>CM028249.1:23288765-23361265 GCA_016432835.1 Brassica nigra | reverse complement strand
TGAGATTTTTTCAGTTTTTTCGGAAAGGAGATTTTTCAGTTTTTTCGGAAAGGAGATTTTTCAGTTTTTGCAGGAAAGTATTTTTGGCAGGAAAATGCATTTTTTTGGCGGGAATATCCGTTTTTATGTTTTTGATGGAAAATTTCGTTTTTCATTTTGGCGGAAAATACATTTTTTGCGATTTTGGTGAAAATATGTTTTGGCGGGAAAATGCGTTTTTACGTTTTTGGCGGAAAATGCGCGTTTTCTGGAAAATAGATTTTTCGGTTTTGGCGGGAAAAAACCTTTTTATGTTTTTGGCGTAAAAATGTGTTTTCACGTTTTTGGCAGAAAATGTGTTTTCCTGTTTTTGACGGAAAATACGTTGTTCACGGTTTTGACGGGAAAATGTGTTTTAGCGTTTTTGGCGAGAAAATGCATTTTCGAGATTTTGACGGGAAATGCGTTATCGCGGTTTTGGC
Source organism: Brassica nigra (assembly GCA_016432835.1). Lineage (NCBI taxonomy): Eukaryota > Viridiplantae > Streptophyta > Magnoliopsida > Brassicales > Brassicaceae > Brassica > Brassica nigra. The sequence goes on along the minus strand of CM028249.1, from coordinate 23,360,804 downwards.
AGGGAAAATGCGTTATCGCGTTTTTGCCGGAAAATGTAATTTTGCGGTTTTGGCGGAAAAATGCGTTTTGTGGTATTCGGGGGAAAATGCATTTGGGTAGAAAATGCGTTTTTGTGATGTTGTCGAGAAAGTGTGTTTTTACTGTTTTGACAGAAAAATGTTCTTTTGTAATTTGAAAGGAAACAACATTTTTGTGTGTTTTGGCAAAAAATATGTCTAAACTTGAATATAAATATTTGGGCAGGTTCATCTCCATCCAAATGCATCAATTAACTTATCTCAATGATTCATTTGAATGAGTCTTATTTTAGGCTAAAATTTAAAAAATTTCTAGATGAATCATTCAGATGATTTTTAACTTTATGTCTAAACGAATAATAATCTCATTCCATCCAGATGGATCATCTAAATGTTGAAACGAAGAGGCCCTAAGAGCATCTCCAATGGTGTTACTACCATTGGAGTCCTTAGGAATATTATAATATATTTTTTCACATAGTTAAGGAGTCTAATCAAATTAGTATGTCCAATGGTGTTATCCAATTTGGAATCCTTAAAAATAAAAAAATTATAAATTTTAAAACATGTGAAATTAAAATATATATTTTTGCATGATTAACTTTCATTAAGAAAAAAAAAATTAAAACATGTCAAATCTAAATAGAGTTGGAAGTTGTTTGTGCATTACCTTCTAAAGGTCAGACATTCGCATTTTCACCCTCTGAAGCTCTTCCTGAAGACACATGAGAAAACAAAGTCACAAGTTTTTACAAAAATATGAATAAAAATTCAGAACCAGAAGGAACGAAGCTTACCAGGCTCTCTGTTAGGACGTTGTCTTTCCCTTCAACCCACTTGATCATGACCACCATACATATTAGAAATAATACACTAAGCAACACACAAACAACCAATGGATAGCCATTTCCAATCCCGGATTTCTTCTTAGCTAACTCCCCCACAGTCTTCTCTACCTTAACAAGATTCTCATCACTCTCATTAGCTTGATCCTTAACCTCCCTAAGTTGTCTCTGATAGTCACGCAACTCCTCCGTGACGGCCACATCCCACCATTTCCAAATATGGCACTCTCCATCATCCGCATTCTCACAAGTGAAGTACCTTCTCCCTCGATCTTTGCTTGTGTTAGCTGTTGCAACAACAGCCTCATCACCACAGTAGCAGGTCTTCGGGATTCCATCATCACTCTCAAGTTGAGGAGGGTACTGAACCGGCTCTACTATATGGTGGCTACTCTCAGCTTCCTCCGCGTAGATTTCAGCTTCAGCTTGAAGAAGCGAAGTTATATCTATATATCATACTCCTATGATGATGAAGGCTGGCTGTAGCTATATCGTCCCATGTTTCCTTAACCTGAAAGCAGAGCAACAAAGGCGTTAAAACAAATCACAGAATGAAAGCACTTTTGGACAACATTTGTATAAGCTCAACAGACTCAGATCACATAAGAGAAGAAGATTACTCCCTAATCGATTGAAAGACTAATCTTTTTCAAACCCCTACTACAAACGAAAATATCCCCCAATCGATTGAAACCCTTATCGTTTTTAAACCTTGATTGGAAAGAAAAGAATCCCAAAATCGATTCAAACACAAATCGTTATCAAACGCTAACTTCTCTCCAAAAATTCTATAAATCGATTCAAAACCCAAATCCCAACCCTAATTTGCGAGGAAAACAACTAGAAACCTAGCGTAAATCCATAAATCAACAAAAGGACCCTTCTATTTACCTTCGATACCATCGAGAACCTTTCGAGTATCCTCTTTAGCGACGAGAACCCTTCGATTAATCTTCTTTACCGTCGAGAGCAAGATCGCCGTCTCTGATTTTTTTCCCCGTCTTGAGTCGAAATGAGACGAAGTCGCGAAACCCTACACGAGACGGAACCAATTCCTCCTGCCACGTCAACAAGGACCAACCCATTTTAATCCTTAACTGAGGACTCATCCTTAGCTTATGTCGGGTTAATACTATTATTATATTCCTAATATCTAAGGATTAACACCTAAGGATTAACACCTAAGGATTCACTAAAAACCGTAGTTGCGGATGGTCTAACATTTATTTTCATGGAGCAGTTGTAATGGGAGTATAAGAAATAGGCTCGCCTTGTCACTAATCTCTCTCAACAAACCTAAAGACATTTTATGTTTTGTCTCATCCGATCCCACTTAACTATAATTATGTTAGTCATCTCTATCTAATTGGGTTTATAATCAAATCAGAGAACCATCGATAAGTTCGCAGATACCGAAGCTGAAACTATAAAGAGAGAAACGATGTAAATCCAAACCCTAAACGTCGTATAGCATCTTCAGCTTTGGTGTATGCATGCCATTACATTCCAATTACTTCCCGACAAACATTTGCTCCCACCACTTTTGATGTGCCTTTCAGACTTTACATTCCCATGTCCACTTCTCCCTGTTCAACCCCCGCTCTATACTGTCTCGCTTTTTTTTTGTGAGAGGTTGCTACTAATCAAACTTTCCAGATTAATCTAATTAATCAAAATGAAGACAGGTACATTGATCGTCAGGCGATAGATATATAAGTTTGCCACGGCTCTATAAATTTACATTTTACATTGTGACATGATAAAATAGCAATTCTTACTTACCCTTGAGTATATCAGAGTCAGCTTCTTGCCCAAAGCAAAATAAGTATATATGGACTTCCAACCGCAGTTAATTAAAATAAATATTTAATCAATCAAACATTAAAAGTGTTTTTAATCAAATTGGTTTAGTGGTATCTTATCAATTTAAAAGGAGTTGGGATTGAGAATCCACCCTTGTGCATTAAAATGTTTTGGCTATTTTTTATCTTTATTTAGCTTGTAGTCTCCAAAATATCAAAGATTGGCTCTGCTGAGTATATATATTGTACATTGCATGGATGCTTTTCATCATGGGAAGGGGAGTTAGTTTAGCATTTCTATCGAGAGATAAAACGTGGAGATCGAGAGGGAATGTCTTTGAGTAAAAACTACTCTTGAACTCATTTTGTCTTTTTTCGAATACACTACTTGCCAAATCATAAGAAGTTAAAATTTTAAAGTGGATCAACTAATTTATAGAGATCACTAATAACTTTTAACACTCCTCTTGAAAATGTATTTCATTTTAAATTCTATGCCAATAATATAACTTTAACTCCACCGAGAAGATTTGATGTAGAGACAAATAAGTGGCTCCATTCACCATCTCCCAAGCCACCAAATCTCTCCTAAAACCTTTTGTCACTCACTCTCGTTTCTTATTCACTTATTCCCAGGATAGTATAATCTAATGTGTGTTTCTTTAATACAGAAGATATGAGTATATATATGTATATAAGCTTTTAATCAGTCTTCTTATTAGTAATGGTTATGCATTCTCCTTGCATATGCAAGGTTTTTTGGTATTTACCTTGACAAACCACGATTGAACATATTAATGTATTAGATCGATTCAAGCATTAACAAGACAATTATATACAATCTAGATTCAATTCAAGCATTAGCAAGACGATTTTTATATAGTCTAGATTAGTGGGAAATAATAAAGTTTCCATTAGAAAAAGAGCCCTTAGGGGAAGGTAAGTGGGATGCATGAATGAAGGGGGTTTATTTCACTCAATAATCACCCAAACAAAATCCATGTGCTTCCCTTTAAACATTCATCTGGTCATTTTCCTCACAACCATCTTCTACTTTGGCCAACTTCTTATCTTTTGTTGCCGTAAAAAAGAAATTCAAATATGCAAGTCTTCACTCACACATTATACATTCTCTTTTTACAATCCTTAGAATGTCCTTTTTGCCTCCTTCCTCTTGTTCTCTTCCTACTTTATTCCTGATTCCCTTTCCTTTCGGAATTTCATCGAAATATTCAACAACCCTATATTTCTAATTATATTCTCATGCAGATTAAATAATAAGAATATATCGACCCTTTTCCTCCATATATAAATAAACACAACATACATAACATGACCCCAAACCCTATAGGCTTTAGCAACACACTATCCACGACTCACACTATACCTTGTACGTCATGAATTCGCTAGCAAAAGACCGAAAGGAACAAATGGTAACCCAGTCTTCAATCGTGTTGCTTCAAGAAAGATTCAGACAACTTCAGAGAACGCGAGAGCTAAGGGCGGAGCGAGAGCTCCTTAGCCCTAAACCTTACTACCAAGACAAGAAAATCTTACAGTATTACACCCAAACCGCGAGTTATGATTTCTTCCAGTCTCTACCTCTAAACTCTCAAACATCCTCGTCACAGCAGCTCCTCTCCCTCTCCTTATGCCCTAACTACACCTCTGATTCCATTGAAAAGCCTAGCTTTTGTCATCACTGGCCAAATAAAGACAACAAGAAGAGGGTTGGGACTGATCGATACGACGACATCGATACATCTCTGCGTCTCTAAATTCATAAAATTAATTTCTCCTCCACGTAAAAATGTATGTATAATCTTTTCTGGTCGGTATGCTCTTTTAAAGAGTCTTGTAGGTGGTAATGATGTGTATGTTCAAATGCAATCATATATAGTATTATATGTTTCAGAGCTAATCCTTGTGATATATATCTTATTACAACGATAACTATCTACGTACTAACTGAGTTATTATTGTATCATGTTTTTGGATGGTTACCATCATTCCTTCAGTTGATCTACTTATACGTATCCCTGTCAATGTTCTGTCTTTGTACGTTATATATCTTTATATATAAAGAAGGCTTTTAATCTCTCCTGGGCGTGCCAGCTCAGATTCCACGTCACAAATAGGAGCTTCCACGCACTGACACATCAGATACGCACCGTATCATTTATTCATCACCATGTGGGCTTCGTTTTCTGTCTGAGTCTGGACCGTCGAATTTAACATTGTTTCCAGCCAAAAAGTAAATATATCCTCTAACCCTAATCAGACAAGAGATGCAGGTCGTCTCTCCGCTTCCTGCGAGGGCGAGGACGTTTACGATTCTTCTAACTATCTGAAACGGTCTGGGTAAAGGCTTTGTGATTACTCCCATTGATTCGCTCCCCCACTACATCCTCTTCAATGCTTTGTTTCGATCTGAAAGACGGTGATTTTTGTATGTATAAATATGTGTGAGTATTCCTCTCCTTGATCTCATATTATCTTCATATCTCATACTGATAGATCGTGTTATGGCTAATCCGAGGCTGTGGATTTTTACTCACCTCTCCGGCGTCGAGAAATCAATCAATCCCGCATCAATGCCATTGAGACACCTCAACGCAATCGCGACTCTACTCATGATGTTCTTCACTCCTCTCATCCTCTCTTTCATTGGCATTCTCGAATTCCCCTCCGCCTCCACTTCCCTTCCTTATCCCGATTCCTCCTCTGACGACGCCGTATCATCGGATCCGTTCAGAGACGTCTTGGTGGCGTTTATAAAATGGGACTTGGAAGTGGGTTGTGCTCGGTTCAGGGAGAATCATCACAAGGGTTCGATCCGAGGCAATGTTAGTTCGGGTTCTCTGCAAGAATCCGGCAGCTTGGGTTGCGGTGGGATGAAGATGGATGACGTTAGGGTTTTGGTGAAAGGTTGGACTTGGGTTCCGGATAATTTGGAGAATTTTCTTACAAGTTGACTTTTGAGTTATGCAAACACCTAAAGGATTCTTCTACCTCTTCTGTCTCTCAGTGTGCTGCTTCCATGAACGTTGGTGTTGGTTCATTCTCAGACCCAGAAGGCATGGACGGGCTAGCTCAATTCCTGGGTACTTCTTCCATTAATTCTTTTTTTCTAAAAAGATATCTCCATCGATGATTCATCATTGAGGTGCCTATGAACCCTTTGCTGGATTGTGCAGAGCATATGTAGAGCACGTCAGCCTCTGTTCTTTTTACAAAAGATGATGAAGTTACCGCTTAAGCTAGATTTTGTTTTATTGTTCAGTAATGCAAGTGATTCAAATCTATGTCTTATAAAACACAATTGATATAAGTTTTCGATTAATAAGTCATTAAAACTCCGTTACAGGTTGCTTCTGGTCTTTTTGTTTGGCGAAAGTTGCTTGCTTGATGGTTCTTTTTGTCACTTATATGCTGTTTCAGATGTCTTAAAAATAAATGTTTTCTTTTCTATGCAGATGAAAAAAAACCCATCAGATTCTCATATATTACAAAGCCTCAGAGGTAATAAACAGTCATCAACTCCTTATTGCCTTTCATATTCTATTTTTAGAAGTTATTAAAGTACATTTTTTGGTGGTTTTTATATGATTAGTTATTTGAAAGACATGGTTTGATGCCTTGATGGTTATGGTGAACTCAATATGATTGCAGCATAGGACAAGACCTTGGTGGGGTGTTTAAGAAAAGTTCAGAGCTCATTAGTCTGTATCACAACTTGCTTAAATGTATGTTCTTTTCTCGAAAGCAGATTTCTCTGTCCATCGTCATTAAAGTGTATATTAACATTTGAAACTCTTTAAGGTGGGATTGATCAAAAAAGAAAAAAACTCTTTAAGGTGGGATTGTTATAAAGATGGTTGTTGGAGGTGAGTAACCGTATGTTGGATGGGAGAAGAAGCGAATAAGCAAGTTAGAGTTGGATGGGAGAAGAAACTTTCTGCTATATATGTTCGTTTTTCTTTAATTTACCTTTATTGATGGAGATGTGAACAACTGAGGAACAACTGAGGAAACTCACAAAAAGTCATCAGGTTGTCATTCAATTGGCTGCAAAATGAAAGGTAAGAATACTTTTGTACTAAGCTTAGCCATACCTAATATCTTTAGACCGATTTGTCTTATATTTATCTGATGTCGTTACTGTCCTACAGGTTCAAGTACATGAGACGATGTGGGAGTATTTGTAATTTTTTAATAAATAACGTTGGTTAAATACTGAAACCTGAGAGGTGCCTGTAATATAAAGTTATTTTTTCATTGATAGCCGTGTGATCGTGTATTATTACCGCAAGCCATGGAATTGGTTTAACCAAACTGGGTTCTACATGAGTTAAACCTTTTCTAAAACGAGTGTACAGTTTGAGAATATTATAGTGTAAATAGATACAATTATATAAATCCAAGAGAGTGGCAAAAGAGAGTTTATCAGCATGACGATTTTATAATGTAAATAGATACAATTATATAAATCCAAGAGAGTGGCAAAGAGAGTTTATCAGCATGACGATTTCTTTTGTTTCAGGTCATAAAACGTATCGTTATTTGCGAGTGAAGTGAAGAAGATTCTTATACTTGGTGGAGCTTTCTTTCTATTACGGAAACTCAATCATACAAGGAACACAAAAGATCTATTGTACTCCGCTAAAATAAAAAAATGAACAATGCTCCATCCAAACAATCATAGCTATTGTATATGAAATTTATTCAACAACGACTTTGATGCTCAATCTTCTAATAATTAGCAAAAAAATCACGGATGGAATGAATAACAAAGAATATATATATAACCAAACTACTGAAACTGAAAATAAATATAAAAAATATCATTTAACAAATATAAAACACACTCAGTGAAAATATACAGTAATATAATTATATACATCACATAGCCCTATAAAATTTAATCAATATAGTATTAATTATTCTAACATAATTAGATATACATAAATATAATAGCGATAGTTAAAAATAAAAAAATAAAAAGTGTATATCCATAATATTGTTAGGTTAAATGTATTCTTCGTATATTGTGATGTAAAGAAATGTATATTAGTTTATACTCATTATTAAGATTTAATACATAATATATACAGAAAAATATAAAAATGAGTAAGAAACCCATAAGATATTCATTGATACAAATTAATACATAACTGTATGCATACAGTAATAATATATATATATATATATATATATATATATATATATATACAAATAACATGTATGTAAAGTTTCATATATAAGAATATATATTAAAACTATAATATAACTGTTTTAATTATTTAAAATTTATATCCCGCCCGTAGGACGGGTCGGCCCTAGTAATTATAACTTTATCGTCACCCAAAACTCCATCCATTTACTTGAAACACGATTTCTTTGGTCTCCGCTTGCATGATCAGACCCTCTTTTGGTTTTTTTATTTTTAATAGAAATAAAGAATTTCTAATACAGTCATGGTATTAAAAATTGTCGGTCACAATTTAAACTTATTTGCATGTATTTGGGTCAGTACTCTTTAACTCTTATATATGTCAGTAACAATGAGAGATACATAGATCGATACAAACTAAAAGACCATTCAATCATAGCTAGACGTTAATTGGAATGTATATCTATATTCACACATAATATAATGTACTAGATGATAACCCGCGCCCTGCGTGGAGTGATTTTTAAAATATATTGTATTTAAATGTTATAAAGAATATACATTTTGTTATCAATAACATTCTTTACATATAACTAGAAGTAGACATTTGTGCACCATTTGATTTGGTTCGGTCCGGATCATTGTGGTTTTGGTTCGGTTCAGATTTTCTTGGATTTGGTTCAGTTTTTGGTTCAGATAACCTGTTTAAAAAAGTTTCAAAAAGTAAAGTTCATATATCATATAAAATTTTCAAAGTCTTAAAATCAAAATAATATATCATGTAAATTTGAATAATGTATGCCAAAATACTTAAACTTAATATAAAAATTGGTTTAGCTTAAATTTTTAGATAGGAAATCAAAAGATATTTTAAGTATTTTGGTATTTTAAGTATCAATTAGTTATTTTAAACATGTACTTATAACTATTTGTATATATTTCCAAGTATTTTAGACAACTTAAAAACATCTTATATTTTGTGTATATTCTTTTAGATATTAAATTTAAAAATAATTAATATATTTAAGTTTATAAATCTGGTTCAGATTTATTCAATACCGAATATTTATGTTCGGGTCGGGTTCAGTTCTGGTTCTTTAGATACCAAAATTTTGAATCTATTCGGATATCTAACCAGTTTTGGTTAAAGTTCAGTACTATTTTTTGGATCAAACTTGGTTCGTTTTTTAGATTTAGATTTTTTGCCCAACCCTATATTTTTATTATAACAAAATTTTAAACGAAAATGATGATGATTCATATTGATTTTGATTATGCAATAATTTTAAACTAAAACACATTTTACTATGCACGTGACCCATTTAGTTAATCACTAAAAACTGTTTTATGTCAATTTGAGTAAAACAATGGAATGAACTTAAAAAAAAACATTACCATTTCAGATTGTAATCGACACTTCCAAATATGCCATTTTGTTGTTGTGATGAATAGAAAGGGAGGCTAGGGTTAGGAAAACAAATTTGATACGCACTCCGTGTCTCGTTAGGTGATTTCAATAACTTATAAATAAATCTTCGTTGCATCGATCTCTTGTAAGATTTTTGAAAATTATTAATTAATAAAATCTTACACTTGTTAGAGTAATCAGTTGTTTATCAATTAATATATAGGAGATTAGAGTAATCACATAAATCAAAACAATACATCTTGCTTATTTACCATATTTTTATGGTAAATAGATCAAAATAATCATTTTGTTTATTTTATACGGTATATAATTAAATTTCAATGATGTTAACATAAATATATATAGTATATTTGAATATAAACATTTATTATTGACACTTCCTACTCATATGGTTTTATTAACATTTGTATATTCTATGTTACAAAAAATTTAAACCATTGATCTCAGAATTTTTGATGTGATATTTTTTCTATAAAAATTTCAAAATTAAATATTAAGGTCTCAATACTTTTCAATGCAAATTCCAAAATTAACATATTTATGTATTTTAAATGGTACATATAAACGGTATTAAAATTGATATATATATATATTATTTAATGTGAATGTATATTACATAAAAATTCATATTAATATGATTTTATGATCATTTGTATCTTGTTATAATAAAAACAATTAAGACACTGATAAAAAAATTTCAAAGTAATTTATAGCTGTTTTGAAAATTCAAAATATAACATGTAAGAAAAAATCTGATTTTTTATTTTATGGTTAATATGATTATTTAATTTCTTTTAATAATATAAAATTAAACAAAAATGAAAAATGATATGCAAATTGTTATCTTTTTTTTTTTTTGTCGGCATCTTTACAAATTCATATTGACTCTGTGAACCAAACTGGAGGATCCGCATCCATGTGAACGACATAAGACGGTTGCTTTCTTGCACTGCGTGCTAGACTGTCCGCCTTTAAATTCCGCGTCCGTGGTACATAGATAACCTCCGAGGAAGTGAAGCTTCTCTTCAAACTTCTTATATCTTCTAAATAACTTGCAAAGGCCGGCCATTCATCTGGTTCCGAAACCATCTTCACCAACTGCGAGCAGTCTGTTGCAAATGTAACCGTATACTGTCGTAAATTCCGCATATATTCCATTGACCAGATGAGAGCCTCAATCTCCGAATGTAGAGGAGATAGACTCGCTCTTGTATTCCTTGCACCCATCAAGCCATCGAACCCTTCCAAAGTACTATACCACCCTTGTCCTGAAAATATATCCTTTTCCTTCCATGATCCGTCCAAGAAACACCATCTACCAGGAATAGTCGGCATAGATGAAATTCTAGATTGTTCAACTCTCTGAGTAAGAGCACTCTGCGCCTCATTCCATAGGCGGGACTCAGATTCGGCCAGCTGAAGGGTATCCCGTGGATCAATATCCAAATTACTAAAAACTTTATTATTACGTGCCTTCCAAATATACCATAAGATCCATGCAAAATGATGATCTTCGATTACTGGAGGTACACGCCAAAACAAATGATCCATATTTGCAAATAAAGAGTTACGAGGAAAAATCACTGGATTTGATGGAATCCTAGAAAGTGCCCAAACTTGAACCGCAGGTGGGCATTCGAAAAACACATGATTGATGGATTCTTCATGATCTCCGCACCTGTTGCAAATAGTATCTCCCTGTAGTCCTCTTGCTTGGAGGTTCTTCTTTACCGCTAGACATCCAGACAACATTTGCCATAAAAAGTGTTTCATCTTAGGTGGACGATAGGTGGACATCATATATACAAATTGTTATCAAATCTTTATTATCTATAATCATTAATTGTCATAAATATGTAATCATATTAGGTAATTCCGTAACTTTTATGTAAGGAAAGTATACTTGCTTTTAGTATTTTGGATTAATATAATGTTTCCTAGCACATTATATTATATAGTTAATGCTTTAATGTATCTAGCGAGACATATTAATTGAATTATTGGACTTTTTTTCCAATTAACTACCTAATTGATTGACACATAAGCATTGAACCTTTTTTAATTATAATAAAATTGAGGTTTACATCTTTTCAAATGTTCCTCTATTAATATATAGGAGATTGAATTAGAGTATTATTTTTGTCTATTGATAAAATATATCATTTAAGTTTTAAATAGTCTTACTAAAATTAACATATCATATATATTATAATAATAACAACAACTGATTACTCTAACTAACTAAACATCACGATAGAAACGAACTGATTAAATATAAACAAACCGATAGTAATTAAATTTTTAGACTATACACAATCAACATTAACATTATATCATCTAATTTAGTTGAACCATAATACATTAACAATCTGATATTTGTTTCAATTAAATTTCTGAACCGATTTTAACATAAGATATGAACATGCAATCATTTGTTTTGATTTGATAAAAAAACATTAAAAAACATAATTTAGGATAGATAATGGAAGAAGAGGGAGCAGAATCTAGGAAGGAACAAGAAAGGGAAAGGAGGCGTATCAGAGACAGAAAAAGAAGACAGTTTATGAGCCAACTAGAGAAAGGCGTTTGGCTCAGCGCCGCAAAAACTACCAGCTCCAAAGGCAAAGAGCAGAGATAAATCGGGACGACTCTCAGATCCAAGATATCACCAAAGTGAACCAAGAAACATTAACCTCACATTCTGATTCCGGAGCTAGTAATATTGTCACGTTAGCTGTGTTGAGATAAGCTTGAAACAACTTAGAGTGCAAGTTACCTAATCCTAGTGTGTTATGTTTATCTATAAGGATTAGGAAATATCTAATAATGTAATTCCTAATAAGTTTGGGATAAATTGAAAGCTATATAAAGAGATGCCGGTGTGTGGTATCCTTTAAGAGTTGTGTGAGTTGTGAGCTTTAGTTTTGAGTGATTTTCTAAAGCAATAAGAAGTTGAGTTTCTTATTAATCGTTGTGTGCAATCTAGCTTTGATATCAAGTGTGTGATCTCGTCTTGAGACAATAAGTGGTATCAGAGCTTCGTTAATATGGGAGACTTGATACCATTAACGGAGAAGAAAGAAGGAGGAGGCCTATCGACGATAAAGTGTCCAATGCTCACCTCGAGCAATTACACGGTATGGTCCATGCGAATGAAGATAGCGATGAAGGTTCATAAAGTCTGGGAAGTAATCGAGAGCGAGTCTACGGACAGTGAGAAGAACGACATGGCTACAGCTTTGTTGTTTCAAGCACTACAGGAAATGTGGGTAGTATTAGAGGACGGAAAACGCTATGCGTTGAAAATCATAACGCTCCCTTCCCCGCTCTGACAGCGTCTGTTATAATAGGTCCGGCACTTGTAATAGCGGTTTTTATTTGTGCTATAGTTAACCATAAAACAATAGTGTTATTTGTTATGCAATTGTTAATATTTATAATAACGTTGTATAATTGTTATTAAAATCTATTAATTTTATTTTTCCTGCTAGCATAGATAGCAAATGTTTCATGTTATTAATTATCTGTAAATTTATTAATAATAATTACGAATTTGTTTATTTTTTAAATTTAATATTTAATTCGAATATTTGTAATAATAAATTAATTTTTTTAAAAAAATTCCAATAAAATTATTAAAAATTCCAATAAAAATTAAAATTATTCCAAAACCCATAAAACATTAACTTGTTCATACAAACCACAACACAAACATAAAACATATCAATCTACCACTAATAAACCTTCACAATCATCCCTAACATAAGAACTATCATCATCAGAAGAATCATCACCTAAATCATCGACTTCTTGGACAGGCAAAGGTGCACCACCTAAATCCTCTTCTGTTTCCAACTCATGATAACCTCTAGGTGGTGCTCTCATAACAACATACCAATTTGAATTATCATCTTTCTTAGAGTAGAAAACCTGTTTCGCTTGAGAAGGTAGAATGAATGGATCTTTCAAATAGGCTGCTTGGTTCATGTGAAGGTTAACAAGAGTGAAGCCATCTTCTTCCTTCACACCATTCCCTGTGTTGGCCCAGTTGCATCTAAACAGCGGCACTTTGAACATGTGGTAGTCGATAAGCAAAATCTCCTTTATGACTCCATAATATGTAATCATATCAGCGACTTGTCTTGTATCTCGAGCACTTGATCTACACATGCTAAATGCTTCATAAGTTACTCCACTGTTTTGTGTCTTCCGCTTGACCGCATCTGTATGAAACCGTTGCCCATTAATGATGAATCCTTTATGTGCTAAATCAACATTTCTTGGTCCAAATGCCAACCACCTTATCTCCTTAGAATGACTATTTGTTGAGTCTGAATGAACCTGCCACAGGAAATCAGAATATGATCATCAAGTTGAGGTATTAAAATCTGGACATATTCATCAAGCTACAAGCTAATTAGTCATCAAAATACAAGCTAACCAGTCATTCTTAATACTAAAATCTGGACATGTTCATCCACCTACAAGCTAACCAGTCATCAAAATATAAGCTAACCAATCATTACAATAATAATTAAGAAAAGAAGATGGAGTTTGAAACCTTTTTTTAAGCCATTCTGCAAAGTGCTCAGTGTGGTTTTTCCATAACAAAGTTTCATTTCTAGCACATCGAGCATCATTAGCTTGTAACTCTTCCAAATGCATACTGGTTTGACATTAAACAAAAGTATATGAAAACGCAATTATAATTTAAAGTAGATGAAACTTAAAGAATAACTTACTCACGAAAGGGATCCAAAGATGCCATGTTCATTAGCACATAACGATGTGCAATGTCTCTATCTTTATCTGAAAGGGTAACCCCTGTACCCTTCTGCAGAGGTCGGCCTTCAACCACCATTCTGTCAGCCTCAATATCCTCATTTCGATTAACTATTTCTTGAACTGGTACTGAATCTTTAAGGAACTCTAAACAAAATGCAACGCATTCTTCAGCTAAATACCCCTCAGCCATACATGCTTCTGGTCTTGCATGATTCTTAACAAAAGCCTTTAGTGTTTTCATGTACCTATAACTCAGTCAAGAAATATGAATATTAGTCAAACATCATCGCAGGAAATACATATATAGAAGCAAATGAGTACATCAAACCTTTCAAAGGGATACATCCATCGAAGGTGTACTGGTCCTCCCAAACGTGCCTCTTTTGATAGATGTGTTGGAAGGTGGAACATGATATCAAAAAGGGATGGAGGGAAGAAGCGCTCCAATTGACACATCGTTTCCACAAACTTTGTCTCCATTGATATAAGCTTCTCCGGGTCAATGATGCGCTGACACAACCTGTTGAAGTAACTGCATAATCTATTAATGGCTATCCTAGGACCCCTATGTAACAACCCTCTTAATGCAGCTGGTAACAAGTTCTGTACAAGAACATGATGATCATGCGACTTTAAACTACCAATATTTGGAGGGTTAACTGACACACTATTTGCAATGTTACCACAATAACCATCAGGACCTCTAAACTTAGATAACCTTTGGCAGAAAATGGTCTTTTCTTTCTTCGATAACCAGTAGGCAGCTGGAGGTAAGTATGTTTTCTTTCCCCTCACCTCTGTGTGCAAGTGATTTCTGATTCCAATATCTTCTAAGTCTTTTCTTGCTCTCAACCCATCTTTTGGCTTAGCACTTTGCATCAAGAGAGACAATATAGCATCCGACACATTCTTCTCTACGTGCATAACATCAATATTGTGACGAACATGCAACTCCTAACACATTAAACAAGAAACTGTTAGGCATATTCATATACAACAATCTTAAAATTAATATAGGTCAGTTACTATACTTTACCTTCCAGTAAGGTAGTTCAAAGAATATTGATCTCTTCTTCCACCGCCATAGATCATTTGATTCTTCACACTCTTCTTCTTGAACCATCTCATCATCTTCCAACTCTGGTCTTCTCCTTTTCTTCTCCTTATCTAGAGGTCTTCCAAAATCATTCCTAAAAGCTTGTAGTGTCTCATATATCTCAGCGCCAGTTTGTATCCTATTTGCATTCCCTTCCTCCACTGTGTTGTCGAACCAAGCTTTTTTATACCTGTAACGATGGCCAGGCGGTAGTCTCTTTCTATTTCCCATGTAGACAAACTTGCGGCTGAATTTAAGCCACCTAGAAGGTGTATCCTTTCCACATACATTGCATGCTTGTTTCCCCTTCACTTTACATCCAGACAAGGTTCCTAAGGCTGGATAGTCACTGATACTCCAAAGCAGTATGGCTCTAAGATTGAAGTTCTCCTTCGCAAATGAGTCATACACTTCAATACCCTCAGCCCACAAATCTCTTAAATCGTCTATCAGTGGTGCTAGATAAACATCAATGTTATTACCAGGAGCTGTTGGACCAGGGATCAACAAAGTCAGCATTATATTTTCAGCCTTCATACACATAGTTGGAGGCGTGTTATAGTTCACTAACAACACTGGCCATGTGCTGTGATTGGTGTTTTGCATGGAGAAAGGGTTCATCCCATCTGTAGAAATTCCAAGTCGAAGATTCCTTGGTTCAGCACCAAATTCTGGCCATTTATCATTCACTTGTGCCCAAGAGATAGAATCAACGGGGTGTCGCATTGTACCATCTTCAGTGGCATTGGTATGGTGCCAACGCAGATCTTCAGCCATCCTTTTTGATCTAAACATCCTCCTAAATCTGTCTTTGATTGGAAAATATCTAAGGACCTTTGCCGGAATCCCAATCTTTAACTCATTACTGTGCTTATCCTTTTCCCATCTTGAAACTTTGCATCTTGGACAGCTTTCGAGCTTCTCATACTCCTTCCTATACAATATGCAAGCATTCTTGCAAGCATGAATATTGTCGTAGCCAAACCCAAATATCTTCAGAAATTTCTTGATCGCAGCTAAACTCTTGGGAAGAACATTGTCTTCGGGTAGCATATCCTCAAGTAAAACCAACAGCTGATCAAAGTAGTTCTCCGACACACCACTTTTAACCTTGAATCTGTAAAGTCCCATGATTGCTGAAACCTTCGTGTGTTTGATACAATCCAAGTACAATGGCGTTTGAGCGTCCCTTAGCTTCTTCTTAAATTCAGTTTCCTCAGGTGCTTCGTCATCATCATTTGTCTCATTTTCATTCGTCTGATTTGGACCACCATCCATAGAGAATACTGTTTGCAACAAATCAAATGCCTCCGTTTCATATTGAAGACCACTGTCTTCTGCATAATCTCTTTTTTCACCTTGAATTCTCCAACAAGAAGTCTTATACTTCTTATCCATACCCCTAATCACCAGATGCTCCACTATTGTATCTACTAACTGATGGCAAAGGTTGCGCAGTCTCTACAAGGGCATAGCATTTCAGACAGATTTCCCAATCTTCTTGCTGACTAATTCACGAAATTAGTTGCTCCTTCTGAGTACTCAGGACTATTCCTACAAGAATCAGACAAAGGAACTTAGCTCTCTTTCAATCGGCGAATACAAGTGAGCTCCAGATATTTTAGGTCTTACCTTGGCAGCCAAATCCACGTCTTATCCATTTGCTTTCTTTCAATCGGCGAATACAAGTGAGATCGAGAGATTCGTTGTGAAACAAAGGCTTTGGGTTTGTTCTTGCTCGAGACAGAAAAAGATCTGTTCTGAGTTGTGTTCTGAAAATTTTGGCCGCGAAAAGAGACAGAAAAATGAACGACTTTGATTAAAGTTATGGAGATAAATCGGACGGTGTAGGATTAATCAGACTGCGATCTTAGCCATTACTTCTCATTGGATTAGAAAAGAACGGTTCAGATCAAAGCTCTCTTTACAAATAAATGGTTTACGATTAATCCTACTCCAATAAGAAAGAACGGCTCAGATCGGTATGCGACACACATCCATCGGCGCTAACTGGCCGTCGCAATCCACAAGGTTACTCCTCATTGGCTCAGAGTATTAATTTCGTTTGAAATCAGAAAATTAACATATAAAATAGGTTATTAAGCAAAAAAAAAATAAATTAAATCTTAAAAAATGTTCTATCAGTATTCCAATTTTACAATTTTTTTTTATAAATACATATTTTTTATATGAGGTTTCATGAAATTCAATGATCTAGTTCATATCTTCATAAAACTAAAACTAGAATGTATGTAAAAAGCTTTAGGTATTAGATTTTGATCAGTGAGGTTGTATAAAAGTTTAACTAATACTCTATGAAAATAAGATTACAATATCACTTCTTCTAATAATAAAAAAATATGAATATATGGCTTTAACTTTAGGGTATAGGGTTTTAGAGTAACTTTGGGGTTTAGTGTATTAGCTTTGGGGTTTAGGGATTTATCTTTAAAAGTACATGGATTTAATTTTATCGTTTTAATGGTATAAGGCTTTAGCTTTAGGGTATAGGTATTAGCTTTGGGGTTTAGGGTATAGGGTTTTAATTTTACTTTTAGGGAATAGGATTTTATTACACAACAAAACATTTTATCACACAAGGCTTATAACATAAAATTACACATAATATTTGTTTTTGTTTGTCAACTTAGACATAATATCACATATAAGTTCAAACTAAACGCACCATAATATTACACACTATAAGATTAAACAACAACAGCTGATATTGCATCAAACGAGCTTGAGTTTATCATTTGGCCATGCCACAACTGAACCTACTGCATCAGATATGTATTCGATCTCTTAACTTGGCCTCCAGACTTTTGCATCACCAATCTTAGCCACTTCAACCACACCTTGCTTGCGTTAGGACCTAAGGGTACAAAGTGGCACTTATCATTCGGGTCCGTTGAAGCAACTCTTCCTTCAGCAACCTTACGTCCAGAGTTGCTGCAATCTAAGAGAATACACTTCTGCTTTGGACTCCTGGTCGAACTAGTGCTGCCTGGACTCTACAACTCAAACCAGATAATAGAACATCAATCAACAAGACAAACAAAATAGAATAACTTCATTCAGTCACATACCACTGCTTTTTTCTTGGCTGGTTTCGAAGGTGATCCTATTTTCTTGGCTGCAGATTTAGTAGGTGTTGCATCTGCAGCGGTGGTAGCCATGACTTCAACCTTTAGGATTGGCCATGTGATTTTCTCGTTAAGTGCATCACCAATCAAAAACATATCAGCGGTTGGCCTCCACAAATATGCCTCATCATTCAGCACCTTCAGAACTTCAACACTAACAGCATTGGGACCTAGAGGTACATTGTTAACCATGTCTTTGGATTTAGATGAACAGATGAGACCTTCAGCAATAACCTCGTCCTCTTCATTGGTCCAATCATATATCTTGCATCTTCGAGTTTCACCTTCCTCGCTTTGCTAAAATGTAAGAAACTAATGATTAGAGATAACTCATCTTTCGTAGGAAGAAAACAAGATTTGAAAACTTTACCTCAGATACATCTTCTGAAAAGTTTGGATCCCTATCCAATATCACTTTATTCACTGGCCAAGATATTTTGTATCCCACAGCTTCATCAAGAGTTAACACATCTTTTGTAGGCCTCCAGAGAGAAGCTACTGAGCTTACTGCAGACCTCACGACGATCGCCACTGCATTAGGACCAATTGGTATACGACCAATTTTGTAATTCGGTTCAGCAGAGCAGAATTCTCCTTCACCAACAACAACATCTTCTGATTCAATCCAATCCAGTATCTGTACTCTCACACCTTCTTTGAATCCACCACTACTCTCAGATGTGTCAGCATCAACATTACTTTTCTGAGATAAGGAAAAGGAAATCGTAAATGTCTTAAGACCATTTCACCAAATGTAATGCTATACTTACCTTCTTTTCAGCTAAGTCTCGGACCATGCCCTTTAACTCTTCAATCTCACTTTTCATTTCTGAAATCTTTGCGTCTCTAAATTGCAGATATGCTAGTTTAGTAGCCGTGACTCCTCTTCCAAACCCCCTAACTCGTCCACCTTTGTCTTTTCCCAAAATCTTGCTCACAGCATCTTCCCTTATGTTCTCAGCAGCTGATGTTGAGTCCATTTGACTATCAAGTGACTGTATTTGTTCCTGATACAAACATGTAAACACAAGATCATTCATTAATCCTAATCCATTAATTATACACAACAACTTCGACAATTCTTACAATAGTCTCAGCAAATCGAGGCTTCACCGGTCTACCATCAGCATGAGTGTGTCCCGCAATCCATACCTTACTCCTATTCACCTTTCTTGGGTATGTACTCTTTTTTCTCTATATAAAAACATAGAAATCTCAATAGCAAGTTATTCTGACAATCTGTAAAATTTTATAGATGTTTTGACTACTCTTTTACCATATCTTCAGCTAAACGAAGCATCCCTTTACGGCTGGTGGTGTGAGGAATCTGATTTTTTCTCATCTCTCTGTACTTGTTACTTATTTCCTACAATATAAATATGAGTGATTTAATGTATAAATCATGACCTATAAACAAGAAAGTTACTTAGCTGGAGATAACTAACCGTGAAATTTTTGGTAGTCTTGCTCCTAACCCAAGAGTTCCACACTTGAATGGATGGGACGTTGCTGGGTTTTGAATCTATTATCTCAGTAGTAGTCTTCGCAGCACGTACTTGTGACACTAGCCTTGACTTCCCAGCCCTCCACAAATTTCCCAGCTGCTTGAAAATAACAGCTTTCTGCCACTCTTCTTGCAAGTTAAACCTCCCCTGCATCACAATAAGCAAAGGTCAAACATGTTTACAAAACATCAACAAAACATATAGACGATAGTGTCACCTGAATTTCTTCCCACATTGTTGCTTTAGTCACTGCATCAAGTTTTCTCCAATCAGAAAGTGTAACCAGGACATGTTCCCTCACAAGAGGACCAAGAAAAGATGATAGTGTTACTGAACCAGGTCCGACATGCTCTCCAAAGTCATTGAATGTGACCGCAACCTTTTCATTAGGATTTTCAGCCACTCTACGCATCTTTGTTGGTCCTCTTTTATTTCTTTCTTTCACTTCATCCCCTGGTAGCTGAACTCCTTCAGTACTAGGAATCTGATCATCTTGAGCATTGATGAGTTCATCTTCTTCCATATCGAGAGCTTCTTCTTCGTTCGCTTTCTCATTGCGACTTCCATCTTCTTCCATATCGAGAGCTTCTTCTTCGTTCTCTTTCTCTTTGCGACCTCCATCTTCTTCCATATCGAGAGCTTCTTCTTTGTTCTCTTTCTCTTTGAGAACTCCATCGTCTTTGCTAGCTTCTTCGTTTCCTTTCTCTTTGAGAACTCCATCGTCTTCTTCTCCTTCAGACATTGTCTTCAGCCTGATCAACCTCATTATCCTCTTTCTGTTCTTGTCCGGTCTGATCAGCTTCTCCTCCTTCAGACATTGCCTTCTCAGCCTGATCAACCTCATTATCTTCTTTACCATCTACCGGTGTTACATCTACCACCTCATCATCATTACTTGTTACATCTTCATCTTGACCAGCCACCTTCTTGATTCTACTACTTCTTCTCGTTGGCGTTAGAACTAAATTCTTTTTAAGGGAAGCCATTTTCTTTGCTGTTTTTTTCTTCACTTTTAGTTGTGTTGGATCTACTACCTCCAAGCCTTGAGTACGCTCTACTCGACGAGAACCAACTTGTCCTCCTCCTCTTGTCTTTGCCATTTCTGAAACTGATAAACAAATAACAGATTCAATCAAAGTAAAATCAAAACCCATTATCATATTCAAAATCTAAACCAAACATCACAAACTTGGACATGCATGTGTTAACAGAAACTAATAATAAAAACCCAAAATCAAATCGGAACCCCCAATCAAAATCGAAACCCACAATCAAAATCGAAACCTAAAATCAAAAGAGATTCGAATCGAAGAGATACGATCGACATGCATGTTCACACAAACATAGACTCGAATCGAAGAGATAAATCATGGAGGAAAGTTTCTAATCTAAACTCAGAATCAAATCAAAGCTCATACCAATTGAAGCTTAGATTCGAGAGAACTCTCGGGATTTTCTTCGAAACTATGAAGAACAAAGGGTTTCGATGAGTCTCGGTTTTTTATTTCGGAAAGTGAAGAGAGTGAAGAGAGTGAAGAGAAATGGGTTTCGGTTTTAGTACTTAAGTTATTTTTAATATATTTTTTCATATACCATAGCATTTATTTTTTTATTTGCAATGGTAAGGCGCCTCCACTTACAAAACTAACGCGGCTGAATTATTTTATTTTCCCCCGATTACAAATATAGCTTTTACATTTTATAAACGCTATTATAAAGGCCCGTGTTGGTATACAATAGCAGATATGCCAAAACCGCTATGCTACGACGCTATTAGTACCCACATTTCTTGTAGTGAAGCTATTTCCGAGGCTTTAATCCTTCAAGTTGGTGAGCTCGATACAGCTAAAAAGGTGTGGGATGCGATAAAATCCAGGCACATGGGAGCTGAAAGAGTAAGGGAGGCACGACTTCAAACCTTAAGTGCTGAATTTGATCGGTTAAAGATGAAAGACTCTGAAACCGTTGATGACTTTGCGGGAAGGATAGGCGAGATTTCAGCAAAATCAGCGGCGTTAGGAAGCATTATCGAGGAACCGAAGCTAGACCGAAAGGTTCTTAAGTGTCTCCCACGAAAAAAGTATATACAGATTGTGGCCTCGTTAGAACATATGTTGGACTTAAACACCACCAGCTTTGAAGACATAATAGGGCGTTTGAAAGCATACGAAGAGCGTATAGCTGAAGGAGAAGAAGTTGAAGAAGGATAGGGAAAGTTGATGTACACGAATTCTGAAGGACAAACTAGCCAACCAAACCGGAACTACAATAGTTCATCGAGTGGTTACAATCGTGACTACAACAGAGAATACAGAGGCAGAGGCCGAGGAGGACGCTTCTCTAACCGTGGAAGAGGTCGTGGAAGACAGTTTGATTACTCATGAATTACATGTTTTCGTTGTGATAAGAATGGACACTTCGCTGCGGACTGTCCTGATCGCTTATTGAAGCTTCAAGAAGCTCAAGAATCAGACAACACAGAAACGCAAGAAGCAGAGGAATTGATGTTACATGAGACCGTCTTCTTGAATGAAAAACATGTTATGCCAGAGAAATACGAGACAAACACCGGAGAAAATGTATGGTACCTCGACAACGGTGCGAGTAATCATATGACAGGAGATAAGAGATACTTCTCATCTCTAAACACCATGATCACAGGGAAGGTCAGATTCGGGGATGACTCGCATATTGATATAAAAGGCAAAGGAACTATATCATTTATTGATATGGACGGCGAGTCTAGAAAGATAATGGATGTGTACTATATTCCTAACCTAAAGAGCAACATAATCAGCCTAGGTCAAGCTACCGAAGCTGGATGTGATATACGTATGAGAGGAGAGCAATTGACAATGCATGATCAGAAGGGAAAACTACTAGTTACAGCAACCAGATTGAGAAACCGCCTGTATAAGGTTCGTATGGGCTTAACAACATAGACGAACCTGCATCTAACAAGATCAAGTGAGTCAAGCAAGTGGCATGCAAGGCTTGGACACATGAATCATGAGACCATGAAGTCAATGATACAAAGAGAACTTGTGATAGGGATTCCAAGTATCAGCGTCGAAGCAGAGGTCTGCGACTCATGTCTTAGAGGAAAGCAAGCAAGACGAGTATTTCCTCAAGCAACTCAGTACCGAGCAGAAAGAAGACTCCAGCTTTTACATGGGGATTTATGTGGTCCCATAAACCCGAGTACGCAAGCAGGAAATAGATATATTTTTGTGGTGATCGATGATTATACGAGGTATATGGGGAGCATCTTACTTGAGAATAAAAACGAAGCCTTCACGAAGTTTAAATCTTTGATAAACAGAGTGGAGCAAGAAGCTGGAGAGAAGATCCAATTCTTTAGAACGGACAGAGGCGGAGAGTTTAATTCAATGGAATTCAACTCATATTGTGAGAACTCAGGGATAAAGAGGCATCTCACCGCTCCGTATTCACCGCAACAGAATGGCGTGGTCGAAAGACTTAACAGAACCCTCTTAGAGATGACAAGGAGCATATTGAAGCATATGAGCATGCCAAATTATTTCTGGGGAGAAGCAATCCGACATTAAACCTATCTTCTAAACAGAATAGCTACAAGAGCCCTTGAGGATAGGGCTCCATACGAGTTGTTTCACAAGAAGAAACCAAATATCAGTCATCTTAGAGTCTTTGGATGTATTGGGTATGCAAAGATTGAGAAGTCATTGCTGAAAAAGCTTGATGATAGATCAAAGATGCTTGTTAATCTTGGGACAGAACCAGGGTCAAAAGCATATCGTCTATATGACCCTCAAACCAGAAGAATACCTGTGAGTAGAGATGTTGTTTTCGACGAGATGAGAGGTTGGGATTGGAGTCAGAGCAGTAATGAACAGGAACAAAACGAGAAGTTCAGCCTCACATTCGGAGTACATGGGAATCGTGGACTTCAAAACAATGATAATAGTCCTACGCCAGTTGAGACCAAGAGGATTGGAGAAGCACAAAGCGACTCTATTACCGTAAATGACCCTGTTATCATAGATGATGATGATGCAGAGACACAGAGCGTGAATGAAACAGAGGAACTAGGAGCAGATACTTCAAATTTGAGAAGATCACAGAGCCAAGTCTGCAAACCAAAGTACCTATAGGATTATATCTTGCTTGCAATCGAAGAAGGAGAAAAGCTACTGCTATGCCTCAACAACGAACCACTCAACTTTCGTGAAGCATCTGAATCAAGAGAGTGGATGCTTGCATGCGAGGACGAGATGGAATCTATTGAGAAAAATAATACATGGGAGTTGGTTGAACTACCACTCGGAACTAAACCAATCAGGTTAAAATGGGTTTTCAAGATCAAAGGAAACTCAGATGGTAGTATCAATAAGTTCAAAGCTCGTCTAGTCGCAAAAAGATACGTACAGCAGTATGGAGTTGATTTTGAGGAGGTATTCGCTCCAGTGGCCCGTCTAGAAACAATCAGACTTCTCATAAATCTTGCAGCAGCACATGGATGGGAAATACATCATCTAGATGTAAAAACAGCGTTTCTGCATGGGGAGCTTAAATAAGTCGTATATGTTTCTCAACCAGAGGGATTTGAGAAGAAAGGACAAGAGCACAAGGTGTACAAGCTCAATAAGGCGTTATATGGGCTGCGACAAGCGCCAAGGGCATGGAATACGAAGTTAAATAGTATTCTGATTGAGATGGAATTTAAGAAGTGTACAAAGGAGCCATCTGTGTATCGAAAGATGATCGATGGACATCTTCTTGTGGTTGCTGTCTATGTGGACGATCTATTTATTACAGGAACCAACAGAGAAATCATCGAGGAGTTTAAGGCAATGATGGCGTCAAAGTTCGACATGAGCGACCTTGGTAGATTAACCTACTACCTAGGGATAGAGGTGCATCAACATAGCGACGGGATAACCTTGAATCAAAGGCAATACGCACGGAAGACATTACAGGAAGCAGGGATGAGTCAATGCAATCTGGTCCATACGCCGATGGAGGCTGGTTTGAGGTTATCTAAAGCCGAAAATGAGAGAGAGATTGACGCTACTGAGTTTAGAAGAAACGTTGGTTGCCTGAGATATTTGCTTCATACGTGTCCAGATATGGCTTACAGTGTGGGAGTACTAAGTCGTTTCATGCATAGTCCAAGGGAATCCCATGGTGCTGCGATGAAGCATTGCTTGAGATATTTACAGGCTCGACTTGTCTTGGTCTAACGTTTCAGAAGATCACTACAAAGGTCCCACGATTACTTGGGTACAGTGATAGCAGCTACAACAGTGATCTTGATGATGGAAGGAGTATAACAGGACACATCTTTTATCTTGGAGGGAGTCCAATTACTTGGTGCTCACAAAAACAAGATGTTGTTGCCCTCTCATCATGTGAAGCAGAGTTTATGGCGGGTACGGAAGCGGCAAGACAAGCGTTGTGGCTGCAAGAGCTATTGAGCGAAATTGTTGGACGTCCAAGTGAAAAGGTCGTCATATGTATTGACAACAAGTCGGCCATCGCACTCACAAAGAACCCGGTCTTTCATGGTCGAAGTAAGCACATACATTCTTGACATCATTTTATAAGAGAATGTGTGGAGAAAGGGCAAATTGAGGTTGAGCATATCTCCGGTGACAAGCAAAAGGCGGATATTTTAACCAAGGCGTTAGGGAGGATCAAATTTAAAGAAATGAGAAGCTTCATTGGATTACAAGATTTTGAGGAAGAAGGTTTCAAGCTTAAGAGGGAGAATGTTGAGATAAGCTTGAAATAACTTAGAGTGCAAGTTACCTAATCCTAATGTGTTATGTTTATCTATAAGGATTAGGAAATATCTAATAATGTAATTCCTAATGAGTTTAGGATAAATTGAGAGCTATTTAAAGAGATGTCGGTGTGTGGTATCCTTTAAGAGTTGTGTGAGTTGTGAGCTTTAGTTTTGAGTGATTTTCTAAAGCAATAAGAAGTTGAGTTTCTTATTAATCGTTGTGTGCAATCTAGCTTTGATATCAAGTGTGTGATCTCGTCTTGAGACAATAAGCTGAGTCTGATCAAAGTAAGGATGTTCTCCTTTTTCCTTTTCATTTTTAGTAAGGATGTTCTCACAACCATCTTGTTTATGATTTACGAAAAAATAAAACCAATATATGAAGGTGTATAGACTTTATGCGTTTGGTATGTGAAGTTGTGGAAATACCAATGGAGAAGTTGGCTAAACTGATGGGGACAATACGGCTGAGCCGTGTGAAACAAACATCTGGCCAGAACACTGAGCAAGTTTACTGCTATTAGTGCAGAGGCATGAAATGATGTAGCAACATAAGAAAATACCATACATAATAAAGCAAGCTAGCTCATATGAGAGAGATCTATATCTTCATTAAGATTGAGATGCATAAGTGTAAATATGGATAGATACACTGATGTCAAATGGGCTACGTTTGAGCAAGGTGAAACGACTAGTGAGACAGAAGGCCAGCAAGAAGTGTTGTTGTCACAACATTCCCAAAGATAAGGTTCGTTAAGAATAGGCATGGGCATTCCGGTACAAGATCGGTTCCGGTTGGGTATTTCGGATATCGGATAATTCGGATATGTAAAAATTTGTACCAATCGGGTAATTCTAAATCTCGAATCGAATCTGGTTAGGTATTTGTCGGATCCGGATATTTTTCGGGTATACCCTATTGAACTGAAAATTTTGGTTTCGATTCGAATTGACTTGTTATAATCCAAATGTATAGAAAAATAACTGATTTTATCCAAAATATCATGTTCAGATCTGGTTTTTATATCCAAACATGTCAAAGAATATCCAAAAGTAATCAAAATAACCAAAAAGTCTAAAATATATGAATTATCCAAAATAACTGATATTTAAAAAATTTATCCAACAATATCCAAAAGTAACCAAAGTAACTAATATACTTTCCAAAAATTTTGAATACCCAAGAATGAGACTGTTGAAATGTTGTAGCTTATCTAGGTGAATTAAACATAGTTGTAATAGGGTTCACAAGTTAGAATGAAAACTTCGTCAATTAGTGTTTGTAAAAGTGAATCTATTTTTAAAATAAGTTTTAGATTTTTTTTAGAATTTCAAACTTTTTGTTAGTTTTCAAACCACAAATGAAAATACATGACATCATTCATTTTTATTTTGGAAAGTAAAAGTTATGAATCAACAAAAAAAACTTACAAAGTCTGAGCGAGGACTATAAGGTCGAAAAAACATGTCAAGATTTATTTTTTCCACCAAATATTCCAGAGATGAGCCAATGCCAAATAGTGGAGTAGCTAAGGACTGATGTAGCATGTCATGTTTTCTTGTTTTATTTGTGAACTGCAAGCTATGTAATGAAGCAGACTAACTTGTGTGAGTTGGTGCATGCAACAAAACCGTGTCCTATCCGACGAATAGATCATTACTTGTAACTATAAGTGTAGCTAAGCTTTCATAGCTCCGTTGGTTAGAGCACCCGTTTAGTAAGCGGGAGGTCTTGAGTTCAACTTTCTATGAAAGCAATTTATATTTGGTTTTATAATTTTCTTCTCTTTTATGGACCGCCTTTTTAATGGGCCCATTCCTTAGGTTGGGTTGTTGGCAAAGTGTATTGACCATATTCTAATTATCTTACTTCAAATCACAGAACTAATTAGGGTTTTCGCCGTATTTCATATAAATACTGCTTAAGCACATTGCTATTTGTCATCATCAAACTTCATTCTTCTGTTCCCACTCTTTTCTCTCTGTTAGGAACTATAGATGTCCTTGTATTTATTTAAAATGTCTTTTATGAACGTGACGCGATTTTCTCTCCAAGAAATCGATTACTTGACAAGGGGCAACATAAACAGTCATGGTTGCATAACCCTAAAAGTAAACGTCACAAAGAAACAAAAAAGGGCAGCGGAAGACGTAGAAGGAGCCTTAAACGGTTTATCCGTCAGAAGCATAGCACTAAGGGTCTCATATACCCATCGCCTTGCGGAGCAGCGTTGCTGCCTTTACCGTTTGGGACTGGCCATGACACTTACATCTCATTAAAAAAAAAATATGGGACAAACATATCATTAATTTAAATCCCTTTATAACAAAAAATTTGTCAGATACTTGTTCTTAAGACATTTATTTAGTTTGTCAATAAATCTCAAAGGCAGTGATGACTCGGAAATATTCAAGCTCAACAGACCGGAATTAGGCGTTTCTTTCTTTTAATTGGAGAGATTCGTTTCTGTGTCGATAATCCCGCTGAACTGAGCCTTCTCTACTATGTTTTACATCCTTCCAAGCTTGCGTTTCTTTCAACACTAATCAAATTTTAAAAATTCGTTTTCTCCTATTAAACCCAGAAATCTTATGAGTGCTTCCAACTTACTAGTTTATTCTAAAAACTTGTGTCTAAACCACGGCAGATTTGCCAGAGACTCTTTGCACTGAAATATTTTACTCAATATATTTAGGCCATTTAATATTTTTTAATCTTTACCTGATTTGGTATGACAGACTTTGTAAACACATTTTTTCAGCTAGTTGTAAGTTGTTGTGGACCTGTGGTCGCACAAACCGAAGACCCAAACTCTTGAAACTATCGGCCACACAGGGTATTTCCACTTTTCTACCCGCTAACAACAATGACTTGAAGCAAATGGATTTTTACAAGGTCCAACAATTTTGTTATATTTTAATGCAAAACTGTACGTAGCAAATGGATTTTTACAAGGTCCAACAATTCTGTTATATTTTAATGCAAAACTGTATATGAATGAATGATCGATATATTTCACTCACTTTAATACGATTAATACGATGTGGCTGGACAATCAAAACAATATTTTCTAAAAGGGTAAGCAAACGAAATTTGACCTTGTTACACACACCACCATAACTTATTATATGACTTCACACCTTCAAAGGGATGGCCAGGCGCTTAGAAAAAATAAATCAAATCAAGACTTGAAGATTATCTTAAGTCTTAACCACGGCAGTCTCTAGTTGCATTTGACCCATCCAATCACTATTCTAACGTGCTGTCGCTGCCATTTAATTACACTGGCCAGAGAAATGAGTTGTCCATCAATACTAACCAATTACATTCATTACCCAAATGTGCTCTTACTGAATCGAATCTCAAGACCACCATTCTTAATTATCACATTCCCCAGCTAAACCCATACACTTCACATAGCTAGCTAGCCATCCAAACCAAAACTTGTGTCTAAATTACTAGAGCATCCGTTGGAGACACAAACCTGTGAACTTCTCCATGTAATTCGTTCTTGGCTAGAACCTGGATCTTTTTTAACTCCCGCATCGCAGCCTCCAACATTCCACAACTCGCGTATCCATTGGCAAACCACCACCTAATCACCACCTACTTGGTTCATCTTACCAAAGAATATCAACATTCATGCGTGGCAAGATAATTACGATGTACATTTCAACTTAGACGCAATAGATTATAAGAAAGAGAGACCAACGAAAAACATTTGAATAAGTAGATTTGAAGAATCATAAAAAGAGTCAAGATGGCCGAGTTGGTCTAAGGCGCCCGCTTCAGGTGCGGGTCCGAAAGGGCGTGGGTTCAAATCCCACTCTTGACATTAGTTTTTTATCTCAAAGTTTTTTCCACCTTAAGTAAGAAACTGTTTGTGTTGAACAGTAAGCATCGCTGTTAGAGTTTTGATACAAACAGTAAATAAAGTTATGAATCTAACAAGTTACTCATTCCAACTCAAGACCCCTATATTATCTTTGATCATAACATATTTGCATGATAATGGTAAGCTCCATGCGAGCCTTGGCTAAACTTCTTAGATCTTATCTTTTTTTTTCTTAAAACACTTTTTTTTGTGAAACACGATCTTTAGATCTTATGTATTTAGAATATCTCTAATGTTAAACTCCATTAGAGAAAAATAGAGTAAAATGGAATATGATGTTAAAATATCCTAACCTTATTCTATTTTTCATTCCATAATAAAATAATGAAAAAATAGTTTACTCAATTTATGAGTAAATCTTAATATAGAGTAAAAATAGAGTAATTTTTACTCTATACTCCATTTTATTTAAAGGAAAAAATAGAATAGGCTTAGAGATACCCTTAGCTGTCTAAAACATACATTGTTTTAGTGCCACTACAATGATTTTTTCTGATGTCTTTAAACTCGTATAAATTTTGGTGTGTTTCGTGAGCATATCTTACAATTAAAAGAAGATTGACCGTAAACCTATGCATAAAAACAATCTGCATGCTTAAGTAACAACACTCATTCAGAGTCTTTTAACAAGTCAATTTTAGCAACAAAAAAAAAGAAGAAGTAATTTTCCAGTCTGTTCTAATGTAAGAAAAACATATAAGCGCAAAAGCCACGAGCAACGCACGTGCCGTCTGCGTCTGCAACGGCATACAACCTCGTAGATCGATTTAACCCCCAAATCTCGAATCAGAGCTCCAAGTAAAACAGATCTTTTATTGAATCTCAAGAAGACTTTTTATTACAAAACAACAAACATATAATGTCAAAATCTCAAACCAAGGAAACCTATATAGATATCAGATCAATATTCCAAAGCAGATCTACACGGCCTTGAAAGACTCAAGACTCCTGTAATGAGCCCACACCCTTTCCACCACCACAGCCTGGTAGTTCTTCGTCACACCACCACCGTCCTTTGCCGCAATCTTCAGATCGTACTTTTTCCCGCTAACCACTTGCTCCTTCCCCTCGACTATCTTCACGAACACCAGATTCGCTTTGGACTGCTTGTTATGCTCATCAACCGCATACTTCGCGAGCGATACCACGTTCGGATCCGATAAGTCCTTAATCTCCTTCCACCCACCGAGGTTGCCTTCCACGACGGCGATGAGAGGGAGGAGGATGAGTGAGAGACAAATCAAAGACTTCATCATTTTTTTCTTTTTCTTTTGGATCTGTCTTCGTGTTTTATGGTTTTTATAGAATTTTTCAAGATATGGGTGTTGCTTTGGAACGTGGGCAGATAGTTCCAGAAATTTACGGACAGCCCTATCAATTTACGCGGTGATGAGAGTCTATTGTCGTTCTTACACCGTCAGATTTGACAACTGGATAATGTCCCACGTGGTTTAAGTTACGGACACGTGAAGGAGTCAACGTAAGTTGTCCCGTAACGTGTTTATTTTTTTCCCAAAAATTTATAGTGGAGTAATGGAGTTATTGGTAGAGCACTAAATGGGCCCATGTTTGTTGATTTGGGCTATCGTGGAATCGCGTCGGCAATACAGTGATGAATTTATATGACGTCGTTTTGGTAATGTGTCAAAGCCTCTTTGCGCAACGCCTAGTTCTGTGGCGGGACTGACGGTATCGCGCTGTCTTAAAAACTGTCTAATAATAAAGATAAACTAGTTTTTGACCCGTGCGTCCCGCCCGGGTCCGAATTTTATTTTTAATTTTGAGCATATGTAACGACTTTTGTAGACTGAAAGTTTAAATAGTATATTTTTTTAGGTTAGTCTTGGTTCATTTGTTTGAAAGCTTAATCTTCTAAATACTACTATTCTGTGAACTTAAATATAATCCTAATCTTCTAAATACTCGAGTGATTCAATTAAAGGTTTGACTTTTTCATTTGTTTGATTTTATTTCAGTTTAAGTGTTTTTGTCGGATTTATTAAATCATATTGACAAAATTGTGGGTAAAAGAAGATTAAACTACAATAATTATTTTTTCATCGGTCCTTGAAAGGGCATGCATAGTAAATTGCAATGATCCATGCATTATTTGAAAAAAGGCAGGCATTGTAAATTCAATTTAAATTCTCTAGATTTTGATCCGCAAATACGGTATTTAATTTCGATTTAATATATATATATATATATATATATATTTATTTTATTTAATTAGTATATATATTTTAAGATTACTCATATATTTGAAATTTTAAATCGTTATTTCATATACAATAATTTTATTGTTTTATGATGTTAATTAACTAATTATTTCAAATCATTACCTATATCATATATATATATATATGTTGCTTCTTATTATATATTTAATTTTTCTTATTGAATTTGATTTTGATGATTAAACAAATATTTTATGCATGAAATAACATACTTGAGAATTATTTTGTATTTAATTTATTATGATCCCAATTATATTTTTTGTGTTGTTAATTAACTAATTATTTCAAATCATTATCAATATCACATATATATATATATGTTGCTTCTTATTATGTATTTAATTTTTCCTATTGAATTTGATTTTGATGATTAAACAAAAAAATTATGCATAAAATAACATACTTGAGAATTATTTTGTATTTAATTTATTATGATCCCGACCCGTTATTCAAAGCGCTAGATTTCTTTGAAAAAATTGATTTGTTTTTTTCAGTTTATATAACAAATTATTGTATATATAAAAGTTTAGGATAACTTAATACTATACATGTATTATTCCCTCTCCAATCCTTTTATTTAGAAGGCAAATGTACAATACTTTTATATTGATATTTTGTTTTGTGTAGTTTGTTGTTAAAAGAAATGATTTTGATCAAAATGTAGAGTACTTTTATTTATACTGATTATTTGATCCCAAAAACCCAAACCGATCAGAACCAAACCCGTTTGGGTATCCGAAAACCCATCCCTAGTTATTATTATATATTGTATGTATCATCATATAATTAATAAATTTTATACATACCATCGTATAAATAATCATATAATTAATAGTATTTTATAATGCACCATCATATAAATAATTACATATATTATATTTTTAAACTTGATATGAAATATTAAAACCATAATTTGAGCTGGTATTTGAAATTGAGCTTTGTATTGTATTTTTCTTATATATACTGAAAACATTTTTGATATAAATCAACTTTGAATTATTATTTTGATTTGAAATATGCATACCTCGTCTATGATATAGAAATTTTAGACACGCCGCTTACAACACCAACTGTCACTCTCTCATGTTCATTACCCTCAAATATACTTTAAATTCACGAGTTCTTCATCTGTTAATCCTGTTAGTACCTGCACCAATATTCACCAATTAAAATCTAATTACAAATATATCTTTAATTATAATCCAAACAAACCCAAAATAAAACTCACAAAGAAAAAGCAGTTGAGTTTCACAAAATAATTAAAAATCAAATCTTTCCAAGGATTTTACATTCCTCATACGGTTCAAGACATGGATACAAATGTCCTTTAAGCTTAAACCTCTTACTAAAAATAAAAAATCACCATGAATATTAGATCTATATAGAGAGACTAATCAATCAAGAGAAGATTAAAAGTGAGAGATAAATGTATATATAAGTTAGGGAGTACTGTTACAGAGATGATCCCATGGTGAGACTACGGAGCTCGGAAAATAATACAGGAAGGTTTATCGATCTGCCTTATGCTACCCAGCTCCGATGAGCTCGTCACTGTCCGGTGATGAACATAACAACGCTATTAAAATTAATGTTAAACCAATCAAATAAGAAAATTTTAGGTTAATGTAATCAAAAGACTAAAAACTTATAGAATACCTTACATATAAGTCACAAAATATATTTCGATTGTAGCCATCATCCCACGATTTATTAGACCTGCATAAGAACAAACATGAAATTTAAATTAGAACACTAATTCGTTAAGAAGATAAAACACTAAAACAATATGAAAACGAAAAGTGTATGTGTCAACTAATGAATCGAGAATACCATATATAATGAATTGAGAATGTATGTTTAGGGTTTTAATGCCGAGATATTCTTTAGCTTGCAGCATAATTTTCGGTGCTAATTGCAGTTGGAAACTAAATTAAATACCACAACATTATTAGAAAATATATGCTGCAACAGCTTTTTGATTTGTTAGGAATATCTATATACCGTTTAGGAAATTCCGAATATTGTTAGGAATATATTACGTGTATATATAAATTAGTGCACACTATAAATGGTTAGTAGTTATGACAGTTTCTAGATATTCGGAATAGATCTCACTATTTGTAAAAATTAATAATTAAAAGATTTATCAGTATCTTGCAATATATATTCTTCCATATGTATAGGTTACGTGGGAAGGGGTCTAAGATATTACCTTCAACACTTGCCTTAAAAGTAGGAGAATCTAATCGTATATTTAAAAATCTGTTTTTGAATGTATGATTATCAAAATCGGGCTTTCAAATCAAATCAAGTTTATGTGCTACATTAATAATATAGATTTCGTATGAATGAATTAATTTTCTTCTTAAAAATATCTAAACATGTTTCCAAACATACTGATTTTACTAAAGGCTATCCAAGTATACAAACAAATCGATTTTGTACTTCTGCTTTAATAGAATAGATTACTTCATGTAATTGTCTAATAGTGTACTCGACTACTAGTTCGCCTAGCAAATTTTTTTTTTCTTGTATCCTAGAAGGGTTAAACCCGGATCTATTAAAGACACAGACCTAACCCCCAAATGGAGGTATAGTCTACGGATAGACCCTCTCCTTAGCATTCAAATGGACCGAAAGCAATAGTCCATATCCGTGTGGCCAACGGGGTTCAGACCAGAGTTCGCCGTATTGGATTTATTCCCTCAAGCGCCACTGGACTAGCATCACTGGTTTCGCCTAGCAAATTTCGCAGATTTAAAAATTAAAATGTTCAAGTTCTGGAATAACAAGATCATGTTATAAACCATATAGTGTGGATGTCCATAACCATACAGGATCAGTCCGTACCAATCCATACCGGACCTGCCTGAACCAGTCACACCGCCTAAAGCATAGTCGGCATATTTCCTTTTACTTTGCCGACTTCCTTTTCCTAATGTGATTAGGATTTGTACTCTTTTCTTTTCCTTACTGATTTAGGTTTTCCATATTTCTATGTATTACCATTTATCTATGACGGTGTAAACTCCCTATATATAAAGGACTCCTGATTTATGAATAATACACAACCAATTCCTTATTGATTTATAACACGTTATCAGCACGATCTCTCTAATTCCCTGAGTTCTATAATTCGACCCGAAACACTATTTTCCTTTTCTTTCTCGTTTTGAAACCTTGATCACCATAAAACCCCAATTCTCTCTCTCTCTCTCTCTCTCTCTCTCTCTCCATCCGATCCTCTCTCGATCATCCTCTCGATCCGACTCCTGCACATACCGACGATCCGATACTGGCGATCCCGATAGCGATCGATAGCATCCGACCAGACGACCCGTTCGCATCTTGACGTACTGACGATCCAGACGATCTGATAGCAAAGCCGACTGACGATACCGACCGTTCTTCGCGACCCAACGATCCGATCCGATCCGCATGTACCAGTCAGCAAGTCTCTCGATTCTCAGTGTTCCATTCAGCCCGTTTGGAGGATTAAGGTAAACATTGAATCCTTAAAATTTTAAACCCTAAATCGGATTCTAATAATCCGATAAACCCTAAATCATGTTCCTACATGATTAAAACCCCAAATCAGATTTTACAAGTTAATATCCGATAAAACTTAACCCTATATCTATAAACCCTACATAATATAAGTATCAGATTAATTATACTATAATTATCAAATAACATATTAAAACCCTAATCAAATATTTTGAAATCAAAACTGTTTTTCGGTTTTGATCATTGAGGTTTTAAAATATATGATTAAATCTGATTCTAAGTTGCTAATATTGTTTGACAGTTAAGTTGCTAGATTTATTATTCACATCCTGCTAGTTTAATAATTCTGATCTGTTTAAATCTTGATTAAATCCGACCTGCTTGTTCTTATTAATGTTTTGATCACAGTTAGGATTGATATTTTCATGATCTGATTGCATGATTCTTGAGGTTTAATATCATCTGCTAGGATTGATAGTTTTATAATCTGATCTGTTTTAAATAGAAATCCTAAATAATCTGAATGCTAGGTTATATTGATCTGATTTGAATGTCTTTGAGAATAGAGAATCCATATGCTACTTTGATAGATTCATGATAAAATATAATGTCTTGAGGTTTAAGATTGTATGCTAGATTCGATTTTATTGATTGATCTGATTAGAAATCATGAAACCCAATTCTAGTCCTAACCCTAATCCGCATATCTGAAACTTGAAACCCTAAATTCATTATGCTTATGAGTTCTATTAAATTGATTGATCTGATTATATGCTTTTGAGGTTTGATAAATTCGAATACTAGATAGATTCTTTACACACTGTTTATACTAAATACCAATCAGCCTTGAAACTGATTCATTGAAATTCATGCTTGAAATCTATATTCTAGTATTGCTAAAATCAGCCTTGAAACTGATTGAGTGATTAATAAATCTGATTGCTAGTCTTGCTAAAATCCATTGATTGTTAAACCTTAATTACATGATTAATTGAATCCGTTTTTGCTAGTCTTGGTAAACCATAATATTATGAGCACATAGAAATAGTATTGCTGAGACTTGCTAGAAATTGACTGATTGATTAAATGCCTTTAAGATTGATAGTTTCATTGTTCTCACAAGATTGAAATCCGAATTGATTGTTTTAAAGAGTAAGGCCGCATGAAAATTATATCTAAATATTGAGTGATATATGATTTGAGATGTCGAAAATCAACTTGGATTTTGCTGACCTAAATCTCTGGAGATAATTATTTACAGTGGGCATTGGATACAAAGATTATCCTAAAGTCAAAAGGACTTGGTGAATGTATCACAGAAGGCAATAATGCCAATGAGAAAGATTGATACAGGGCAATATTAATTATTCGCCATCATCTTATTGAGAGTCTCAAAGATCAGTATTTGACAATTGAGAATCCTCTAAACCTTTAGACATAATTCAAATCGAGATATGATCACCAAAGAAAGGTGTTATTACCAAAAGCTATGGAGGAATCTCAGAATCCATGACTACAAGTCCGTGGATGAGTCTATTGCTAGCTGAAAAAAAAATTAATGAATTACTGATAAGGAATAGTGAATTGAGACCTTCTGGATCAACCCCATTACCTGAAGCCAATAAGGCCGCAAAGGAAAAGAAAGAATCCAAAGAATCTAACCACGTCCAGGATGATAGACCACACGGCCATGGCCGTGGAGGGTGGAAAGGACGTGGGCATGGCCACTATTATACATTTGGCCGTGGGTATCAACCTAATTTGAGCCATGGTCGAGGCAGAGGCCGTGGTATATCCTTTAAACCACAAAGCTCGACCAAATCAGTGTGCCATAGATGTGGAATGGGGAACCATTGGGCTAAGATATGTAGGACTCCCAAACATCTTTGTGACCTCTATCAAGAGAGTCTAAAAGAAAAGAATCATGAAGACCACTTGGTATATAAAGATGGTAAAGATGATTTTGATCATGAAAGAGATGATCCTACGAATATGAAACTTCGATTGCCTAAAAGAATAATGTTGATTTTGACTTTCTGGTTTGTTTTGCTTTTATGCTTGCTTTGTTTTATCACTTTTAATTTATTTTATTGCTTTGGTTGCTCTGAACTTAATAAAAGGAATGAATGATTTTTCAAATATATAAGTTTATAAGAAATATAGTTATGGTATAGCCATTCTCATGATGGGCTACCACACTAAAGAGATCTAATGATTTATATTCACCCATAAAAGCCCATTGAGTTTAAAATATATAAGAATGGTTTCCATATTGAAACAATGGGCTAAGGAAATAAAGAGTTCCTTTTTAGATATATATAAATTCACCCAAGACCATAGAAAAATGGTCGAGACTATACCTGCATTCTATACTGGTCTTTACTATGCCAAGATCAGGATGATAGAGGCTAAATGCTTGCAAAAAATATTCACTTTATGGCATAACCGGAATGGCCATCCTGGTTCAAACATGATGCGAAATTGATATACAAATGGGAACATTTTGAAAGAAAGAAAGAGTTATCCCAAAGAATCTCACGTGTGAAACATGTACACAAGGGAAACTCATTGATAGGCCATCACCAGTCAAAGAGACTAAATAAATAATAAACTGGTGAATACATGTCCCAAGCGTTTAAATGATTATGGTATGTCCATGGGGGTAAGTGTGGACAATTCCGTGATACATGTCCATACCAAGAACGGCTTGGCCGAAATCTTTTATTAAACGCAAACAGCTGATTGCTAGACCATTACTTATGAGGTCAAAACTCCCAGTCACAACTTGGGCCACACGAATTTTACATGCATCTAAGTTAATACGCATCAGGACATTTAGTGAGCATAGATATTCTCCATTGATTAGATAACGGGTCAAGAGCCAGACATATCTCATCGTAAGACATTTGGATGTGCCGTCTATATACAAATTACTCAACCACAGAGAACTAAGATGGGATCTCAAAAGGAGGATGGGGATATATGTTGAATATGATTCTCCCATGATTATTAAGTACCATGAGCCAAATATGGGTGATCAGTTCGAGGCCAGGTACACGGATTAGGGGGAGAAAGTAATAAGCTGGTAAAAGAGTAAAAGAAATTTCATGGAATCAAAAATTCTTAACATGGCAAGATCCTCGGACTCAAGTGTGTGATCTTGAAGTCCAGAAAATAATACATTTACAAAAGCTAGCTAATCAATTGCCAGATTCCTTTACTGACCCGAAATAAAAGGTGACTTAGTCACATATACCAGCTGCTAATGCACCAATTCGAATTGATGTTCAAGCAGGACACAATCAAGTTGCTACAGAGTCTAGACAACATTTGAAACGTGGTAAACCGATAGGTTCCAAAGATAAGAATCCTCGGAAACAAAAGAAAGGTGCAGAAAACGATAAACAAATCCGAGGTCGAGGAAACAATCCTAGACATGAAAACAAAGCCGGCCGGCTCTAAGGTACCAAACACTGAGCTTGGGACGCCAAGCTTCAGGGTACTAATGGTCCTGATAATAATGAGATTGTAATCGATTATATCATGTCTGGAACATAATGGAACACATAAGAATGTCGACACATAGATGATATATTTATACACAAGGTAGCACTTGAACTAATAGATATAAACGAGGATCACGAACCCACGTCAATATAAGAGTGCGCACTCGTAAGATCAAATTGGATTAAATGGAAATGTGGAGTTAGATTATTTAAAGAAGAGAGGCGTATTTGGTATATAATATAGACGCCATAAACCAGTGGATATAAATGGGTCTTTGTAAGTAAGAAAAATAAATATGAGAAATCGTGAGATATAAAGCACGGCTTATTGCACAAGGATTCTCACAATAGACCAGGAATAGGTTATGAGGAAATATTGTTGGGGTCAAAACCGGTCACGACGGAATCAATGCACGAAAGCTCTCGGAAAACCAACTCTCGTTTAATCTTTAAAAACCAAACATTCCTGGAATAAGGTTTAAAGAATAAAAGACGGTTTTCCGCGAACACCAGTTAAAGAATATCGAGAATTCATTCAGTTCGGATCGGATGGACATGACACAGACCACCTCGTCCGTGGGCAAGGACTGGCGCACGAGGCCACCTCGCCATGAGGGGCCGGGCCAAGGCCACCTCGCCCATGGGCGAGGACGAGCCGCGCCGAGGCCACCTTGCTCGTGTGCGAGGACAAGCAGCTCCGAGGTCACCTCGCCGGCAGAACGAAGCTGCACCGAGGCCACCTCACCCTTGGGCGACGGGCCGGGCCGAGGCTACCTCGCCCGGCGGACGAGCGATTAGGCCGCCTCGCCCGTGGGCGAGGACCGGCCGGGCCGAGGCCACCTCGCCCGTGGGCGAGGACGGGTCATGCCAAGGCCGTCCCGTCCTAAAGCAAGGACTGTCCCGTCCCGAAACAGTGCCTCCTCGTCCAAGTTCCCATAGCTCGATCATCAGGTCCATGGACACAACGCTCTTGTTCCATCTCACTCGGGATTATCGAAGAAGGATTTCGGAAAAAGTTATGAAAGATTTAAACCGTCGAGATGGGTTCTCACTAATCGTATACGACGGACGTGGTCAGCTTGAACACCGGACGTCCTAACTATACGAAGAGCAGGAATCCATCCGACCAACGTCAAAGCCGAGAGCGATCTCTTACGAGAAATCGTGGAAAAAACGTCTAAAGTCCGAAAACGGCCCTAAGTGGCCGGATCACGGCTAGACGGCCCACTTACGATTTTGAAACGAGACTAAGCCCAAGGCTGGTATGACGGTCTGTTTTTATTTTGCAGGAAAGGATAAATGTCAAGTTTCCAAAAGATAAATATGAAGTTCCGAAGATAAATGTCAAGTTTCCGAAGATAATCCCGAGAGACGACAAAAATGGAAAAGCCCGCCTCGCGACAAATCCGGCCCAAAGAGAGTAAACCAACCTAGAAGGGAGTATATAAGGAGAGCTTGGGGCGAGGAGGAAGAGAGAGCTTTCTGAGAGCAAACTTAACATTTAGAGCAACTTAAGCATTTTTCCGTTTTTACTATCGAGCTGCGACTCAACTAGGTTAGAACTTAGTTGGCTAGACTAGCGAATGTACCGACAGCTCTTGTGGCCTAGGATCCTGCCTGTTGTTCACGCTCAAACGCGAATTCGGAAATAAGATCTTTTTGTTCTCTCTTTTACGATTTACTATTTCATATTTTCTACCATATTGATTGTGTTGTGTGTGGCCCAGCAGATAACCGGGACCTTCAGGGAAGGCTAGGTTAACTTGGCTTTCCTCCGATTAACAAAACTCGACGGTGTGAATTCCGGTTCCCACAGTTTGGCGCTAGAAGGAGGGGGGTACAGATCTATCTCTCTCGCAACCACACACGCTCAGTACGATATGACAACCAACGCTGACAAAAACCCGCAAACGCACGACGGAACTCTCGTCGATGCCAACGCTGATAAAACTCCAGCTGGAAACGTATCAACGGTCGCTGCCGATACTACTAGATGAAGGAAATGTTCGCCTTCAAAAAGTCGGACGAACAAGAAAAACTCGTGGCCTCTCTCGCAAAACAGGTAGAAACCTTAACGGCGAAGGCCAAAAGCAAAGTCCCGCGCGGGATCACAAGAGCCCGCAGCGGTAGAAGACTCGATTTCGAGACTCCCGGCAATCGAGCTGCACCCTCGGACAAGACTTCCTCAGGCCAAAACCCTGATGAAACACTCAAGCCAGGTGCACAACCAACTACGGAGAACCTTCCACCTCCCGCTGGGGACAACGAAGAGAACGATGTCGAGTGGATCGACCTAGACATAAGAGACCAGTCTGACCACTCAGACAAGGGCGCCGACATCCCCCCACGAAGAACGCGAAGCCAGTCAGCTCAGCAGGACGCGTCATTTGAAAACCCATGACGGAGGAAGAAGAAAACCTCTTATGGGTAGAGCATCAAGAGCTGGCCGAGAATCAGGCTCGGATCCATCGCAACCAGCGCCGACAGGCTCGGAAGGCCGCCGCAAACCCTGACGAGATCCATGATCTCCGCGAGTATATCGCAAAAACCGCGGCAGAGGTAAAAGCGGTGAAATCACAAATCCACCACGCGATGAGCGCTGCGCCCGAGATTGACAGACTTCTCGAGGAAGCACGCAAAACCCCGTTCACTGCCCGGATTACGGAGACCGGCGTCACGGACCCAGGGAAGATCAAAATTCCCGTCTACGACAGCACCACCGACCCGAATGAACATCTTCAGTCTTTCCAGATTGCGATCGGACGTTGAAAACTCAAGTAACGCGAACGAGACGCTGGCTACTGCCTCCTCTTCGTCGAGAACCTCAAAGGAGCCACGCTCGAGTGGTTTTCTCGTCTGAAACGAAACTCTATCGGAAGTTTCCGCCAGCTCGCTTCAGAGTTTCTCAAGCAATACTCCATGTTCATGGACAAAGAAACCTCAGACGTCGACCTATGGAGTCTGTCCCAAAGAGAAGACGAACCACTCCGTGAGTTCATGAGCAGGTTCAAGCTAGTGATGGCAAGAGTCACCGGGATCAGCGACAAAGTGGCAATCGATGCTCTGCGGAAAACTCTCTGGTACAGGTCGAAGCTCCGGGCAATGGATCTCCCTGGAAAAACC
Organism: Brassica nigra; assembly: GCA_016432835.1. NCBI lineage: Eukaryota > Viridiplantae > Streptophyta > Magnoliopsida > Brassicales > Brassicaceae > Brassica > Brassica nigra. The sequence goes on along the minus strand of CM028249.1, from coordinate 23,318,969 downwards.
GAGAACAATCCAGGACGCCCTTCACAAGGAAACGGACTTCATGAACATGGAAGAGGAGATGAAGGTCCTCTCCAAGAAGTACAACCCGCAGAAGGTGTCCGCCAGGCGGAAAAGCTCTCGTAGCGACAAGTATGTCCATCACAAGGGAGAAGACGTCCAGGAAGAGCACAACTATGCCATCAACTCCGAACAAGGGAAAACCTCCGGAAACACCTGGACAAGGAACCAGTTCAAGGACAACTCCTACTGCGAGTTCCACCAGACCAGAGGGCATTCCACCGCGAACTGCAAAGTTCTCGGAGTAAGGCTCGCCGCAAAACTCCTTGCAGGCGAATTGTCAAAGGTCACGGGAATAAAAGACCTCCTTTTGGAGTCCAATCGCCCTCCCAGACTGGACAAGGAGTCTCCCAAGAGCGGCGCAAACCAGTCTGGCGAGAAACGCGGAAGAAGGCAGGATGACCATGGAAACAATAGTATCCATCGCAGGGTAAACATGATCATCGGAGAATCGCAGTTCTACCGCGACTCAGTTTCATCGATCAAGGCCTACGGAAGAAAGGCGGAAACGAGTTCTAACTGGACGACTCGGTCCCCGACCGACGACGCTCCGAATGATACGATCGTTTTCGAGGAGAAGGAAACCATCGAACTCGATAAACCTCACTGCGACCTGCTGGTCATCGATTTGGTGATCCGAGACCTCGAAGTTGGAAGGGTCCTCATCGACACAGGCAGCACAGTCAACGTCATCTTCTGCGACACTCTCCGGAGAATGAACATCGAACTCAGGGAAGTCGTCCCAGAACCAAAACCCCTGACCGGTTTCTCGGGCACGACGTCAATGACCCTCGGATCGATCAAACTTCCGGTCATGGCAAGGGAAGTAACGAAAATCATTGACTTTGCCGTAGTCGATAACCCGGCCATCTATAATGTCATCATGGGAACCCCATGGATCAACGCAATGAAAGCGGTACCGTCGACTTACCACCTTGGCATCAAGTTCCCAACACCAAACGGAACAGCAGTAATCTGGGGATGCCAGAAACAGTCTAGGCTCTGCTTCTTGGCCGAGCATAAGCTACGACAAACTCGGAACACCCCTGTGGTCAGCCCGAAGCGAATCAAGAAAACTCAGAGTATTCCCGAAGGCTCCACAAAAAGCAATTCAGAATCACTCGACCAGGCAAGGGCTCCGGACAGCGACGCGATCCCGGAATCCATCGTCCTACCAGCGGAAAACCCGACTGACGAAACGGCCGCCGACTTAACTGAAGCCTCAACGGGCGAAGTAAAAACGGCCCCATCCAACGGGTAGGAACGCCTGCGACAACAATCAGAACTACGAGATGGCTTGATCCTAGAAAGAGGTACGTAGACAGCTTGTCTTAGTTGATAAGTTCAGATATCTCCCTCACTAAAAAGGGGGGGAGTGGGTACGTATACTCCTATACTCCCATATCTGAAATATTCATGCATGTACTCGATATTTTCGGAATTTAATAAAAAATTTCCACAACGTCTCACGATTCAATTGCTGGAAGCCATAACAATCTGAGATCGCCCAGAATAAGGGTTCGCAGAAACACGTATCCATCCAAGCAGCACTTGGATGATAACTTAAAATGATAGTTCATACGAACTAGCAAAAAAATATAGTACATCTTCTGAAAAAATGAAGATTGTAACCATCTCAAGGACATACCTTCGGGGAAGCGAGACATCGCAAAAATTCCTCAAAAGGTATCATCCGAACACACAGTCCTTCGACGACTTTCAAAAAATATATGCCCGTCGATTGGCCCCGACGGACAAACCCAAACGTTCTTTAAAAAGAACTCGTAGTCAGACCTTCAGTAATTGAAAGGTCCTCTTACATCCATCGGGATATCATAGCCTATACAAGAAATCCAAAATTTTGGTCAGCACTCCACGGTCTCGAGTGCTCGGTTCTTTCCACACAAGTCATATAAGCGGCGCCAGTCGCTTTGAATCGGAAAGAGCCAGGTAGAATCGCCAACATACAAAACGAAAGCCGATTAGTGTCGCACAGCCTCGAGCGAAAGTAAACCTAGGTCTTACCCTAAGCCCAGTCCTACTGGCCCATTAACATCTCAAGGCATGATATCAAACTGATACGAGATAAAACATGTCTCATCGTCCACATCCAAGCGCCACGAACCGTGGAAACTCCTAAACGCTTTCCGAATACCCTCGCCCTTATAAGAGCAAGCGAACAGACGACAAAGTAAGAGTTAAGATACAAAGTGACTACTCGTATCTTTCCTCAAACACTTGACAGAAGTATAAACTAAACATCACAGGATGATAAAATATTCGTCATATATATAAAAGCCGCAAAGCGGCCGAGATTCTAAGCCACCAACGGCCAATCCCACAAATAAAGTCAAATGGCCCCGTAAGGCCATAGCACACTCATATAAACGGCCACACTCGGCCTAAAAACTCAACAATACAGATAAAGATAAGGGAAATCTATCCCGATCCTCAAAGGTCAAGGTCGAGATACTGGAAAACAAAACGCGTAAGCGAGTTCACGGGCTGAACGACCTCTCCCTCCTCGTCCGCAGCACCGGCTTCCGCCTCTGCTGTGTCCTCCGAAACCACAATAGGATCCCAGAGTTCCCGGATCCCCCCCCCCTCGATCGGAGGAACCATCGACTCAGCATGGGCACACCCTTCCATAAGGCCGGACATCTCGGCTACCTAGAGAAAGGAGAAGTCCGAATCCTGCAATTTCCAAAGGGTACCAACCGGGCGACACTCGGAAGTCACCCATGGAATTCTGAGCATCCTTGAAACTCTTGAACTCAGCATCGAACAGCGAGGCCTTCCTTGCTAGCTCAGCAGCAACCGCCTTCCTCCCTCTCCTCTCCGCACGACGGAGAGCTCGGGCATGGGACTCAGCCTGCTTACGATCTTTTTCCGCAACTTCATTCTGGAGACGGACAAATTTCCTCTCGATCTCCCGGCTTTGAAATGCGAAGAGCCAGCCTCCTGAGACCTCCATCGAAGCGTGGAAAACCCGCATTCCCTGCAAAGACCAGAGATCAATTACGGAAACTGCAAACCAGTGCTTGATGAACAAAGGATTATCGGTAACCGAACCTCGTTGATTAGTCGAGAACCTTCCGCGATCATTCTTACTCTCGACGCTTCGTCCAGCGAGGCGGGAGAAGTGAAACCATGAGGAAGGTTAGGAAAAGTCGTCGGAAGAGGAGCCTCGCTAGTCCGCTTCCATCACCCGGCGAACCCGGAGCCCATCCGGTAGCGGAAGGTCCTCCGACACGAAATTCCTATCATCTAAAGCGGTTCCCCCCTGAACAGGGACGACGTCGGGATTTGCTTCGTCATCGTCCAGCATGCCTAAGGGTCGTCCGATTCCTCGCGATCGATGAAGCGCCACCGCGCGGATCCTGTCCAGGTGAAGGAGTCTCAAAAGAAGGTTCGCGGAGAGATCGCGCTTACAGATCATAGATGGGGGGAGAATGTTGTTCGCTGCAAAGTAAAAAAAAGAAAGGGCTTCGATGATTCGAGAATCTGAAAACCAAATTTCCAAACATGGTACCGTGGACGGAAGTTCCATTCGCTCGAAACAAAGGGAGACAGCTTTCTTCGCGGAAGCACCATCAATTCGGACGTAAGAAACGTTCGAACCATCCTTTCACATGAGAGGCATGTCCCGAATTATCGACATGTGTTTCTTGGGAGCGGTGCAGTAGCTGATCGAGGTCTTCCGTGGCGACCACAATCCTTCAAGTCTCCGGGCTGAGGTCCATTCCGAGCTCGTAACTCAAGATCAACACGCCGAGAAGGTGCTGTAGCGCCAACGTTCAGCTAACTGATCGACAGCTTGAACGGTCCAGCGCGAACGATAGCCTCGAGGATCGGGAACCACAAACGACAGCGTGTCAGGAAAGCTTTGTAGCATGTGAAAAATCCCGAGGATCCTCCGCACTGGGGAAGGAATTGAACATCACCTCCTTCGAACTCAAGAACTCCGGAGAGTTTTAAGATACACAGAGAGGTTCTGCCCGAAGGTTAGCATTGGGATGCGTCGCAGGCCTGATAGGGTAAGACTTCCGGCGGATGAGGTAGCCTGCTACGAAGCCTCCCAACCTCTTTCTCTTCTTGTTGACTTGAATTCCTCTTTGGGAACAATCTCCTCTTCAACACGAGGATTATCTCAAGACGATTGGGGAAGTCTGTTTCCTGAGGATCTCCTCCTTGAAGTCATCTCAAACACAAAAGTAATGGGAGAGTATGAGAGAAGTTTTCACTTTGAAGAGATTTTTCTTCCGAGTAAAATGAGCAAAACTTACTCCATCCATATATAAGAAGAAAAGTTACTATTCACTCTCAAACTTTCGCCAACGATTACGTCTAACTCTATCTATATGAGTCATACCAAAGCTAGGACCTAACACTCAGGTCCACGGATCCTATCTAGCTGGGGGCTAACTGTTGGGGTCAAAACCGGTCGATGTTCGAAGCTCTCGAAAACCAACTTTGTTTAATCTTTAAAACCAAACATTCCTGGAATAAGGTTTAAAGAATAAAGACGGTTTTCGCGAACACGGTTAAAGAATATCGAGAATTCATTCAGTCCGGATCGGATAGACAGGACACGACCACCTCGCCCGTGGGCAGGACTGGCGCGCCGAGGCCACCTGCCCGTGGGCGGGGACCCAGGCCAAGGCCACCTCGACCGTGGGGACCGGCGGACCGAGGCCACATCACCCGTGAGCGAGGACGAGCCGCACCGAGGCCACCTCACCCGTGGGTGAGGACCGCCGCGAGGCCACCTCGCGGTGCAGCGACCGAGGCCACCTGCCCTAGGCAAGGACCGGCGGGCCGAGGCCACCTCGCCTGGAGGGGAGCGAGCCACGAGGCCACCTCGCCGTGGGCGGGAGGCAGGCCGAGCCTTGCCCGTGGGTGAGGACGAGCCGGGACGAGCAGCTCCGAGGTCACCTAGCCCGTGGGTGAGGACGAGCCGCACCGAGACCACTTCACCCGTGGGCGAGGACGGGCCAGGCCGAGGCCACCTCGCCCGTTGGCGAGGACAAGCCGGGCCTAGGCCACCTCGCCGTGGCGAGGGCGAGCCGCCGCCTGTGGCGAGGACCGCGGCCGAGGCCACCTCGCCCGTGGGCGAGGACGGGTCGCGCCAAGGCCGTCCCGTACTAAAGCAAGGACTGTCCCATCCCAAAACCGTGCCTCCTCGTCCAAGTTCCCATAGCTCGATCATCAGGTCCATGGACACAACGCTAATGTTCCATCTCACTCGGGATTATCGAAGAAGGATTTCAGAAAAAGTTACGAAAGATTCAAACCGTCGAGATGGGTTCTCACTAATCGTATACGACGGACGTGGTCAGCTTGAACACCGGACGTCCTAACTATATGAAGAGCAGGAATCCATCCGAAAAGACCAACATCTAAGCCGAGAGCGATCTCTTACGAGAAATCGTAGAAAAAATGTCTAAAGTCCGAAAACGGCCCTAAGTGGCTCGGATCACGGCTAGACGGCCCACTTACTATTTTGAAACGAGACTAAGCCCAAGACTGGTATGACGGTCTGTTTTTATTTTGCAGGAAAGGATAAATGTCAAGTTTCCAAAAGATAAATATGAAGTTCCGAAGATAAATGTCTAGTTTCCGAAGATAATCGCGAGCTGACGAAAAATGGAAAAGCTCGACTCGCGTAAAATCCAGCCCGAAGAGAGTAAACCGAACTAGAAGGGAGTATATAAGGAGAGCTTGGAGGAAGCTTCGAGAGCAAACTTAGCATTTAGAGCAACTTAAGCATTTTTCCGTTTTTACTATCGAGCTGCGACTCAAGTAGGTTAGAACTTAGGTGGCTAGACTAGCGAACGTACCGACAGCTCTCGTGGCCTAGGATCCTGCCTGTTGTTCACGCTCAAACGCGAATTTGGAAATAAGATCTTTTTGTTCTCTCTTTTACGATTTACTATTTTATATTTTCTACCATATTGATTGTGTTGTGTGTGGCCCAGCAGATAACCGGAACCTTCAGGGAAGGCTAGGTTGACTTGGCTTTCCTCCGATTAACAAAACTCGACGGTGTGAATTCCGATTCCCACAAATATACTCCCCTGTGGTGGATGTATATACTTTTAGATTCCTAATAAGTCTGGCTATATATATTAGATGGTCCACTGGATAAAAAGATAGAAGTACCAGAGGTTATTAAGTTCAAAGATAAAACAAATTCTCGAGAACAACATTGCATAAAGAAATTCGAAATTATCAGTGTATGTTGGTAATCTGAACATATGGATACATGTCCCAAACAGTTGAATATCTTACGAAAGATTTGAGATGAAAGACCTAGGCAAAACGAAATTCTGTTTGGGTTTACAGCTTGAGTACATTAATAATGAAATTCTTGTGCATCAAATGGCATACACAGAAAAGGTACTCAAGAGATTTGATAAAGAACAAATTCGTGTGTATGGTCAAAAGAGAGAGGATGAAGAAGTCCATGGTCCCGAAATGTCATATCGCAGTGCCATAGGAGTTTTTGATGTATCTGGCAAGCTACACTAGGCCAGATATATGTTTTGCCGTGTAGTTACTATCTAAACTTAGCTCATATCTGACCCAAAGGCACTGGGACGGGATTAGACTTATATTTTGATTTATTTTATACTAAACAGCCCAAAGAAGGGTTAATTGATTTTGTTGATACAGGTTATCTATCAGATCTCAGACAGGTTATGAAACAAACCATCGCAGCAACACTAGCCAAGAAAATTCGTGAGTGTGTTTGGCCGCAGGCTTGGAGGTCCATAACTCAATATGTTCGATCAAGTTGTGGCCGATGGTAAAGAAAGACCAACTATCATGGGGCAAGCCGTAGGCGCGTGTAGTCGAGGTCCATTCGATCAGAGTATAGGATGGTCGACGGCTAATGAGGTTCAAATCAGGGGGAGTAATATGTGTTGTACTCTTTTTCCTTACCATGGTTTTATCCCTATGTGTTACACTGGTAAAGTTTTAACAACATCCAAAGCGTATTACAAGCTTTATGGTTATGGCATCCAAGGGGGAGGGTTATAAACCATATAGTGTGGATGTCCATAACCGTACATGATCAGTCCGTACCAGTCCATACCGGACCTGCCCGAACCAGTCACACTGCCTAAAGCATAGTTGGCCTATTTCCTTTTACTTTAGCTGACTTCCTTTGCCTAATGTGATTAGGATTTTTACTCTTTCCTTTTCCTTACTGATTTAGGTTTTCCATATTTCTATGTATTACCATTTATCTATGACGGTGTAAACTCCCTATATATAAAGGGCTCCTGATTTATGAATAATACACAATCAATTCCTCATTGATTTATAACAGTCAACTCAATTGTCATTCCAACCTCAAATCACTAAGGTGAATTCAGCTTAATCTCATAGTTATAACGATTTATCTCTAATTATTCAAATAATCAATTCCCATCAACAACCAAATATATTAAAGATGTAAATAAATTAATAACACAATATAAATCAGTTGATATGTTTGCTGTATTAGTTCAAGTAATTGTCTAAAAATATATGTATCAGTATGCACAACAGAAATAAATATGGTGTAGTCTTAACCTAATCTGAAAAGTTTATAAAGTCTTATCGATTGATCTTCTTTGTTATCCCAAAACCAACTGTTTGCTTTTCTTCTGTAGTTATTGACATATTTCAGAAAACCCTAGCTCAAAAAATAATTATATTAACTTTCGAGTTCTCCAAAATCAACAGTAAGGAAAAAGGAAATGGAGATAGTCACAATACATTTGTCTAATCTAAAACAATACCATGTATATATATATATATATATATATATCATGAGCGGTAGTGCATGTCTTATCTGCATTTCGATGAAAAAGAAAAAGTTTTGTTTCATTTGGATTAGGGCACTTAGCAGAGGTTGTTTTGTAGTCTATGCATTAAAAACACTTTGTGTAACATCCCGATCCCCTGGCGTCCGACCGGGGTTATCGAAAGGGAGTTACGGACACGTGTCTACTCATTTAGACAATTTTAAGTGTCTCATTACTGGTCCTAATATTCGACGGACGCATAACCTTCTGTGAAATACCATTCCACCCGTATCCATATACTTCTATTTACAGTCCTGCGCACAGGAAAATGAAAAGGAAGGGAATGAGCAAATGGATAACTCAGTGAAGTGACTCTAGACCAGTCTACCCGCATGACACCCTACACTACTCTATGCGGGAACCAGGGCTAACTAGCCACTACAATCAATCCTATGAAACTTAACATCATTTCATAGTATCATCATTTTTATGCATCTCTATCAACCTAGCGATCAATCAACACAATGAACTCAGTCATTGCTACACATAACTCAACAGATCGACACCAATCATACCAAACTGACTCGACACCAAGCACCTAGACGTATGGACCTAGAACTGTTTACGGATGTCCCTACATGTTCCGGCCTAACATGGAAGGGCGCTCCCCCGGAGTACCGTCCCCCTCCAGCTTCCTAAATGGCTATCCGAGTTGCAGCTCGTTGGCCCATCGGCTCTGTCCGCCACCCGGTCATAATAGCCATATTTATGCCACGACCTGGCATGACTCGATCTTAAGGCGCGTGCATCTTAAATACACTTATATCCCGCATCATGCGTTCACCGTCCTTTCATGGTCTTTCACATCTCGCCCACGGGTACCTCGTATTAGGCTAAGTCATGTGGGATCCTGCGGGTACCTCATGTTAGGCTAAGTCTCCCAGGTTCACACATCCTAGTCTAGACGCCCACCCGTTCTCAGTGGTCCAAACTGGACATCAACAAGTTCATTCACACGTTCACATTCTCATACTCGTAATCATTCTCATTCTTATTCTTGTTCTCTTACTCATTCTCATTATTATTCAATTTCTCGTTCACTAAGACTTTTACTCAATCACTAAACGCCACCCGTTATCGGTGTCACACACAAGATTCAGTTTACACCCATTCATGCATACATTCAGAATACCAAAGGCAGTCCATATCGCATCCATGATCACCACGTTATACCTTTTCATACATTTATCTAAGAGCCTAGACGTGTAATTCTTTCTAGCATCCTAGCTTTCATCACTCAATCATCACAAGGATCAATCAATCAGATCATACGTTCAAGCATTCATAAACATTCATCCAAATCATCACAAGGCAGTCAATTAAGTCCTTTAAATAGGGTGAGCGTTCTTATGTAGTATGATCCATTCATCTATCAACCTAACGTCAATTAAGACCTATCAACCTAATTTTCAAACAGGGTCTAACCAACCCTAGATCCAACATACAAGAGTATAAAGAATCATGAGAACAAGATGGGTTCAAATCACCTCACCATAGCTTAGATCTGAATCTATATCTGGAGATCTAGAAAACTAAGGATTAGATCTGAGATCTGGAACAGAAACACGTGGATATGGATCTACGGAATCCACCACCACCACTCTGATCAACACAGATCTGGAACAAGGGAACCAGAGAGATTAGATCTGATCACCACCACACCACATGGCAACCACCACCACCACTCGGCGCCGGCGAAGAGAGAGAGAGAAAGCGGACGGCAAGGAGAGGGAGAGAGAGAGATCGCCGCGAGAAGAGAGGAGAGATGGCGCAGAGAGAAGAAGAGAGAAAAGGAAAAGAGAAGCTTGACGGCTTGGGTTTACTAGTCTCTCTAAATCTTTGCAGAGCTCCGCTTCAAGTTTCTGATGAAGAAAAAGAAGAAGGGAGGCTTTCTATTTATAAGAAAGGGAAGGGGAAACCTAGGTTTTTCCCTAACGGGCCGTAGAGAAGCCCATTATCTCAACCAAAATTTTGGGCCAGGTACCGGGATATTACAATTCTCCCCCACTTAATGGAATTCATCACCGAATTCCGCATGTCAAAACTCCCAAGACTAACATCCCGGTCAGAAATGGGCAACCACTCGCCATTTACGAATCACGGTTCTTGTAACAACTCCAGGTCGCTAATCCTTACGCAGATCCAACGTCCTTTTATAGTCTATCCCCAACTACACTACATCCCCTTCTTAAGGTATCCATTTTGGCACCACACTATGGAGACCTTATGCTCCTCCTAGCCCAACTCAAGCCGTCTCACTTGCTCCGTGGTTGTTGGATTTCTTTCAGCTCGAAGTCCCGGTCTCCGCCACTATCGATCATGCATACGGGGGTCCTACATGGTCTCTCCTTCCAGCTTCGTACCAGTACACCATGTGTCCCGTTTCCAATGTGGTATAGATCTCTGTTGTAGTCATCCACCATGAGCTCACAAATAAGATTTACAGTCTAAACCTGACTCAACTAGGAATCTGGATCAGCGCACTAATGGTTACTCTTCGCTTTCTCAATGTCTGCATAAGTCCTAAACTTCTAAACTTATGGCCAGAATCAATGTAGACTCTCATACTCACGTGTCACTCCCGAGAGGTACACAAGACGAGAACAACTATACTCAGGATCTTTAAAAACCAACGAAAGAATTCAAGAAATGAAATGGAGTAGGACTACAATAGTTTTTTAAGTTCAAGGCATCTGTACAAACGCAGAATGCCTATAGAAATGGAAAACACCAACACCGACAATAATAAATAAAACCAATAGAATAATAAAATCAAGGGCACGAGTCCTACTCCTACGAAATGATCTCAGGGCCTCAGCTAGCCATAATGATGTGGAGAGGCATGGTCGGCCTCGGATCCAGGACCAACCGCACCGGCACCTCCAGCCACAGGCTCCGGGTCCTCACCCTCCTCCATTAAGCGATCATACTTGGCTTCCTCATTCCTCCGGGCGAACCACTCCTCCGCAGCTATTGCTTGCCAGCCATCCTTTTCACCAGTGCAAACTCCAGGGGTTCCAGTACACCATCGAGCTCATCACGAATGTCCTTATGTAGCCCAACCTTAAATAACCGACACCACTCTTCTGCAAGCTTCGGTTGGCACCTCTTGGGCATATCCAGGAATTCCTCCAGGTACTCTTTCACCCCACCGGGCTTCTGCACCATCTAGACCAGTACATCACAACCACAAGGCACCATCGAGGACTTCCACGGACGTCCCCTCTTCCTCTTAGGGGATTCCCCAACCGACGGCTCCCAGTCCCCGTCATTCATCCTTGGTTCCTCCTCCAAGTCTTCCCCCACCGAACCAGCGAATTCGGCTAACTTGGCTGCAATCTTTTCTTCTGCTTCGATAGCAAAGCCGGCCATCCGCCTCACCAGGGAAAATTCAAGAGGCTCCAGTACACCAACTAACTTGGCCTGAATATCACCACGAAGCCCATTCGTGAACCACATTTCTGCACTCTTTGGCTTACACAGCTTAGCTTGGTTGAGGAAGTCCTCGGTATACCCGGCAACTGATCCTCTTTCCTGAGCTTTCTGAACCACGACTTCACACTGACGTACTCCCCGGTGAACACTCTCAGAGGCTCCGCGGCTGCACTTGGCATCTTTCATGAGCGGTCACGCTTCCTTGGAGGTTCTCCCTCGAGTGAAAGCTGGAACGTCGCATGCCTTGTAGTATGCGCTTCTGCATTGACATCTTCTGAAAATGTGGCATCAACAGCTTACGCTCTACCGTCTGCTCGTGCGGAAACCCAAATGAAAACTCCCTGAACTGCTCCTCAGGTTCCGAGAACATAGGCAACACCCAGTTACCTTCCACGTCGCGATGCCGCATACGGGCATACTCTCGGGCCCCTCCTAGTGCATGTGTGGCATCCTCCACTCGTAATGGTCAAGCGAAAACATCCCCCAAATAAAGTCCGATCAGAACCATAATAGAAGTATAGATTTAGTAGGTGAATTGAAATCATTTTCACAATTTTAAATCCGACATGAACTTTTGCAAATTCTTTTCGTAAACAAAACGCGCTTATGAAAATGACGGAAATGCCGATCCCTTAGGATGGTACTAAGGGATCTTAACCCCCGCTTTGATACCAATTGTAACATCCCGATCCTCCGGCGTCCGACCGGGGTTATCAAAAGGGAGTTATGGACACGTGTTTACTCATTTAGACTACCCTACGTGTCCCGTTACTGGTTCCAAGAGTCGACGGACGCATAACCTTCTGTAAAATACCATTCCACCTGTATCCATATACTTCTACTTACAGTCCTGCGCACAGGGAAATGGAAAGGGAGGGAATGAGCAAATGGATTACTCAGTGAAGTGACTATAGACCAGCCTGCCCGCATGACACCCTACACTACTCTATGCGGGAACCAGGGCTGACTAGCCACTACAATCAATCCTAGGCAACTTAACATCATTTCATAGTATCATCATTTCTATGAATCTCTATCAACCTAGCGATCAATCAACACAATGAACTCAGTCATTGCTACACATAACTCAACAGATCGACACCAATCATACCAAACTGACTCGACACCAAGCACCTAGACGTATGGACCTAGAACTGTTTACGGATGTCCCTACATGTTCCGGCCTAACATGGAAGGGCGCTCCCCCGGAGTACCGTCCCCCTCCAGCTTCCCAAATGGCTATCCGAGTTGCAGCTCGTTGGCCCATCGGCTCTGTCCGCAACCCGGTCATGATAGCCATATTTATGCCACGACCCGGCATGACTCGATCTTAAGGAACCTGCATCTTACATACACTTATATCCCGCATCACGCGTTCACCGTCCTTTCACGGTCTTTCACATCTCGCCCATGGGTACCTCGTATTAGGCTAAGTACCGTGGGCTCCTGCGGGTACCTCATGTTAGGCTAAGTCCCACAGGTTCACACATCCTAGTCTAGACGCCCACCGTTCTCGGTGGTCCAAACAGGACATCAACAAGTTCATTCACACGTTCACATTCTCAGTCTCATACTCGTACTCATTCTCATTCTTATTCTTGTTCTCGTACTCATTCTCATTCATTTTCTCGTTCACTTAGACTTTTACTAAATCACTAGACGTCACCCGTTATCGGTGTCACACACAAGACTCAGTTTACACCCATTCACGCAAACATTCAGAATACAAAAGGCAGTCCATATCACATCCATGATCACCACGTTATACCTTTTCATACATTTTTCTAAGAACCTAGACGTGTAATTCTTTCTAGCAGCCTAGCTTTCATCACTCAATCATCACAAGGATCAATCAATCAGATCATACGTTCAAGCATTCATAAACATTTATCCACATCATCACAAGGCAGTCCATTAAGTCCTTTAAACAGGATGAGCGTTCTTATGCAGTATGATCCATTCATCTATCAACCTAACGTCCATTATGATCTATCAACCTAACTTTCAAACAGGGTCTAACCAACCCTTGATCCAACATAAAAGAGTATAAAGAATCATGAGAACAAGATGGGTTCGAATCAACTCACCTTAGCTTAGATCTAGATCTAGATCTGAAGATCTAGAAAACTAAGGATTAGATCTAGATCTGGAACAGAAACACGTTTGCTTTATCGATTGATATTGTCATTAGATAGTTTTATATAGTTTTATCGATTGATATTGTCATCTATATCTCTTCCTAAAATCAACCATTTGCTTTCCTCGTTAGTTATTAAACATATTTCACAGTACTCTAGGTCACTATACAGTTCTGATTTCACCAAAATTGATATCTGATGGGAATTGTTTGGAAGACATCTGATGGTATGCGATAATTCTCATAGAGAAATATATAGGTTGTCAACCCTAATTTCAATGATCTCGTCGACGGAAACAATTTCTTTAACTATTTAAGTTAATATTTTCCGAAAGCAACACACCTAAATATCTCCTTAACTATGTTATTCAATGGAATGTGATTTCTCACTTCGAGTTATTTTTATCTAAAGCAGAGTCAAAGACCAACCAACTGCAAGAATACAATAGAAAATTGCAGTATTTAGGATTTTGTTCATGAAAACCAATTGTACACTTAAATTTGTTGAGAATAATTACGAAGCTAAGATTAACTAAAAAGGGGGGGTTTTGAAAAAGAATATAATATAAAAAGATTTCTTTTGAAATATGAATTTCAATAAAACAAGATTATCAAGCATTGGATTAAGAGAAACTCTCTAGATATTTAATGGTCAACTTCTTAGGTTCTAAAATAATAAAATTAACTCAAGTGTAATTTCGAAATCAAATCACTAAGGTGCATTCAACCTACAACCATAATAATAATAAAATAATAATAATAATAATAATAATAATAATAATAATAATAATAATAACAATAATAATAATAATAATAATAATAATAATAATAATAATAATAATAATAATAATAATAATAATGATTATCTATCTCTAACTATTCAAATAATCATTTTTAACATCTAAGTAAATTAAAACACAGTGTAAATTAGGTTTGATATGCTCACCTGGGTTTTAGCTCAATTCTTATTGCTTTTAAAATTGAATTAGACAACTATGTTTTGGCACTCACAATGGGAAAAGGCAAAATTGTTTACTTATCATATGGCATGTTACATGCAGTCTATGAAGTATGACGAGAACACAACAACACGACCAATAGTACCGGAAACATGTACACAATGTAGAACCATAATTTTAACGATGTGGCTAACTAAATAATTAGTCATAAATGAGAAAAACTAAAATTAAAATTACAATTACAATGTTTATACAAAAATACGATCAACAAAAAACAGTTTCATAAGAAGAGATTATATTTTATAAATATTTTAACTGTTCAGTAGTGACGGTTTAACGACTCAGAATTATAGACTATCTCACAATATCCGAGAATAGGAGCTAGCGAAATAAATATGAACCAAAAACTTTAAAAAAATCAAATGGGAAACTGTTGTTTTGTTTATGTGTTGCATATGTGTTTTTTTCCATCATGCTAACAAACCTTTTTTTACAGAAAACTAATGAAAATCACAAATTTCATTTTCCAACTTAAAAATAACACGTGTGTGATTAATGGATAACTTTAATCATGATGAGATTTTATTCTACATTTTGACCAATAAATTAAAGAGTGAAGTAGTTATTGTTTGATAAATTCAAACTAAATAATATACTTTAACATGAATTTATTTTATATATTTTATCAAATATAAAATATCAGTAAATATTTGGTTTATATGAATTAAATAAATTGATAAGAAGTTCAATTAACAAATCTAAACTCAAATCCAAGTTCAAATGTGTTTATTTGTTGCCTTGTACATTTAACCAAATTTTGAACTTTTTACAAGTTTCTCAAATCACCCATATTGAACATTTATTTCTCATTGAAATAAACTTTATTTTTAACATAGAAAAACACTATTTGGTCCCTTTCGATTTTTTTTCCAAGTATATCTATATATCAAAACATAAATTTTCTATTTTGTAGGAGAAAAGAGGTGGCTCCACTGTAACCACAATTCAACACATTCCCATAGATCATTCAGTACATTTGGAAGGCAAGGATGACAATTTTTTTTAATGGGAAAGACACCTCTCCAGTCAACATTCTTCAACTTATTTCTCTTGAAGTAGAATGCTAGTGAAAGGTGAACCTTAAATAGGAAGAGGAAAAGGATCCCAAAGATTTTCAAGCGCACTTTTTGAGGCAGATCCCTTTGAATATCTCAAATCTCAATTTGTCAAATTGATGCCTCGTGGATTGATAATGACCTAGTTAGTGGCTTAGAGAGTCTTAAGGATCAAATGGGTGTTGAATAATTCGGGCTTCGTGGTTGCAACATAAGCCTTTCAATCTTACAACTGAGATGGGATGATTGCTCCATACAGCATCATGTATGAGAGATATGCAAGTTATTGCAATCCTATTTGATACTGAACTATTTAGATTTAGTGGATATAATACCAACCTGGTGGGGTGGCTGACCTTCATTTGACAGATAGATGTGGTTTGCTTTTGCAGGATAATTAAGAATGTGAGTTTGATTCTTATCTCCGAGAACATAAATGTTTGTGCAGATTCACTAACAAAAGAAGATAGAAATAGAGGTGCTATATTTACCATGTAAAACATGTACTCATCTTTGAATAGTTTCTTTGGAACTACTTGGACTATGGCTCAGAGGATCTTTTTGTAGTAGTGTTACCGTTTGCTTTTATTCTTTAGTTATTACATATTTCAGAATACCCTAGCTCATAAAACAATTATATTAACTTTCCATTTCTCCATAATCAACGGTATGGAAGAAGGAAATGGAGATAGTCACAACACATTTGTCTAATCTAAAACAATACCATGTATACATATATTCATGAGGGTGGTGCAAGTCTTATCTGATTTCCATGAAAAAAAAGAAGTCTTGTTTTGGATTAGCGTGCTTAGCAAAGGTTGCTTTGTAGTTTATGCATCAAAAAACACTTTCTAATAAAGTCTGTACTAGGTTTATCCCCAAACCGTCTATGTCTCCAATATTTATTTACCAATAAAGTATCATTAACACCAAAGCATATACACTTTGATAGTCTTATGTATTTTATTCCAGACAAAATACATATTTACAAACAACAATATAATATAAATTTCTCAACTCACCAGAAATCTAATATTATATACTTTCTGATGGAGATTGAATTTTACAAAATACAAATTACCTTATATTCCTGAAAAACTCAAGGATTGGAGCATTCTTATGTTCCTTGTCAAACACTGATGCCTCATATATCTCTGACCAATCCTCACTATTCCTGACTCCGATTTTAAAATAATCTCTTTGCCCCGTATCCATTTGCTCCCTTCCCTCGAGGATTCTAATGAACACCAGTTTATTTTTTGAATGCTTGTTATGTTCATCTACCGCAAACTTGGCGATGTTAACAAAGTAGTCACGTTCTAAATTCCTGATTCTCTTCCACCGACCTGGTGGCGCCTTTTCTCCCACAACGGAGATGACATGGAGGAGGATGAGACATAGACAAATCAAAGCCTTTAACATCTTTTCTTTGCTCTTCAACCTCTTTCTTTGCTGATCTTAAAGGTATCGTTTGGTTTGTGAGTTTTATAGCTGGAAATTTTTTTAAAAACATTAAAGCTAAATATAAGAAATTTGAAATTGCTTATTAATAACTTGATAAACTTATCATAATTAGATATATTTGACTAATCCAAAATTTGTTGTTTACTCTTTAAATGAAAAAATACTATTTATATAACAATATCTGTTAAGTTTATATCCATAGCGAATTTCGTAGATTTTTCTATATATGGCAAAGAAACCTAATTAGATAGTTTTATATAGTTTTATCGATTGATATTGTCATCTATATCTCTTCCTAAAATCAACCATTTATTCCTCGTTAATTATTAAACATATTTCACAGTACTCTAGGTCACTATACAGTTCTGATTTCACCAAAATTGATATCTGATGGGAATTTTTGGTAAGACATCTGATGGTATACGATAATTCTCATAGAGAATATATAGGTCGTCAACCCTAATTTCAATGATCTCGTACGGAAACAATTTCTTTAACTATTTAAATTAATATTTTCCAAAGCAACACACCTAAATATCTCCTTAACTATGTTATTCAATGGAATGTGATTTCTCACTTGAGTTATTTTTATCTAAAGCAGAGTCAAAGACCAACCAACTGCAAGAATACAATAGAAAATTGCAGTATTTAGGATTTTGTTCATGAAAACCAATTGTACACTTAAATTTGTTGAGAATAATTATGAAGCTAAGATAAACTAAAAGGGGGTTTGAAAAGAATATAATATAAAAGATTTCTTTTGAAATATGAATTTCAATAAAACAAGATTATCAAGCATTGGATTAAGAGAAACTCTCTAGATATTTAATGGTCAACTTCTTAGTTTCTAAAATAATAAAATTAACTCAAGTGTAATTTCGAAATCAAATCACTAAGGTGCATTCAACCTACAACCATAATAATAATAATAATAATAATAATAATAATAATAATAATAATAATAATAATAATAATAATAATAATAATAATAATAATAATAATAATAATAATAATAATAATAATACTAATAATTATATATCTCTAACTATTCAAATAATCATATTTAACATCTAAGTAAATTAAAACACAGTTTAAATTAGGTTTGATATGCTCACCTGGTTTTAGCTCAATTCTTTTGCTTTTAAAATTGAATTAGACAACTATGTTTTGGCACTCACAATGGGAAAAGGCAAAATTGTTTACTTATCATGTGGCATGTTACATGCAGTCTATGAAGTATGACGAGAACACAACAACACGACCAATAGTACCGAAACATGTACACAATGTAGAACCATAATTTTAACGATGTGGCTAACTAAATAATTAGTCATAAATGAGAAAACTAAAATTAAAATTACAATTACAATGTTTATAAAAAATACGATCAACAAAAACAGTTTCATAAGAAGAGATTATATTTTATTAATATTTTAACTGTTCAGTAATGCGACGGTTTAACGACTCAGAATTATAGACTATCTCACAATATCTGAGAATAGGAGCTAAGAAATAAATATGAACCAAAACTAAAAAAAAAATCAAATGGGAAACTGTTGTTTTGTTTATGTGTTGCATATGTGTTTTTTCCATCATGCTAACAAACCTTTTTACAGAAAACTAATGAAAATCACAAATTTCATTTTCCAACTTAAAATAACACGTGTGATTAATGGAAACTTTAATCATGATGAGATTTTATTCTACATTTTGACCAATAAATTAAAGAGTGAAGTAGTTATTGTTTGATAAATTCAAACTAAATAATATACTTTAACATGAATTTATTTTATATATTTTATCAAATATAAAATATCAGTAAATATTTGGTTTATATGAATTAAATAAATTGATAAGAAGTTCAATTAACAAATCTAAACTCAAATCCAAGTTCAAATGTGTTTATTTGTTGCCTTGTACATTTAACCAAATTTTGAACTTTTTACAAGTTTCTCAAATCACCCATATTGAACATTTATTTCTCATTGAAATAAACTTTATTTTTAACATAGAAAACACTATTTGGTCCCTTTCGGATTTTTTTTCCAAGTATATCTATATATCAAAACATAAATTTTCTATTTTGTAGGAGAAAAGAGGTGGCTCCACTGTAACCACAATTCAACACATTCCCATAGATCATTCAGTACATTTGGAAGGCAAGGATGACAATTTTTTTAATGGGAAAGACACCTCTCCAGTCAACATTCTTCAACTTATTTCTCTTGAAGTAGAATGCTAGTGAAAGGTGAACCTTAAATAGGAAGAGGAAAAGGATCCCAAAGATTTTCATAACGCTTTTTTGAGGCAGATCCCTTTGAATATCTCAAATCTCAATTTGTCAAATTGATGCCTCGTGGATTGATAATGACCTAGTTAGTGGCTTAGAGAGTCTTAAGGATCAAATGGGTGTTGAATAATTCGGCTTCGTGGTTGCAACATAAGCCTCTCAATCTTACAACTGAGATGGGATGATTGCTCCATACAGCATCATGTATGAGAGATATGCAAGTTATTGCAATCCTATTTGATACGAACTATTTAGATTTAGTGGATATAATACCAACCTGGTGGGGTGGCTGACATTCATTTTACAGATAGATGTGGTTTGCTTTTGCAGGATAATTAAGAATGTGAGTTTGATTCTTATCTCCGAGAACATAAATGTTTGTGCAGATTCACTAACAAAAGAAGATAGAAATAGAGGTGCTATATTTACCATGTAAAACATGTACTCATCTTTGAATAGTTTCTTTGGAACTACTTGGACTATGGCTCAGAGGATCTTTTTGTAGTAGTGTTACCGTTTGCTTTTATTCTTTAGTTATTACATATTTCAGAATACCCTAGCTCATAAAACAATTATATTAACTTTCCATTTCTCCATAATCAACGGTATGGAAGAAGGAAATGGAGATAGTCACAACACATTTGTCTAATCTAAAACAATACCATGTATGCATATATTCATGAGGGTGGTGCAAGTCTTATCTGATTTCCATGAAAAAAAAGAAGTCTTGTTTTGGATTAGCGTGCTTAGCAAAGGTTGCTTTGTAGTTTATGCATCAAAAAACACTTTCTAATAAAGTCTGTACTAGGTTTATCCCCAAACCGTCTATGTCTCCAATATTTATTTACCAATAAAGTATCATTAACACCAAAGCATATATACTTTGATAGTCTTATGTATTTTATTCCAGACAAAATACATATTTACAAACAACAATATAATATAAATTTCTCAACTCACCAGAAATCTAATATTATATAATTTCTGATGGAGATTGAATTTTACAAAATACAAATTACCTTATCTTCCTGAAAAACTCAAGGATTGGAGCATTCTTATGTTCCTTGTCAAACACTGATGCCTCATATATCTCTGACCAATCCTCACTATTCCTGACTCCGATTTTAAAATAATCTCTTTGCCCCGTATCCATTTGCTCCCTTCCCTCGAGGATTCTAATGAACACCAGTTTATTTTTTGAATGCTTGTTATGTTCATCTACCGCAAACTTGGCGATGTTAACAAAGTAGTCACGTTCTAAATTCCTGATTCTCTTCCACCGACCCGGTGGCGCCTTTTCTCCCACAACGGAGATGACAGGGAGGAGGATGAGACATAGACAAATCAAAGCCTTTAACATCTTTTCTTTGCTCTTCAACCTTTTTCTTTGCTGATCTTAAAGGTATCGTTGGGTTTGTGAGTTTTATAGCTGGAAAATTTTTTAAAAACATTAAAGCTAAATATAAGAAATTTGAAATTGCTTATTAATAACTTGATAAACTTATCATAATTAGATATATTTGACTAATCCAAAATTTGTTGTTTACTCTTTAAATGCAAAATACTATTTATATAACAATATCTGTTAAGTTTATATCCATAGCGAATTTCGTAGATTTTTCTATATATGGCAAAGAAACCTAATTAGATAGTTTTATATAGTTTTATCGATTGATATTGTCATCTATATCTCTTCCTAAAATCAACCATTTGCGTTCCTCGTTAATTATTAAACATATTTCACAGTACTCTAGGTCACTATACAGTTCTGATTTCACCAAAATTGATATCTGATGGGAATTTTTGGAAGACATCTGATGGTATACGATAATTCTCATAGAGAAATATATAGGTCGTCAACCCTAATTTCAATGATCTCGCCGACGAAACAATTTCTTTAACTATTTAAGTTAATATTTTCCAAAGCAACACACCTAAATATCTCCTTAACTATGTTATTCAATGGAATGTGATTTCTCACTTGAGTTATTTTATCTAAAGCAGAGTCAAAGACCAACCAACTGCAAGAATACAATAGAAAATTGCAGTATTTAGGATTTTGTTCATGAAAACCAATTGTACACTTAAATTTGTTGAGAATAATTACGAAGCTAAGATAAACTAAAAGGGGGTTTTGAAAAGAATATAATATAAAAGATTTCTTTGAAATATGAATTTCAATAAAACAAGATTATCAAGCATTGGATTAAGAGAAACTCTCTAGATATTTAATGGTCAACTTCTTAGTTTCTAAAATAATAAAATTAACTCAAGTGTAATTTGAAATCAAATCACTAAGGTGCATTCAACCTACAACCATAATAATAATAATAAATAATAATAATAATAATAATAATAATAATAATAATAATAATAATAATAATAATAATAATAATAATAATAATAATAATAATAATAATAATAATAATAATAATAATAATAATATTATATATCTCTAACTATTCAAATAATCATTTTTAACATCTAAGTAAATTAAAACACAGTGTAAATTAGGTTTGATATGCTCACCTGGGTTTTAGCTCAATTCTTTTGCTTTTAAAAATTGAATTAGACAACTATGTTTTGGCACTCACAATGGGAAAAAGGCAAAATTGTTTACTTATCATGTGGCATGTTACATGCAGTCTATGAAGTATGACGAGAACACAACAACACGACCAATAGTACCGAAACATGTACACAATGTAGAACCATAATTTTAACGATGTGGCTAACTAAATAATTAGTCATAAATGAGAAAAACTAAAATTAAAATTACAATTACAATGTTTATACAAAAATACGATCAACAAAAAACAGTTTCATAAGAAGAGATTATATTTTATTAATATTTTAACTGTTCAAGTGCGACGGTTTAACGACTCAGAATTATAGACTATCTCACAATATCTGAGAATAGGAGCTAGAAATCAATATGAACCAAAACTAAAAAAAAAATCAAATGGGAAACTGTTGTTTTGTTTATGTGTTGCTTATGTGTTTTTTCCATCATGCTAACAAACCTTTTTACAGAAAACTAATGAAAATCACAAATTTCATTTTCCAACTTAAAATAACACGTGTGTGATTAATGGAAACTTTAATCATGATGAGATTTTATTCTACATTTTGACCAATAAATTAAAGAGTGAAGTAGTTATTGTTTGATAAATTCAAACTAAATAATATACTTTAACATGAATTTATTTTATATATTTTATCAAATATAAAATATCAGTAAATATTTGGTTTATATGAATTAAATAAATTGATAAGAAGTTCAATTAACAAATCTAAACTCAAATCCAAGTTCAAATGTGTTTATTTGTTGCCTTGTACATTTAACCAAATTTTGAACTTTTTACAAGTTTCTCAAATCACCCATATTGAACATTTATTTCTCATTGAAATAAACTTTATTTTTAACATAGAAAACACTATTTGGTCCCTTTCGGATTTTTTCCAAGTATATCTATATATCAAAACATAAATTTTCTATTTTGTAGGAGAAAAGAGGTGGCTCCACTGTAACCACAATTCAACACATTCCCATAGATCATTCAGTACATTTGGAAGGCAAGGATGACAATTTTTTTAATGGGAAAGACACCTCTCCAGTCAACATTCTTCAACTTATTTCTCTTGAAGTAGAATGCTAGTGAAAGGTGAACCTTAAATAGGAAGAGGAAAGGATCCCAAAGATTTTCAAGCGCACTTTTGAGGCAGATCCCTTTGAATATCTCAAATCTCAATTTGTCAAATTGATGCCTCGTGGATTGATAATGACCTAGTTAGTGGCTTAGAGAGTCTTAAGGATCAAATGGGTGTTGAATAATTGGCTTCGGTTGCAACATAAGCCTCTCAATCTTACAACTGAGATGGGATGATTGCTCCATACAGCATCATGTATGAGAGATATGCAAGTTATTGCAATCCTATTTGATACTGAACTATTTAGATTTAGTGGATATAATACCAACCTGGTGGGGTGGCTGACCTTCATTTTACAGATAGATGTGGTTTGCTTTTGCAGGATAATTAAGAATGTGAGTTTGATTCTTATCTCCGAGAACATAAATGTTTGTGCAGATTCACTAACAAAAGAAGATAGAAATAGAGGTGCTATATTTACCATGTAAAACATGTACTCATCTTTGAATAGTTTCTTTGGAACTACTTGGACTATGGCTCAGAGGATCTTTTTGTAGTAGTGTTACCGTTTGCTTTTATTCTTTAGTTATTACATATTTCAGAATACCTAGCTCATAAAACAATTATATTAACTTTCCATTTCTCCATAATCAACGGTATGGAAGAAGGAAATGGAGATAGTCACAACACATTTGTCTAATCTAAAACAATACCATGTATACATATATTCATGAGGGTGGTGCAAGTCTTATCTGATTTCCATGAAAAAAAAAGAAGTCTTGTTTTGGATTAGCGTGCTTAGCAAAGGTTGCTTTGTAGTTTATGCATCAAAAAACACTTTCTAATAAAGTCTGTACTAGGTTTATCCCCAAACCGTCTATGTCTCCAATATTTATTTACCAATAAAGTATCATTAACACCAAAGCATATATACTTTGATAGTCTTATGTATTTTATTCCAGACAAAATACATATTTACAAACAACAATATAATATAAATTTCTCAACTCACCAGAAATCTAATATTATATAATTTCTGATGGAGATTGAATTTTACAAAATACAAATTACCTTATCTTCCTGAAAAACTCAAGGATTGGAGCATTCTTATGTTCCTTGTCAAACACTGATGCCTCATATATCTCTGACCAATCCTCACTATTCCTGACTCCGATTTTAAAATAATCTCTTTGCCCCGTATCCATTTGCTCCCTTCCCTCGAGGATTCTAATGAACACCAGTTTATTTTTGAATGCTTGTTATGTTCATCTACCGCAAACTTGGCGATGTTAACAAAGTAGTCACGTTCTAAATTCCTGATTCTCTTCCACCGACCGGTGGCTTTTCTCCCACAACGGAGATGACAGGGAGGAGGATGAGACATAGACAAATCAAAGCCTTTAACATCTTTTCTTTGCTCTTCAACCTTTTCTTTGCTGATCTTAAAGGTATCGTTGGGTTTGTGAGTTTTATAGCTGGAAAATTTTAAAAACATTAAAGCTAAATATAAGAAATTTGAAATTGCTTATTAATAACTTGATAAACTTATCATAATTAGATATATTTGACTAATCCAAAATTTGTTGTTTACTCTTTAACTGCAAAATACTATTTATATAACAATATCTGTTAAGTTTATATCCATAGCAATTTCGTAGATTTTTCTATATATGGCAAAGAAACCTAATTAGATAGTTTTATATAGTTTTATCGATTGATATTGTCATCTATATCTCTTCCTAAAATCAACCATTTGCATTCCTCGTTAATTATTAAACATATTTCACAGTACTCTAGGTCACTATACATTTCTGATTTCACCAAAATTGATATCTGATGGGAATTTTTTGGAAGACATCTGATGGTATACGATAATTCTCATAGAGAAATATATAGGTCGTCAACCCTAATTTCAATGATCTCGACGAAACAATTTCTTTAACTATTTAAGTTAATATTTTCCAAAGCAACACACCTAAATATCTCCTTAACTATGTTATTCAATGGAATGTGATTTCTCACTTGAGTTATTTTATCTAAAGCAGAGTCAAAGACCAACCAACTGCAAGAATACAATAGAAAATTGCAGTATTTAGGATTTTGTTCATGAAAACCAATTGTACACTTAAATTTGTTGAGAATAATTACGAAGCTAAGATAAACTAAAAGGGGTTTTGAAAAGAATATAATATAAAAGATTTCTTTTGAAATATGAATTTCAATAAAACAAGATTATCAAGCATTGGATTAAGAGAAACTCTCTAGATATTTAATGGTCAACTTCTTAGTTTCTAAAATAATAAAATTAACTCAAGTGTAATTTTGAAATCAAATCACTAAGGTGCATTCAACCTACAACCATAATAATAATAATAATAATAATAATAATAATAATAATAATAATAATAATAATAATAATAATAATAATAATAATAATAATAATAATAATAATAATAATAATAATAATAATAATAATAATAATAATAATAATAATGATTATATATCTCTAACTATTCAAATAATCATTTTAACATCTAAGTAAATTAAAACACAGTGTAAATTAGGTTTGATATGCTCACCTGGGTTTTAGCTCAATTCTTATTGCTTTTAAAATTGAATTAGACAACTATGTTTTGGCACTCACAATGGGAAAAAGGCAAAATTGTTTACTTATCATGTGGCATGTTACATGCAGTCTATGAAGTATGACGAGAACACAACAACACGACCAATAGTACCGAAACATGTACACAATGTAGAACCATAATTTTAACGATGTGGCTAACTAAATAATTAGTCATAAATGAGAAAACTAAAATTAAAATTACAATTACAATGTTTATACAAAAATACGATCAACAAAAACAGTTTCATAAGAAGAGATGATATTTTATTAATATTTTAACTGTTCAGTAATGCGACGGTTTAACGACTCAGAATTATAGACTATCTCACAATATCTGAGAATAGGAGCTAAAGAAATCAATATGAACCAAAACTAAAAAAAAAATCAAATGGGAAACTGTTGTTTTGTTTATGTGTTGCTTATGTGTTTTTTCCATCATGCTAACAAACCTTTTACAGAAAACTAATGAAAATCACAAATTTCATTTTCCAACTTAAAATAACACGTGTGATTAATGGAAACTTTAATCATGATGAGATTTTATTCTACATTTTGACCAATAAATTAAAGAGTGAAGTAGTTATTGTTTGATAAATTCAAACTAAATAATATACTTTAACATGAATTTATTTTATATATTTTATCAAATATAAAATATCAGTAAATATTTGGTTTATATGAATTAAATAAATTGATAAGAAGTTCAATTAACAAATCTAAACTCAAATCCAAGTTCAAATGTGTTTATTTGTTGCCTTGTACATTTAACCAAATTTTGAACTTTTTACAAGTTTCTCAAATCACCCATATTGAACATTTATTTCTCATTGAAATAAACTTTATTTTAAACATAGGAATACACTATTTGGTCCCTTTCGGATTTTTTCCAAGTATATCTATATATCAAAACATAAATTTTCTATTTTGTAGGAGAAAAGAGGTGGCTCCACTATAACCACAATTCAACACATTCCCATAGATCATTCGGTACATTTGGAAGGCAAGGATGACAATTTTTTTAATGGGAAAGACACCTCTCCAGTCAACATTCTTCAACTTATTTCTCTTGAAGTAGAATGCTAGTGAAAGGTGAACCTTAAATAGGAAGAGGAGAAGGATCCCAAAGATTTTCGCAACGTACTTTTTGAGGCAGATCCCTTTGAATATCTCAAATCTCAATTTGTCAAATTGATGCCTCGTGGATTGATAATGACCTAGTTAGTGGCTTAGAGAGTCTTAAGGATCAAATGGGTGTTGAATAATTCGGCTTCGTGGTTGCAACATAAGCCTCTCAATCTTACAACTGAGATGGGACAATTGCTCCAGACAGCATCATGTATGAGAGATATGCAAGTTATTGCAATCCTATTTGATACTGAACTATTTAGATTTAGTGGATATAATACCAACCTGGTGGGGTGGCTGACCTTCATTTTACAGATAGATGTGGTTTGCTTTTGCAGGATAATTAAGAATGTGAGTTTGATTCTTATCTCCGAGAACATAAATGTTTGTGCAGATTCACTAACAAAAGAAGATAGAAATAGAGGTGCTATATTTACCATGTAAAACATGTACTCATCTTTGAATAGTTTCTTTGGAACTACTTGGACTATGGCTCAGAGGATCTTTTTGTAGTAGTGTTACCGTTTGCTTTTATTCTTTAGTTATTACATATTTCAGAATACCTAGCTCATAAAACAATTATATTAACTTTCCATTTCTCCATAATCAACGGTATGGAAGAAGGAAATGGAGATAGTCACAACACATTTGTCTAATCTAAAACAATACCATGTATACATATATTCATGAGGGTGGTGCAAGTCTTATCTGATTTCCATGAAAAAAAAAAGAAGTCTTGTTTTGGATTAGCGTGCTTAGCAAAGGTTGCTTTGTAGTTTATGCATCAAAAAACACTTTCTAATAAAGTCTGTACTAGGTTTATCCCCAAACCGTCTATGTCTCCAATATTTATTTACCAAAAAGTATCATTAACACCAAAGCATATATACTTTGATAGTCTTATGTATTTTATTCCAGACAAAATACATATTTACAAACAACAATATAATATAAATTTCTCAACTCACCAGAAATCTAATATTATATAATTTCTGATGGAGATTGAATTTTACAAAATACAAATTACCTTATCTTCCTGAAAAACTCAAGGATTGGAGCATTCTTATGTTCCTTGTCAAACACTGATGCCTCATATATCTCTGACCAATCCTCACTATTCCTGACTCGATTTTAAAATAATCTCTTTGCCCGTATCCATTTGCTCCCTTCCTCGAGGATTCTAATGAACACCAGTTTATTTTTTGAATGCTTGTTATGTTCATCTACCGCAAACTTGGCGATGTTAACAAAGTAGTCACGTTCTAAATTCCTGATTCTCTTCCACCGGTGGCGCCTTCTCCCACAACGGAGATGACAGGGAGGAGGATGAGACATAGACAAATCAAAGCCTTTAACATCTTTTCTTTGCTCTTCAACCTTTTCTTTGCTGATCTTAAAGGTATCGTTGGGTTTGTGAGTTTTATAGCTGGAAAATTTTTAAAAACATTAAAGCTAAATATAAGAAATTTGAAATTGCTTATTAATAACTTGATAAACTTATCATAATTAGATATATTTGACTAATCCAAAATTTGTTGTTTACTCTTTAACTGCAAAAATACTATTTATATAACAATATCTGTTAAGTTTATATCCATAGCGAATTTCGTAGATTTTTCTATATATGGCAAAGAAACCTAATTAGATAGTTTTATATAGTTTTATCGATTGATATTGTCATCTATATCTCTTCCTAAAATCAACCATTTGCGTTCCTCGTTAATTATTAAACATATTTCACAGTACTCTAGGTCACTATACAGTTCTGATTTCACCAAAATTGATATCTGATGGGAATTTTTGGACATCTGATGGTATCTGATAATTCTCATAGAGAAATATATAGTCGCCAACCCTAATTTCAATGATCTCGTCGACGAAACAATTTCTTTAACTATTTAAGTTAATATTTTCCAAAGCAACACACCTAAATATCTCCTTAACTATGTTATTCAATGGAATGTGATTTCTCACTTGAGTTATTTTTATCTAAAGCAGAGTCAAAGACCAACCAACTGCAAGAATACAATAGAAAATTGCAGTATTTAGGATTTTGTTCATGAAAACCAATTGTACACTTAAATTTGTTGAGAATAATTACGAAGCTAAGATAAACTAAAAGGGGGTTTTGAAAAGAATATAATATAAAAGATTTCTTTTGAAATATGAATTTCAATAAAACAAGATTATCAAGCATTGGATTAAGAGAAACTCTCTAGATATTTAATGGTCAACTTCTTAGTTTCTAAAATAATAAAATTAACTCAAGTGTAATTTTGAAATCAAATCACTAAGGTGCATTCAACCTACAACCATAATAATAATAATAATAATAATAATAATAATAATAATAATAATAATAATAATAATAATAATAATAATAATAATAATAATAATAATAATAATAATAATAATAATAATAATAATAATAATAATAATAATAATAATTATATATCTCTAACTATTCAAATAATCATTTTAACATCTAAGTAAATTAAAACACAGTGTAAATTAGGTTTGATATGCTCACCTGGGTTTTAGCTCAATTCTTATTGCTTTTAAAAATTGAATTAGACAACTATGTTTTGGCACTCACAATGGGAAAAAGGAAAAATTGTTTACTTATCATGTGGCATGTTACATGCAGTCTATGAAGTATGACGAGAACACAACAACACGACCAATAGTACCGGAAACATGTACACAATGTAGAACCATAATTTTAACGATGTGGCTAACTAAATAATTAGTCATAAATGAGAAAAACTAAAATTAAAATTACAATTACAATGTTTATACAAAAATACGATCAACAAAAAACAGTTTCATAAGAAGAGATGATATTTTATTAATATTTTAACTGTTCGTAGTGCGACGGTTTAACGCACTCAGAATTATAGACTATCTCACAATATCTGAGAATAGGAGCTAAAGAAATCAATATGAACCAAAAACTAAAAAAAATCAAATGGGAAACTGTTGTTTTTGTTTATGTGTTGCTTATGTGTTTTTTTCCATCATGCTAACAAACCTTTTTTACAGAAAACTAATGAAAATCACAAATTTCATTTTCCAACTTAAAATAACATTGATTGATTAATTTTAATCATGATGAGATTTTATTCTACATTTTGACCAATAAATTAAAGAGTGAAGTAGTTATTGTTTGATAAATTCAAACTAAATAATATACTTTAACATGAATTTATTTTATATATTTTATAAAATATAAAATTATCAGTAAATATTTGGTTTATATGAATTAAATAAATTGATAAGAAATAAACTTTATTTTAACATAGTACACTATTTGGTCCCTTTGAATTATCTACAAAACATAAATTTTCTATTTTGTAAAAAAGAATTGGCTCCACTGTAACCACAATTCAACACATTCCCATAGATCATTCGGTAATTTGGAAGGCAAGGATGACAATTTTTAATGGAAAGACACCTCAGTTTCTTCAACATTTCTCTTGAATTAGAGAT
>CM028249.1:22955781-23288752 GCA_016432835.1 Brassica nigra | reverse complement strand
TGGAAGCGATTGTCTCATCAACCCTTTTTGACCGAAACAATGTCTTGTTCCTTCTAGACGGATGGATAATCGGAAGAAATCTCCGATGACAATCAAACCATGGCGTCTTCCTACCATTCTTAAGCTGAAATGCCTCAGACTTCCCATACAATAAGGACAAGCTAGCCTCCCATGCTTGTCCAACCTGATAACATCCCGTGATGCGAAAGCCACCGATGGTCCACAAAAGAACTGCTCGGATAGTAAAATTTGTTCTCGTTGAACAATCATATCGCCTGCACTCCTCTTCGACTCACAACTCCTTCAATTCTTCTATCAAAGGCTCAGAGAAAATATCGAGGATCGCCTTGGATGGTTGGACCAGGTATCAATATACTCATGAAAAATTCTCTTTCCATACACATCTCGGTGGAAGGTTGTATGGTGTTAGGATGATCCAAAGTGAGATCGCCTTTCCTGACATTCCAAACGGACTAAATCCATCGTGCATAGTCAAGATAAACATTGCAAGTTACTTGCAAAATCTTTGTGAACTCATTCAAGTGTTTCCACACTTTTGCATCTGACGGATTATTGATTTCGCCTTCCTTCCGAGTATGTTTGCATGCCATCTCATTGCTATCTGCAGTCTTTCAGATTGATATAATCTCTTCAGCCTATCTCATTGTAAGTACCACATCCGCTGTACGGGTACCCTTTTCGCCCACGCCTTTTATGTTTATATCAAGGGGCTTGCAGAACTTACACTCCAACAACTCCACATCTTTCCTCCGTGATCATACATTTGTCTATACAAACATCAATTCCGCTTCAAGGTAAGCCAAGACGCTAACCAACTAATCTCATAATAAGATTCAGCTAACAAATTATCTTGAGGCAAATACTCTTTAAACAACTCAGCCCATGCATCCATACAAACTTGAGGCAAGTTATGATCAGTTTGATATTCATCATCCTAGCTGCCAATGACAATTTAGAAAGACCTTTCTACAACCTTCATAAATTGGTTGATTAGTCCTTTAACATTTGATAGAACTCAAGGTCCAAGTTTGGTTCCTCTACTCTACATTGTCTACTTCTACAGAGTTGTTGTTTCACGAAATGCGCAGTAATCATATATCATGCATCCTATCATGATCTACGACATGATCCTCAAGGTAACTACTTTCGTGGATGCAAATGACTCCGGTTCTTCCCTATTACCACCAACTTCAAAGTGAGTACTACTACTAGCTTCATTCCTACTATCACCTTCTCCATGATGAAACCATATGTAGTAATGCTGGGTAAATCCTCTATTTACTATATGTTTCCAAACCTGTTTCACTACTGAACAAATTTGGTGTTTAAAGATTTACGACAAGGACAAACATTTTACCATTTCCCACGTGGAGAGGTTTCCAGCGTGAGAGGTGTGTTTCAACTTGGCTACATGAATATCTCTCGCCCATTGAGAAATTCATCCGTCACAACTCCTGCAGAGTTTTATGACATCCAACCTCAACTTCATACATAATGCCGCATGAGACATTTTTTGAATTTATTTTTCTGTTTTTTTTTTCAGATTTTAGAAAGAAGGAGAAGAGCATATTTATAGGAAATTTTCAGATTTGGTAGGTGGAAATTTTGCTACTTAATATACTACATATGAAAATTTACTACTACTTAACTATCTTTATTCACCAACCACACAAAACAATTAACACGCTGTCAACCACTTTCTTGTGGATAGCCGTAACATAGTCCCTAAATAGATGGGAAATTGTGGATGTTAGATAGTTGTAATATAACTTCTGGTTTTACTACGATAGGTGCAGTTGTATAATCGCGTGAATAGCCCCCCCTTGTTACGCCGATTTTAGTTCGAACGCACTTTACTTTCATTACTTAATTTATTTCGAATAGAAATACAATCATAACATAGTCGAACATTACACACATAGCTTGGTAGTAGTAAATCTTAGTAGTTAACTCTATGTTTTGTTGTAGTGATGGTGGCAAACGATAATCTTTTTGACTCTATTATTATCAATAGAGCAATTTAGCAGTTGTCTTGTTTCAGCAGCTCCTACAAGTATTAAAAGAGTGTGACAACCGCCCTAATTCACCAAACGTATTTTTTGAATTAATACAAAGAATATCTCCTTTGATATTCAACTGTTCCAAAAGCAAATATGTAGTTTTTATATGAAAATTTTTTAATCATCCACACGCAAAGTAGATATGTGTTAGTTTACTTTGGATCTCTAATACACATATATCATTTTTCTACATTTATTTTGATAATTTTACTTGTTTAGAATTCTTTGTTTAACAATACAATCTATTGTCAAAAGAAACTTAAGCATGTCTCTAAGTAAATCAATTACTTGATATATATTGTATTCAAAATTATAGATGACATCGACAAACGACCATTAAAGTAAGAAATCTTTAAAAAAAATTCCTGGTCAAAAGCTACATATATACAATAAATAAGTTATACAGAAAATGGGAAAAATCTACATCTTAATTTTAAACGTCAGATTCTAAATTGTGAAGATCCGACGGTTACCACATGTTCCACTAGACTCTCCACAGTGGCGTGCAGCGACACGGCTAAGTTCTTGCTAATTTGTCATACAATCAAATCAATTTCTTTTTGTTTTAAACAAGTCGTATGCAACTTTATCCAGTTTTCTGTTACAAAAAAAAAACTTTATCCAGTTTAGTATAGAGTAAAACAAAACGTTTTGTTTTATTCATGATATGCTTAGTTTACAGATGGAAAGTAAACTTTAGCAACTTTATCCAATTATTACACGTTTTTTTTTGGGACTCTGCAGAAGACGATGGTACCGTTCTGCAAACACATCATGTTTGATGTATATCATGATAGACAATAACAAACGGACTGCTCACTTTCTTCAATACATTTACACGGAAACATCATATTTTGAATTTTCATCACCATTAAAATCTTTTATTATTATTATAATAAACTTAGTAATTGACAGGCCGATAATGAATTGACATGTTATTTTGTTGGCTTTCATTATTATGTACGTATTTGTGTAATCTAACTATTCTTATTAATAAATTTGTTGTTAAAAAAAAAAAAATTGACATGTGCTTCTCGTGCTAAGAAAAGTTAGGGCCTGCACCAAAAAAAATCAATAACAGTCAACAGTTAAATAGCCGAAACCAATACAGTATTGGACTTGACGGAGACGAAGCCCATAAATAAAGGGGCGTTCCATCAAAGAAAAGTTAGTCCTAGAATAACAGCCCAAGGCTACTTTCGTCATTCTACTACACAGAAAACCCTAGTCCTAAGGGTTTTAAACACCTTACGGAGACTACTGCATCACTATTTAAGAATTTCACACACGCTTAACATTATCAACATACAATTTTTCACTCGGATTTTAAACGGCTTTGGATTTCATCGTCTTGTTAAAATTATTTTGGTTTTTGATTGTGCTTCATCAGATACCAGTCTATGTGTATTTGTCCGTTCCCATATGATTCGTTCCCTTGAAGCAATATCAATCGTGCTGTTCTCGTTATTTTTATATTCCTCCCTAATCAATTTACAACATCATACTGTTAATTCTAGTTTGATGCCGATTCGGGAGCGTAGCTTTAGCGATTACATATCTTGTTTACATCGTGTCTTAGTCTCTGCTGTTTTGTTTGTTAGTAGTTGTTTTCTGCAAAGAACAATGATGAGTAAATTTACAGACCTTTAATGATAGCAGTAATGATCGCATCTCATTATGAACATCTAAGGGACTGAGTTCTTCAAGTTTTTAATAGTAGTGGCTTTTACATCCGTTTTAAAAAGAATCATGCTTTGAATGATTTACATATGAAGCATTGTTGTTAAAAGTTATTAGTTCCCCCGCTATCCTGTTCATCAATTTTAATGATGTTACTTAGACGTCGAAAAATATGATGTTATAAGTTTGATCTCTTAGTAATTGCTTATGATTTGATCAAATGAGGAACACTTTGCCAAGTTGTTGAATTCTCAGAAGATTATCTGATATTGTGATTCACTTTGTATTGGAAGATCGGATGATTTTCTTTGGATACCTGTTGTGTTGTTGTCTTGTGTCTATTTACTTTCGGAAGCCGATGATGATTAGATTGAATGGTTGCTGAAATTTCAGTGTTGAAAACATCTAAATTGACTAGGACGGTCTAAGGCTTTCTCTGCTTTCTTTATTAACTTAAATTTTCTTGGTTGGTTTAGCTTTTTCTGTGAAACGGATTTTTCTTGAATGTGAATGTGGATGATGAGAAACAAAAATCAAAAATACAGTTATCCCCTGGCTTAGGCTTTAAAGCCGTTGCTGATCTTTTGTGTCTGACACATCACAAACATCGCCATCTGTTCCTTTTTGTTAACTGTGAACTTGTCCTTTCGTTTACATTGATGTTCAAAGTTGTTACCTTGTACTTTATGTTTGATTAGCCTTTGGAAATGGTATGATGTTGAAAGTGGATAATGAGAACAAAATTCAGTATATAGTTATCCCTGGCAAAGGCTTTAAAAGTCGTTGCTGAGACTTCTAATCTGATAGATCCCAAAAAACAATTTGAACTAGAACTTGATTTAAAGAGCCAATCAAATCCGATAACAAAATAAAACAGGTGAAGGATTCTCAATACTGAGTTCTTCATCTTGGCCAGCGAAAAAGAATAACGACAAAGCTTCGTTTATACTCTGAGAAGGTCTAGTAGCTGAGATCATACCAAAAAATGAATGAAATTCAGATGATCAGGAGGTTCCGGTGAGATTGGTGGCCTCATCTGTGATGACAGAGAGATAGACGAGAATTAGATGCGAAGGAGGGAGTATTGTTACAAGATACCATTGGTTATCTGATGTCAACCGTTGGTCGGTTTGTCGGATTACTAAACATTGTTTGTCAGCACTACAAGAAATATGTACATTATAGCACTAGAAATATACTATAGTAGATGTTTGAAAGCTTAATTCATAAATGCTATTTATGCAGCAATCATAGGCAGTCCTCCCACGATAGCACTTTATTAAACAAATGTGCAAATACGATAGCAATACTCAGTATGATATTATTAACTTAACTATTAACACTACTTTCTACTATTATAAGTCTTTCGATAAACTAAAATAATTATAATTAAAAATAAAATAAGAAAATTGCTAAAATTGTTTTATAATTAAAAAATAAAATAAATTTTATTTATAAATTAAATTTAGTTTACAATACTAAACCAATAATACATAAATATATTACTCTAATCTTAACTAAACCAATTAATTAATGTAAACCTCCAACTAAACCAATTGATTAATTAAACTCTAAATCTAAACTCTAATAGAATCTTTGAACACCATCGCCATCTTCATAAAGCTTCACCACTGGCCCACGTAACCACTCGGCTTTTGCACCACTGCAGACCACGCTTTAACCGAGATCGCCTGTCACACCACTCTTTTCTGCTTTCTTATCACCGCTCTTCTCGATCTGTAAAAAAAAACAATTAGAGGAGAAGATAGAAAGATGAGAAGAGATGAGAGAGAGAGAGAGAGACATACGCATGCATTGAATGTGAGGTGATCTGTGGTGATGGTGACGAGCGTGACTGGTGAAGAACTCGACGGAACCAAAGAGTGTGGTGGTGACCAACGTGGAAGGCTGGCGGTGGTGGTGACTATGGCTCAGAGGATCTTTTGTAGTAGTGTTACCGTTTGCTTTATTCTTTAGTTATTACATATTTCAGAATACCCTAGCTCATAAACAATTATATTAACTTTCCATTTCTCCCATAATCAACGGTATGGAAGAAGTTGAAATGGAGATAGTCACAACACATTTGTCTAATCTAAAACAATACCATGTATACATATATTCATGAGGGTGGTAAGTCTTATCTGATTTCCATGAAAAAAAGAAGTCTTGTTTTGGATTAACGTGTTTACAAAAAGGTTGCTTTGTAGTTTATATCAAAAACACTTTCTAATAAAGTTCTGTACTAGGTTTATCCCAAACCGTCTATGTCTCCAATATTTATTTACCAATAAAGTATCATTAACACCAAAGCATATATACTTTGATATTCCATGCATTTTATCCAGATAAAATACATATTTACAAACAACAATATAATATAATTTTCAACTCACCAGAAATCTAATATTATATACTTTCTGATGGAGATTGAATTTTACAAAATACAAATTACCTTATATTCCTGAAAACTCAAGGATTGGAGCATTCTTATGTTCCCTTGTCAAACACTCGATGCCTCATATATCTCTGACCAATCCTCACTATTCCTGACCATTTTAAAATAATCTCTGTCTCCGTATCCATTTGCTCCCTTCCCTCGAGGATTCTAATGAACACCAGTTTATTTTTTTGAATGCTTGTTATGTTCATCTACCCTAAACTTCATGATGTTAACAAAGTAGTCAATGCTCTAAATTCCTGATTCTCTTCCCATCCCACCTGGTGGCTTTTCCCCATAACGGAGATGACATGGAGGAGGATGAGACATAGACAAATCAAAGCCTTTAACATCTTTCTTTGCTCTTCAACCTCTTTCTTTGCTGATCTTAAAGGTATCGCTTGGTTTGTGAGTTTTATAGCTGGAAATTTTTTAAAACATTAAAGCTTAAATATAAGAAATTTGAAATTGCTTATTAATAACTTGATAAACTTATCATAATTGGGATATATTTGACTAATCCCAAATTTGTTGTTTACTCCTTTAAATGAAAAAATACTATTTATATAAACAATATCTGTTAAGTTTATATCCATAGCTTAATTTCAGAGATTTTTCTATATATGGCAAAGAAACCTAATTAGATAGTTTTATATAGTTTTATCGATTGATATTGTCATCTATATCTCTTCCTAAAATCAACCATTTATTCCTCTAGTTATTAAACATATTTCACAGTACTCTAGGTCACTATACAGTTCTGATTTCACCAAAATTGATATATGATGGGAATTGTTTGGAAGACATCTATGGTATACTTATAATTCTCATAGAGAAATATATAGGTCGTCAACCCTAATTTCAATGATCTCGCTTCACGGAAACAATTTCTTTAACTATTTAAATTAATATTTTCCAAAGCAACACACCTAAATATCTCCTTAACTATGTTATTCAATGGAATGTGATTTCACTTGAAGTTATTTTTATCTAAAGCAGAGTCAAAGACCAACCAACTGCAAGAATACAATAGAAAATTGCAGTATTTAGGATTTTGTTCATGAAAACCAATTGTACACTTAAATTTGTTGAGAATAATTATGAAGCTAAGATAAACTAAAAAAGGGGTTTTGAAACGAATATAATATAAAAGATTTCTTTTGAAATATGAATTTCAATAAAACAAGATTATCAAGCATTGGATTAAGAGAAACTCTATATATTTAATGGTCAACTTCTTAGTTTCTAAAATAATAAAATTAACTCAAGTGTAATTTCGAAATCAAATCACTAAGGTGCATTCAACCTACAACCATAATAATAATAATAATAATAATAATAATAATAATAATAATAATAATAATAATAATAATAATAATAATAATAATAATAATAATAATAATAATAATAATAATAATAATAATACTAATAATTATATATCTCTAACTATTCAAATAATCATATTTAACATCTAAGCAAATTAAAACACAGTTTAAATTAGGTTTGATATGCTCACCGGTTTTAGCTCAATTCTTTTGCTTTTAAAAATTGAATTAGACAACTATGTTTTGGCACTCACAATGGGAAAAAGGCAAAATTGTTTACTTATCATGTGGCATGTTACATGCAGTCTATGAAGTATGACGAGAACACAACAACACGACCAATAGTACCCGAAACATGTACACAATGTAGAACCATAATTTTAACGATGTGGCTAACTAAATAATTAGTCATAAATGAGAAAACTAAAATTAAAATTACAATTACAATGTTTATAAAAAAAATACGATCAACAAAAAACAGTTTCATAAGAAGAGATTATATTTTATTAATATTTTTAACTGTTCGTAATGCGACGGTTTAACGCACTCAGAATTATAGACTATCTCACAATATCTGAGAATAGGAGCTAGCGAAATAAATATGAACCAAAAACTAAAAAAAAAAAAATCAAATGGGAAACTGTTGTTTTTGTTTATGTGTTGCATATGTGTTTTTTTCCATCATGCTAACAAACCTTTTTTACAGAAAACTAATGAAAATCACAAATTTCATTTTCCAACTTAAAAATAACACGTGTGTGATTAATGGAAACTTTAATCATGATGAGATTTTATTCTACATTTTGACCAATAAATTAAGGAGTGAAGTAGTTATTGTTTGATAAATTCAAACTAAATAATATACTTTAACATGAATTTATTTTATATATTTTATCAAATATAAAATATCAGTAAATATTTGGTTTATATGAATTAAATAAATTGATAAGAAGTTCAATTAACAAATCTAAACTCAAATCCAAGTTCAAATGTGTTTATTTGTTGCCTTGTACATTTAACCAAATTTTGAACTTTTTTACAAGTTTCTCAAATCACCCATATTGAACATTTATTTCTCATTGAAATAAACTTTATTTTTAACATAGAAAAACACTATTTGGTCCCTTTCGGATTTTTTTTCCAAGTATATCTATATATCAAAACATAAATTTTCTATTTTGTAGGAGAAAAGAGGTGGCTCCACTGTAACCACAATTCAACACATTCCCATAGATCATTCAGTACATTTGGAAGGCAAGGATGACAATTTTTTTTAATGGGAAAGACACCTCTCCAGTCAACATTCTTCAACTTATTTCTCTTGAAGTAGAATGCTAGTGAAAGGTGAACCTTAAATAGGAAGAGGAAAAGGATCCCAAAGATTTTCGCAACGTACTTTTTGAGGCAGATCCCTTTGAATATCTCAAATCTCAATTTGTCAAATTGATGCCTCGTGGATTGATAATGACCTAGTTAGTGGCTTAGAGAGTCTTAAGGATCAAATGGGTGTTGAATAATTGGGCTTCGTGGTTGCAACATAAGCCTCTCAATCTTACAACTGAGATGGGATGATTGCTCGATACAGCATCATGTATGAGAGATATATAAGTTATTGCAATCCATTTGATACTTAACTATTTAGATTTAGTGGATATAATACCAACCTGGTGGGGTGGCTGACATTCATTTTACAGATAGATGTGGTTTGCTTTTGCAGGATAATTAAGAATGTGAGTTTGATTCTTATCTCCGAGAACATAAATGTTTGTGCAGATTCACTAACAAAAGAAGATAGAAATAGAGGTGCTATATTTACCATGTAAAACATGTACTCATCTTTGAATAGTTTCTTTGGAACTACTTGGACTATGGCTCAGAGGATCTTTTTGTAGTAGTGTTACCGTTTGCTTTTATTCTTTAGTTATTACATATTTCAGAATACCCTAGCTCATAAAACAATTATATTAACTTTCCATTTCTCCATAATCAACGGTATGGAAGAAGGAAATGGAGATAGTCACAACACATTTGTCTAATCTAAAACAATACCATGTATGCATATATTCATGAGGGGTGCAAGTCTTATCTGATTTCCATGAAAAAAAAGAAGTCTTGTTTTGGATTAGCGGCTTAGCAAAGGTTGCTTTGTAGTTTATGCATCAAAAAACACTTTCTAATAAAGTCTGTACTAGGTTTATCCCCAAACCGTCTGTCTCCAATATTTATTTACCAATAAAGTATCATTAACACCAAAGCATATACACTTTGATAGTCTTATGTATTTTATTCCAGACAAAATACATATTTACAAACAACAATATAATATAAATTTCTCAACTCACCAGAAGTCTAATATTATATAATTTCTGATGGAGATTGAATTTTACAAAATACAAATTACCTTATCTTCCTGAAAAACTCAAGGATTGGAGCATTCTTATGTTCCTTGTCAAACACTGATGCCTCATATATCTCTGACCAATCCTCACTATTCCGGACTCCGATTTTAAAATAATCTCTTTGCCCCGTATCCATTTGCTCCCTTCCTCGAGGATTCTAATGAACACCAGTTTATTTTTTTGAATGCTTGTTATGTTCATCTACCTGAAACTTGGCGATGTTAACAAAGTAGTCACGCTCTAAATTCCTGATTCTCTTCCACCAATTGGTGGTATTTCTCCCACAACGGAGATGACAGGGAGGAGGATGAGACATAGACAAATCAAAGCCTTTAACATCTTTTCTTTGCTCTTCAGCCTTTTCTTTGCTGATCTTAAAGGTATCGTTGGGTTTGTGAGTTTTATAGCTGGAAAATTTTTAAAACATTAAAGCTAAATATAAGAAAATTGAAATTGCTTATTAATATCTTGATAAACTTATCATAATTAGATATATTTGACTAATCCAAAATTTGTTGTTTACTCTTTAACTGCAAAATACTATTTATATAACAATATCTGTTAAGTTTATATCCATATAATTTCAGATTTTCTATATATGGCAAAGAAACCTAATTAGATAGTTTTATATAGTTTTATCGATTGATATTGTCATCTATATCTCTTCCTAAAATCAACCATTTATGCCCTCGTTAATTATTAAACATATTTCACAGTACTCTAGGTCACTATACAGTTCTGATTTCACCAAAATTGATATCTGATGGGAATTTTTTGAAGACATCTGATGGTATATGATAATTCTCATAGAGAAATATATAGGTCATCAGCCCTAATTTCAATGATCTCGCCGACGGAAACAATTTCTTTAACTATTTAAGTTAATATTTTCCAAAGCAACACACCTAAATATCTCCTTAACTATGTTATTCAATGGAATGTGATTTCTCACTTCGAAGTTATTTTATCTAAAGAGTCAAAGACCAACCAACTGCAAGAATACAATAGAAAATTGCAGTATTTAGGATTTTGTTCATGAAAACCAATTGTACAATTAAATTTGTTGAGAATAATTACGAAGCTAAGATAAACTAAAAGGGGTTTTGAAAAGAATATAATATAAAAGATTTCTTTGAAATATGAATTTCAATAAAACAAGATTATCAAGCATTGCATTAAGATAAACTCTATGATATTTAATGGTCAACTTCTTAGTTTCTAAAATAATAATTAACTTGTAATTTCGAAATCAAATCACTAACATACATAATAATAATAATAATAATAATAATAATAATAATAATAATAATAATAATAATAATAATAATAATAATAATAATAATAATAATAATAATAATATACTATTCAAATAATCATTATTTTAACATCTAAGTAAATTAAAACACAGTGTAAATTAGGTTTGATATGCTCACCTGGGTTTTAGCTCAACTTTGCTTTTAAAAATTGAATTAGACAACTATGTTTTGGCACTCACAATGGAAAAAGGCAAAATTGTTTACTTATCATGTGGCATGTTACATGCAGTCTATGAAGTATGACGAGAACACAACAACACGACCAATAGTAACGAAACATGTACACAATGTAGAACCATAATTTTAACGATGTGGCTAACTAAATAATTAGTCATAAATGAGAAAACTAAAATTAAAATTACAATTAAATGTTTATACAAAATACGATCAACAAAAAAACAGTTTCATAAGAAGAGATTATATTTTATTAATATTTTTAACTGTTCGTAATGCGACGGTTTAACGCACTCAGAATTATAGAATATCTCCCAATATCTGAGAATAGGAGCTCGCGAAATAAATATGAACCAAAAACTAAAAAAAAAATCAAATGGGAAACTGTTGTTTTTGTTTATGTGTTGCATATGTGTTTTTTTCCATCATGCTAACAAACCTTTTTTACAGAAAACTAATGAAAATCACAAATTTCATTTTCCAACTTAAAAATAACACGTGTGTGATTAATGGAAACTTTAATCATGATGAGAATTTATTCTACATTTTGACCAATAAATTAAGGAGTGAAGTAGTTATTGTTTGATAAATTCAAACTAAATAATATACTTTAACATGAATTTATTTTATATATTTTATCAAATATAAAATATCAGTAAATATTTGGTTTATATGAATTAAATAAATTGATAAGAAGTTCAATTAACAAATCTAAACTCAAATCCAAGTTCAAATGTGTTTATTTGTTGCCTTGTACATTTAACCAAATTTTGAACTTTTACAAGTTTCTCAAATCACCCATATTGAACATTTATTTCTCATTGAAATAAACTTTATTTTTAACATAGAAAAACACTATTTGGTCCCTTTCGATTTTTTTTCCAAGTATATCTATATATCAAAACATAAATTTTCTATTTTAGAGAAAAGAGGTGGCTCCACTGTAACCACAATTCAACACATTCCCATAGATCATTCAGTACATTTGGAAGGCAAGGATGACAATTTTTTTAATGGGAAAGACACCTCTCCAGTCAACATTCTTCAACTTATTTCTCTTGAAGTAGAATGCTAGTGAAAGGTGAACCTTAAATAGGAAGAGGAAAAGGATCCCAAAGATTTTCAAGAACGTACTTTTGAGGCAGATCCCTTTGAATATCTCAAATCTCAATTTGTCAAATTGATGCCTCGTGGATTGATAATGACCTAGTTAGTGGCTTAGAGAGTCTTAAGGATCAAATGGGTGTTGATAATCTGGCTTCGTGGTTTCAACATAAGCCTCTCAATCTTACAACTGAGGTGGGATGATTGCTCCATACAGCATCATGTATGAGAGATATGCAAGTTATTGCAATCCTATTTGATACTGAACTATTTAGATTTAGTGGATATAATACCAACCTGGTGGGGTGGCTGACATTCATTTTACAGATAGATGTGGTTTGCTTTTGCAGGATAATTAAGAATGTGAGTTTGATTCTTATCTCCTAGAACATAAATGTTTGTGCAGATTCACTAACAAAAGAAGATAGAAATAGAGGTGCTATATTTACCATGTAAAACATGTACTCATCTTTGAATAGTTTCTTTGGAACTACTTGGACTATGGCTCAGAGGATCTTTTTGTAGTAGTGTTACCGTTTGCTTTTATTCTTTAGTTATTACATATTTCAGAATACCCTAGCTCATAAAACAATTATATTAACTTTCCATTTCTCCATAATCAACGGTATGGAAGAAGGAAATGGAGATAGTCACAACACATTTGTCTAATCTAAAACAATACCATGTATGCATATATTCATGAGGGTGGTGCAAGTCTTATCTGATTTCCATGAAAAAAGAAGTCTTGTTTTGGATTAGCGTGCTTAGCAAAGGTTGCTTTGTAGTTTATGCATCAAAAAACACTTTCTAATAAAGTTTGTACTA
Source organism: Brassica nigra (assembly GCA_016432835.1). Classification (NCBI taxonomy): domain Eukaryota; kingdom Viridiplantae; phylum Streptophyta; class Magnoliopsida; order Brassicales; family Brassicaceae; genus Brassica; species Brassica nigra. Next base: position 23,275,408 of record CM028249.1, on the reverse strand, counting down.
GGTTTATCCCCAAACCGTCTATGTCTCCAATATTTATTTACCAATAAAGTATCATTAACACCAAAGCATATATACTTTGATAGTCTTATGTATTTTATTCCAGACAAAATACATATTTACAAACAACAATATAATATAAATTTCTCAACTCACCAGAAATCTAATATTATATAATTTCTGATGGAGATTGAATTTTACAAAATACAAATTACCTTATCTTCCTGAAAAACTCAAGGATTGGAGCATTCTTATGTTCCTTGTCAAACACTGATGCCTCATATATCTCTGACCAATCCTCACTATTCCTGACTCGATTTTAAAATAATCTCTTTGCCCGTATCCATTTGCTCCCTTCCTCGAGGATTCTAATGAACACCAGTTTATTTTTTGAATGCTTGTTATGTTCATCTACCTAAACTTGGCATGTTAACAAAGTAGTCACGTTCTAAATTCCTGATTCTCTTCCATCTAACCGGTGGCTTTTCTCCCACAACGGAGATGACAGGGAGGAGGATGAGACATAGACAAATCAAAGCCTTTAACATCTTTTCTTTGCTCTTCAGCCTTTTCTTTGCTGATCTTAAAGGTATCGTTGGTTTGTGAGTTTTATAGCTGGAAAATTTTTTTAAAAACATTAAAGCTAAATATAAGAAATTTGAAATTGCTTATTAATAACTTGATAAACTTATCATAATTAGATATATTTGACTAATCCAAAATTTGTTGTTTACTCTTTAACTGCAAAATACTATTTATATAACAATATCTGTTAAGTTTATATCCATAGCTTAATTTCTAGAGATTTTTCTATATATGGCAAAGAAACCTAATTAGATAGTTTTATATAGTTTTATCGATTGATATTGTCATCTATATCTCTTCCTAAAATCAACCATTTGCATTCCTCGTTAATTATTAAACATATTTCACAGTACTCTAGGTCACTATACATTTCTGATTTCACCAAAATTGATATCTGATGGGAATTTTTGGAAGACATCTGATGGTATACGATAATTCTCATAGAGAAATATATAGGTCGTCAACCCTAATTTCAATGATCTCACGACGGAAACAATTTCTTTAACTATTTAAGTTAATATTTTCCGAAAGCAACACACCTAAATATCTCCTTAACTATGTTATTCAATGGAATGTGATTTCTCACTTCGAGTTATTTTTATCTAAAGCAGAGTCAAAGACCAACCAACTGCAAGAATACAATAGAAAATTGCAGTATTTAGGATTTTGTTCATGAAAACCAATTGTACACTTAAATTTGTTGAGAATAATTATGAAGCTAAGATAAACTACAAAGGGGTTTTGAAAAGAATATAATATAAAAAGATTTCTTTTGAAATATGAATTTCAATAAAACAAGATTATCAAGCATTGCATTAAGATAAACTCTCTAGATATTTAATGGTCAACTTCTTAGTTTCTAAAATAATAAAATTAACTCAAGTGTAATTTCGAAATCAAATCACTAAGGTGCATTCAACCTACAACCATAATAATAATAATAATAATAATAATAATAATAATAATAATAATAATAATAATAATAATAATAATAATAATAATAATAATAATAATAATAATAATAATAATAATAATAATAATAATAACAATACTAATGATTATATATCTCTAACTATTCAAATAATCATTTTTAACATCTAAGTAAATTAAAACACAGTGTAAATTAGGTTTGATATGCTCACCTGGTTTTAGCTCAATTCTTTTGCTTTTAAAATTGAATTAGACAACTATGTTTTGGCACTCACAATGGGAAAAGGCAAAATTGTTTACTTATCATGTGGCATGTTACATGCAGTCTATGAAGTATGACGAGAACACAACAACACGACCAATAGTACCAAACATGTACACAATGTAGAACCATAATTTTAACGATGTGGCTAACTAAATAATTAGTCATAAATGAGAAAACTAAAATTAAAATTACAATTACAATGTTTATACAAAATACGATCAACAAAAACAGTTTCATAAGAAGAGATTATATTTTATTAATATTTTTAACTGTTCAGTAATGCGACGGTTTAACGACTCAGAATTATAGACTATCTCACAATATCTGAGAATAGGAGCTAGCTAAATAAATATGAACCAAAACTAAAAAAAATCAAATGGGAAACTGTTGTTTTGTTTATGTGTTGCATATATGTTTTTTCCATCATGCTAACAAACCTTTTTACAGAAAACTAATGAAAATCACAAATTTCATTTTCCAACTTAAAATAACACATGTGTGATTAATGGAAACTTTAATCATGATGAGATTTTATTCTACATTTTGACCAATAAATTAAAGAGTGAAGTAGTTATTGTTTGATAAATTCAAACTAAATAATATACTTTAACATGAATTTATTTTATATATTTTATCAAATATAAAATATCAGTAAATATTTGGTTTATATGAATTAAATAAATTGATAAGAAGTTCAATTAACAAATCTAAACTCAAATCCAAGTTCAAATGTGTTTATTTGTTGCCTTGTACATTTAACCAAATTTTGAACTTTTTACAAGTTTCTCAAATCACCCATATTGAACATTTATTTCTCATTGAAATAAACTTTATTTTTAACATAGAATACACTATTTGGTCCCTTTCGGATTTTTTCCAAGTATATCTATATATCAAAACATAAATTTTCTATTTTGTAGGAGAAAAGAGGTGGCTCCACTGTAACCACAATTCAACACATTCCCATAGATCATTCAGTACATTTGGAAGGCAAGGATGACAATTTTTTTAATGGGAAAGACACCTCTCCAGTCAACATTCTTCAACTTATTTCTCTTGAAGTAGAATGCTAGTGAAAGGTGAACCTTAAATAGGAAGAGGAAAAGGATCCCAAAGATTTTCAACATTACTTTTGAGGCAGATCCCTTTGAATATCTCAAATCTCAATTTGTCAAATTGATGCCTCGTGGATTGATAATGACCTAGTTAGTGGCTTAGAGAGTCTTAAGGATCAAATGGTTGTTGAATAATTGCCTCGTGGTTGCAACATAAGCCTCTCAATCTTACAACTGAGATGGGATGATTGCTCCATACAGCATCATGTATGAGAGATATGCAAGTTATTGCAATCCTATTTGATACGAACTATTTAGATTTAGTGGATATAATACCAACCTGGTGGGGTGGCTGACATTCATTTTACAGATAGATGTGGTTTGCTTTTGCAGGATAATTAAGAATGTGAGTTTGATTCATATCTCCGAGAACATAAATGTTTGTGCAGATTCACTAACAAAAGAAGATAGAAATAGAGGTTCTATATTTACCATGTAAAACATGTACTCATCTTTGAATAGTTTCTTTGGAACTACTTAGGACTATGGCTCAGAGGATCTTTTTGTAGTAGTGTTACCGTTTGCTTTTATTCTTCAGTTATTACATATTTCAGAATACCCTAGCTCATAAAACAATTATATTAACTTTCCATTTCTCCATAATCAACGGTATGGAAGAAGGAAATGGAGATAGTCACAACACATTTGTCTAATCTAAAACAATACCATGTATGCATATATTCATGAGGGTGGTGCAAGTCTTATCTGATTTCCATGAAAAAAAAAAAAGAAGTCTTGTTTTGGATTAGCGTGCTTAGCAAAGGTTGCTTTGTAGTTTATGCATCAAAAACACTTTCTAATAAAGTCTGTACTAGGTTTATCCCCAAACCGTCTATGTCTCCAATATTTATTTACTAAAAAAGTATCATTAACACCAAAGCATATATACTTTGATAGTCTTATGTATTTTATTCCAGACAAAATACATATTTACAAACAACAATATAATATAAATTCTCAACTCACCAGAAATCTAATATTATATAATTTCTGATGGAGATTGAATTTTACAAAATACAAATTACCTTATCTTCCTGAAAAACTCAAGGATTGGAGCATTCTTATGTTCCTTGTCAAACACTGATGCCTCATATATCTCTGACCAATCCTCACTATTCCTGACTCGATTTTAAAATAATCTCTTTGCCCGTATCCATTTTGCTCCCTCGAGGATTCTAATGAACACCAGTTTATTTTTGAATGCTTGTTATGTTCATCTACCTAAACTTGGCGATGTTAACAAAGTAGTCACGTTCTAAATTCCTGATTCTCTTCCACCAATCGGTGCCTTTTCTCCCACAACAGAGATGACAGGGAGGAGGATGAGACATAGACAAATCAAAGCCTTTAACATCTTTTCTTTGCTCTTCAGCCTTTTTCTTTGCTGATCTTAAAGGTATCGTTGGTTTGTGAGTTTTATAGCTGGAAAATTTTTAAAAACATTAAAGCTAAATATAAGAAATTTGAAATTGCTTATTAATAACTTGATAAACTTATCATAATTAGATATATTTGACTAATCCAAAATTTGTTGTTTACTCTTTAACTGCAAAAATACTATTTATATAACAATATCTGTTAAGTTTATATCCATAGCGAATTTCGTAGATTTTTCTATATATGGCAAAGAAACTTAATTAGATAGTTTTATATAGTTTTATCGATTGATATTGTCATCTATATCTCTTCCTAAAATCAACCATTTGCGTTCCTCGTTAATTATTAAACATATTTCACAGTACTCTAGGTCACTATACAGTTCTGATTTCACCAAAATTGATATCTGATGGGAATTTTTTGGAAGACATCTGATGGTATACGATAATTCTCATAGAGAAATATATAGGTCGTCAACCCTAATTTCAATGATCTCGTCGACGGAAACAATTTCTTTAACTATTTAAGTTAATATTTTCCGAAAGCAACACACCTAAATATCTCCTTAACTATGTTATTCAATGGAATGTGATTTCTCACTTCGAGTTATTTTTATCTAAAGCAGAGTCAAAGACCAACCAACTGCAAGAATACAATAGAAAATTGCAGTATTTAGGATTTTGTTCATGAAAACCAATTGTACACTTAAATTTGTTGAGAATAATTACGAAGCTAAGATAAACTAAAAAGGGGGGGTTTTGAAAAAGAATATAATATAAAAAGATTTCTTTTGAAATATGAATTTCAATAAAACAAGATTATCAAGCATTGGATTAAGAGAAACTCTCTAGATATTTAATGGTCAACTTCTTAGTTTCTAAAATAATAAAATTAACTCAAGTGTAATTTCGAAATCAAATCACTAAGGTGCATTCAACCTACAACCATAATAATAATAATAATAATATTATTAAAAATAATAATAATAATAATAATAATAATAATAATAATAATAATAATAATAATAATAATAATAATAATAATAATAATAATAGTAATAATAATAATAATAATAATAATAATAATATATCTCTAACTATTCAAATAATCATTTTTAACATCTAAGTAAATTAAAACACAGTGTAAATTAGGTTTGATATGCTCACCTGGGTTTTAGCTCAATTCTTATTGCTTTTAAAATTGAATTAGACAACTATGTTTTGGCACTCACAATGGGAAAAGGCAAAATTGTTTACTTATCATGTGGCATGTTACATGCAGTCTATGAAGTATGACGAGAACACAACAACACGACCAATAGTACCCGAAACATGTACACAATGTAGAACCATAATTTTAACGATGTGGCTAACTAAATAATTAGTCATAAATGAGAAAAACTAAAATTAAAATTACAATTACAATGTTTATACAAAAATACGATCAACAAAAACAGTTTCATAAGAAGAGATGATATTTTATTAATATTTTAACTGTTCAGTGCGACGGTTTAACGACTCAGAATTATAGACTATCTCACAATATCTGAGAATAGGAGCTAAAGAAATCAATATGAACCAAAAACTAAAAAAATCAAATGGGAAACTGTTGTTTTGTTTATGTGTTGCTTATGTGTTTTTTCCATCATGCTAACAAACCTTTTTACAGAAAACTAATGAAAATCACAAATTTCATTTTCCAACTTAAAATAACACGTGTGATTAATGGAAACTTTAATCATGATGAGATTTTATTCTACATTTTGACCAATAAATTAAAGAGTGAAGTAGTTATTGTTTGATAAATTCAAACTAAATAATATTCTTTAACATGAATTTATTTTATATATTTTATCAAATATAAAATATCAGTAAATATTTGGTTTATATGAATTAAATAAATTGATAAGAAGTTCAATTAACAAATCTAAACTCAAATCCAAGTTCAAATGTGTTTATTTGTTGCCTTGTACATTTAACCAAATTTTGAACTTTTTTACAAGTTTCTCAAATCACCCATATTGAACATTTATTTCTCATTGAAATAAACTTTATTTTTAACATAGGAATACACTATTTGGTCCCTTTCGGATTTTTTTTCCAAGTATATCTATATATCAAAACATAAATTTTCTATTTTGTAGGAGAAAAGAGGTGGCTCCACTGTAACCACAATTCAACACATTCCCATAGATCATTCGGTACATTTGGAAGGCAAGGATGACAATTTTTTTAATGGAAAGACACCTCTCCAGTCAAAATTCTTCAACTTATTTCTCTTGAATTAGAATGCTAGTGAAAGGTGAACCTTAAATAGGAAGAGGAGAAGGATCCCAAAGATTTTCAAGAACGCACTTTTGAGGCAGATCCCTTTGAATATCTCAAATCTCAATTTTTCAAATTGATGCCTCGTGGATTGATAATGACCTATTTAGTGGCTTAGAGAGTCTTAAGGATCAAATGGGTGTTGAATAATTCGGCTTCGTGGTTGCAACATAAGCCTCTCAATCTTACAACTGAGATGGGATGATTGCTCCATACAGCATCATGTATGAGAGATATGCTATTGCAATCCTATTTGATACTGAACTATTTAGATTTAGTGGATATAATACCAACCTGGTGGGGTGGCTGACCTTCATTTTACAGATAGATGTGGTTTGCTTTTGCAGGATAATTAAGAATGTGAGTTTGATTCTTATCTCCGAGAACATAAATGTTTGTGCAGATTCACTAACAAAAGAAGATAGAAATAGAGGTGCTATATTTACCATGTAAAACATGTACTCATCTTTGAATAGTTTCTTTGGAACTACTTGGACTATGGCTCAGAGGATCTTTTTGTAGTAGTGTTACCGTTTGCTTTTATTCTTTAGTTATTACATATTTCAGAATACCTAGCTCATAAAACAATTATATTAACTTTCCATTTCTCCATAATCAACGGTATGGAAGAAGGAAATGGAGATAGTCACAACACATTTGTCTAATCTAAAACAATACCATGTATACATATATTCATGAGGGTGGTGCAAGTCTTATCTGATTTCCATGAAAAAAAAAGAAGTCTTGTTTTGGATTAGCGTGCTTAGCAAAGGTTGCTTTGTAGTTTATGCATCAAAAAACACTTTCTAATAAAGTCTGTACTAGGTTTATCCCCAAACCGTCTATGTCTCCAATATTTATTTACCAATAAAGTATCATTAACACCAAAGCATATATACTTTGATAGTCTTATGTATTTTATTCCAGACAAAATACATATTTACAGACAACAATATAATATAAATTTCTCAACTCACCAGAAATCTAATATTATATAATTTCTGATTGAAATTGAATTTTACAAAATACAAATTACCTTATCTTCCTGAAAAACTCAAGGATTGGAGCATTCTTATGTTCCTTGTCAAACACTGATGCCTCATATATCTCTGACCAATCCTCACTATTCCTGACTCGATTTTAAAATAATCTCTTTGCCCGTATCCATTTGCTCCCTTCCTCGAGGATTCTAATGAACACCAGTTTATTTTTTGAATGCTTGTTATGTTCATCTACCGCAAACTTGGCGATGTTAACAAAGTAGTCAAGTTCTAAATTCCTGATTCTCTTCCACCGACCCGGTGGCACCTATTCTCCCACAACGGAGATGACAGGGAGGAGGATGAGACATAGACAAATCAAAGCCTTTAACATCTTTTCTTTGCTCTTCAACCTTTTCTTTGCTGATCTTAAAGGTATCGTTGGGTTTGTGAGTTTTATAGCTGGAAAATTTTTTAAAAACATTAAAGCTAAATATAAGAAATTTGAAATTGCTTATTAATAACTTTATCATAATTAGATATATTTGACTAATCCAAAATTTGTTGTTTACTCTTTAACTGCAAAAATACTATTTATATAACAATATCTGTTAAGTTTATATCCATAGCGAATTTCGTAGATTTTTCTATATATGGCAAAGAAACCTAATTAGATAGTTTTATATAGTTTTATCGATTGATATTGTCATCTATATATCTTCCTAAAATCAACCATTTATGCCTCGTTAATTATTAAACATATTTCACAGTACTCTAGGTCACTATACAGTTCTGATTTCACCAAAATTGATATCTGATGGGAATTTTTTGGAAGACATCTGATGGTATACGATAATTCTCATAGAGAAATATATAGGTCGTCAACCCTAATTTCAATGATCTCGAGGGAAACAATTTCTTTAACTATTTAAGTTAATATTTTCCGAAAGTAACACACCTAAATATCTCCTTAACTATGTTATTCAATGGAATGTGATTTCTCACTTGAGTTATTTTTATCTAAAGCAGAGTCAAAGACCAACCAACTGCAAGAATACAATAGAAAATTGCAGTATTTAGGATTTTGTTCATGAAAACCAATTGTACACTTAAATTTGTTGAGAAAAATTAAGCTAAGATAAACTAAAAAGGGGGTTTTGAAAAGAATATAATATAAAAGATTTCTTTTGAAATATGAATTTCAATAAAACAAGATTATCAAGCATTGGATTAAGAGAAACTCTCTAGATATTTAATGGTCAACTTCTTAGTTTCTAAAATAATAAAATTAACTCAAGTGTAATTTTGAAATCAAATCACTAAGGTGCATTCAACCTACAACCATATTAATAATAATAATAATAATAATAATAATAATAATAATAATAATAATAATAATAATAATAATAATAATAATAATAATAATAATAATAATAATAATGATTATATATCTCTAACTATTCAAATAATCATTTTAACATCTAAGTAAATTAAAACAAGTGTTTCAAAAAAAAAAAAGTAAATTAAAACACAGTGTAAATTAGGTTTGATATGCTCACCTGGGTTTTAGCTCAATTCTTATTGCTTTTAAAAATTGAATTAGACAACTATGTTTTGGCACTCACAATGGGAAAAGGCAAAATTGTTTACTTATCATGTGGCATGTTACATGCAGTCTATGAAGTATGACGAGAACACAACAACACGACCAATAGTACCGAAACATGTACACAATGTAGAACCATAATTTTAACGATGTGGCTAACTAAATAATTAGTCATAAATGAGAAAACTAAAATTAAAATTACAATTACAATGTTTATACAAAAATACGATCAACAAAAAACAGTTTCATAAGAAGAGATGATATTTTATTAATATTTTTAACTGTTCTTAGTGTGACGGTTTAACGCACTCAGAATTATAGACTATCTCACAATATCTGAGAATAGGAGCTAACGAAATCAATATGAACCAAAACTAAAAAAAAAATCAAATGGGAAACTGTTGTTTTGTTTATGTGTTGCTTACGTGTTTTTTTCCATCATGCTAACAAACCTTTTTACAGAAAACTAATGAAAATCACAAATTTCATTTTCCAACTTAAAATAACACGTGATTGATTAATGGAAACTTTAATCATGATGAGATTTTATTCTACATTTTGACCAATAAATTAAAGAGTGAAGTAGTTATTGTTTGATAAATTCAAACTAAATAATATACTTTAACATGAATTTATTTTATATATTTTATCAAATATAAAATATCAGTAAATATTTGGTTTATATGAATTAAATAAATTGATAAGAAGTTCAATTAACAAATCTAAACTCAAATCCAAGTTCAAATGTGTTTATTTGTTGCCTTGTACATTTAACCAAATTTTGAACTTTTTACAAGTTTCTCAAATCACCCATATTGAACATTTATTTCTCATTGAAATAAACTTTATTTTTAACATAGGAATACACTATTTGGTCCCTTTCGGATTTTTTTTCCAAGTATATCTATATATCAAAACATAAATTTTCTATTTTGTAGGAGAAAAGAGGTGGATCCACTGTAACCACAATTCAACACATTCCCATAGATCATTCGGTACATTTGGAAGGCAAAGATGACAATTTTTTTAATGGGAAAGACACCTCTCCAGTCAACATTCTTCAACTTATTTCTCTTGAAGTAGAATGCTAGTGAAAGGTGAACCTTAAATAGAAGAGGAGAAGGATCCCAAAGATTTTCGAACGTACTTTTGAGGCAGATCCCTTTGAATATCTCAAATCTCAATTTGTCAAATTGATGCCTCGTGGATTGATAATGACCTAGTTAGTGGCTTAGAGAGTCTTAAGGATCAAATGGGTGTTGAATAATTCGGCTTCGTGGTTGCAACATAAGCCTCTCAATCTTACAACTGAGATGGGATAATTGCTCCAGACAGCATCATGTATGAGAGATATGCAAGTTATTGCAATCCTATTTGATACTGAACTATTTAGATTTAGTGGATATAATACCAACCTGGTGGGGTGGCTGACCTTCATTTTACAGATAGATGTGGTTTGCTTTTGCAGGATAATTAAGAATGTGAGTTTGATTCTTATCTCCGAGAACATAAATGTTTGTGCAGATTCACTAACAAAAGAAGATAGAAATAGAGGTGCTATATTTACCATGTAAAACATGTACTCATCTTTGAATAGTTTCTTTGGAACTACTTGGACTATGGCTCAGAGGATCTTTTTGTAGTAGTGTTACCGTTTTCTTTTATTCTTTAGTTATTACATATTTCAGAATACCTAGCTCATAAAACAATTATATTAACTTTTCATTTCTCCATAATCAACGGTATGGAAGAAGGAAATGGAGATAGTCACAACACATTTGTCTAATCTAAAACAATACCATGTATACATATATTCATGAGGGTGGTGCAAGTCTTATCTGATTTCCATGAAAAAAAAAGAAGTCTTGTTTTGGATTAGCGTGCTTAGCAAAGGTTGCTTTGTAGTTTATGCATCAAAACACTTTCTAATAAAGTCTGTACTAGGTTTATCCCCAAACCGTCTATGTCTCCAATATTTATTTACTAAAAAGTATCATTAACACCAAAGCATATATACTTTGATAGTCTTATGTATTTTATTCCAGACAAAATACATATTTACAGACAACAATATAATATAAATTTCTCAACTCACCAGAAATCTAATATTATATAATTTCTGATGGAGATTGAATTTTACAAAATACAAATTACCTTATCGTCCTGAAAAACTCAAGGATTGGAGCATTCTTATGTTCCTTGTCAAACACTGATGCCTCATATATCTCTGACCAATCCTCACTATTCCTGACTCGATTTTAAAATAATCTCTTTGCCCCGTGATCCATTTGCTCCCTTCCTCGAGGATTCTAATGAACACCAGATAATTTTTTGAATGCTTGTTATGTTCATCTACCCAAACTTGGCGATGTTAACAAAGTAGTCACGTTCTAAATTCCTGATTCTCTTCCACCGACCGGTGGCTTTTCTCCCACAACGGAGATGACAGGGAGAAGGATGAGACATAGACAAATCAAAGCCTTTAACATCTTTTCTTTGCTCTTCAACCTTTTCTTTGCTGATCTTAAAGGTATCGTTGGTTTGTGAGTTTTATAGCTGGAAAATTTTTAAAAACATTAAAGCTAAATATAAGAAATTTGAAATTGCTTATTAATAACTTGATAAACTTATCATAATTAGATATATTTGACTAATCCAAAATTTGTTGTTTACTCTTTAACTGCAAAAATACTATTTATATAACAATATCTGTTAAGTTTATATCCATAGCGAATTTCGTAGATTTTTCTATATATGGCAAAGAAACTTAATTAGATAGTTTTATATAGTTTTATCGATTGATATTGTCATCTATATCTCTTCCTAAAATCAACCATTTTATTCCTCGTTAATTATTAAACATATTTCACAGTACTCTAGGTCACTATACAGTTCTGATTTCACCAAAATTGATATCTGATGGGAATTTTTTCGAAGACATCTGATGGTATACGATAATTCTCATAGAGAAATATATAGGTCGTCAACCCTAATTTCAATGATCTCGCCGACGAAACAATTTCTTTAACTATTTAAGTTAATATTTTCCGAAAGCAACACACCTAAATATCTCCTTAACTATGTTATTCAATGGAATGTGATTTCTCACTTCGAGTTATTTTTATCTAAAGCAGAGTCAAAGACCAACCAACTGCAAGAATACAATAGAAAATTGCAGTATTTAGGATTTTGTTCATGAAAACCAATTGTACACTTAAATTTGTTGAGAATAATTACGAAGCTAAGATAAACTAAAAAGGGGTTTTGAAAAGAATATAATATAAAAGATTTCTTTTGAAATATGAATTTCAATAAAACAAGATTATCAAGCATTGGATTAAGAGAAACTCTCTAGATATTTAATGGTCAACTTCTTAGTTTCTAAAATAATAAAATTAACTCAAGTGTAATTTTGAAATCAAATCACTAAGGTGCATTCAACCTACAACCATATTAATAATAATAATAATAATAATAATAATAATAATAATAATAATAATAATATAATAATAATAATAATAATAATAATAATAATAATAATAATAATAATAATAATAATAATAATAATAATAATAATAATAATAATAATAATAATAATAATAATAATAATAATAATAATAATAATGATTATATATCTCTAACTATTCAAATAATCATTTTAACATCTAAGTAAATTAAAACACAGTGTAAATTAGGTTTTATATGCTCACCTGGTTTTAGCTCAATTCTTATTGCTTTTAAAAATTGAATTAGACAACTATGTTTTGGCACTCACAATGGGAAAAGGCAAAATTGTTTACTTATCATGTGGCATGTTACATGCAGTCTATGAAGTATGACGAGAACACAACAACACGACCAATAGTACCGAAACATGTACACAATGTAGAACCATAATTTTAACGATGTGGCTAACTAAATAATTAGTCATAAATGAGAAAAACTAAAATTAAAATTAAAATTACAATGTTTATACAAAAATACGATCAACAAAAAACAGTTTCATAAGAAGAGATGATATTTTATTAATATTTTAACTGTTCTTAGTGCTGACGGTTTAACGACTCAGAATTATAGACTATCTCACAATATCTGAGAATAGGAGCTAACGAAATCAATATGAACCAAAACTAAAAAAAAATCAAATGGGAAACTGTTGTTTTGTTTATGTGTTGCTTATGTGTTTTTTTCCATCATGCTAACAAACCTTTTTTACAGAAAACTAATGAAATTCACAAATTTCATTTTCCAACTTAAAATAACACGTGATTGATTAATGGAAACTTTAATCATGATGAGATTTTATTCTACATTTTGACCAATAAATTAAAGAGTGAAGTAGTTATTGTTTGATAAATTCAAACTAAATAATATACTTTAACATGAATTTATTTTATATATTTTATCAAATATAAAATATCAGTAAATATTTGGTTTATATGAATTAAATAAATTGATAAGAAGTTCAATTAACAAATCTAAACTCAAATCCAAGTTCAAATGTGTTTATTTGTTGCCTTGTACATTTAACCAAATTTTGAACTTTTTACAAGTTTCTCAAATCACCCATATTGAACATTTATTTCTCACTGAAATAAACTTTATTTTAAACATAGGAATACACTATTTGGTCCCTTTCGGATTTTTCCAAGTATATCTATATATCAAAACATAAATTTTCTATTTTGTAGGAGAAAAGAGGTGGCTCCACTATAACCACAATTCAACACATTCCCATAGATCATTCGGTACATTTGGAAGGCAAGGATGACAATTTTTTTTAATGGGAAAGACACCTCTCCAGTCAACATTCTTCAACTTATTTCTCTTGAAGTAGAATGCTAGTGAAAGGTGAACCTTAAATAGGAAGAGGAGAAGGATCCCAAAGATTTTCAACGCTTTTTGAGGCAGATCCCTTTGAATATCTCAAATCTCAATTTGTCAAATTGATGCCTCGTGGATTGATAATGACCTAGTTAGTGGCTTAGAGAGTCTTAAGGATCAAATGGGTGTTGAATAATTCGGGCTTCGTGGTTGCAACATAAGCCTCTCAATCTTACAACTGAGATGGGACGATTGCTCCAGACAGCATCATGTATGAGAGATATGCAAGTTATTGCAATCCTATTTGATACGAACTATTTAGATTTAGTGGATATAATACCAACCTGGTGGGGTGGCTGACCTTCATTTTACAGATAGATGTGGTTTGCTTTTGCAGGATAATTAAGAATGTGAGTTTGATTCTTATCTCCGAGAACATAAATGTTTGTGCAGATTCACTAACAAAAGAAGATAGAAATAGAGGTGCTATATTTACCATGTAAAACATGTACTCATCTTTGAATAGTTTCTTTGGAACTACTTGGACTATGGGCTCAGAGGATCTTTTTGTAGTAGTGTTACCGTTTGCTTTTATTCTTTAGTTATTACATATTTCAGAATACCCTAGGTCATAAAACAATTATATTAACTTTCCATTTCTCCATAATCAACGGTATGGAAGAAGGAAATGGAGATAGTCACAACACATTTGTCTAATCTAAAACAATACCATGTATACATATATTCATGAGGGTGGTGCAAGTCTTATCTGATTTCCATGAAAAAAAAAAAGAAGTCTTGTTTTGGATTAGCGTGCTTAGCAAAGGTTGCTTTGTAGTTTATGCATCAAAAAACACTTTCTAATAAAGTATGTACTAGGTTTATCCCCAAACCGTCTATGTCTCCAATATTTATTTACCAAAAAAGTATCATTAACACCAAAGCATATATACTTTTATAGTCTTATGTATTTTATTCCAAACAAAATACATATTTACAAACAACAATATAATATAAATTTCTCAACTCACCAGAAATCTAATATTATATAATTTCTGATGGAGATTGAATTTTACAAAATACAAATTACCTTATCTTCTGAAAAACTCAAGGATTGGAGCATTCTTATGTTCCTTGTCAAACACTGATGCCTCATATATCTCTGACCAATCCTCACTATTCCTGACTCCGATTTTAAAATAATCTCTTTGCCCCGTATCCATTTGCTCCCTTCCCTCGAGGATTCTAATGAACACCAGTTTATTTTTGAATGCTTGTTATGTTCATCTACCGCAAACTTGGCGATGTTAACAAAGTAGTCACGTTCTAAATTCCTGATTCTCTTCCACCGACCTTTCTCCCACAACGGAGATGACATGGAGGAGGATGAGACATAGACAAATCAAAGCCTTTAACATCTTTTCTTTGCTCTTCAACCTTTTTCTTTGCTGATCTTAAAGGTATCGTTGGGTTTGTGAGTTTTATAGCTGGAAATTTTTTAAAAAAAATTAAAGCTAAATATAAGAAATTTGAAATTGCTTATTAATAACTTGATAAACTAATCATAATTAGATATATTTGACTAATCCAAAATTTGTTGTTTACTCTTTAAATGAAAAAATACTATTTATATAACAATATCTGTTAAGTTTATATCCATAGCAAGTTTCATAGATTTTTCTATATATGGCAAAGAAACCTAATTAGATAGTTTTATATAGTTTTATCGATTGATATTGTCATCTATATCTCTTCCTAAAATCAACCCTTTGCGTTCCTCGTTAATTATTAAACATATTTCACAGTACTCTAGGTCACTATACAGTTCTGATTTCACCAAAATTGATATCTGATGGGAATTTTTTGTAAGACATCTGATGGTATACGATAATTTTTCATAGCGAAATATATAGGTCGTCAACCCTAATTTCAATGATCTCGTCCACGGAAACAATTTCTTTAACTATTTAAGTTAATATTTTCCGAAAGCAACACACCTAAATATCTCCTTAACTATGTTATTCAATGGAATGTGATTTCTCACTTCGAGTTATTTTTATCTAAAGCAGAGTCAAAGACCAACCAACTGCAAGAATACAATAGAAAATTGCAGTATTTAGGATTTTGTTCATGAAAACCAATTGTACACTTAAATTTGTTGAGAAAAATTACGAAGCTAAGATAAACTAAAAAGGGGTTTTGAAAAGAATTTAATATAAAAGATTTCTTTGAAATATGAATTTCAATAAAACAAGATTATCAAGCATTGGATTAAGAGAAACTCTCTAGATATTTAATGGTCAACTTCTTAGTTTCTAAAATAATAAAATTAACTCAAGTGTAATTTTGAAATCAAATCACTAAGGTGCATTCAACCTTCAACCATATTAATAATAATAATAATAATAATAATAATAATAATAATAATAATAATAATAATAATAATAATAATAATAATAATAATAATAATAATAATAATAATAATAATAGTAATAATAATAATAATAATAATAATAATAATAATAATATATCTCTAACTATTCAAATAATCATTTTAACATCTAAGTAAATTAAAACACAGTGTAAATTAGGTTTGATATGCTCACCTGGTTTTAGCTCAATTCTTATTGCTTTTAAAATTGAATTAGACAACTATGTTTTGGCACTCACAATAGGAAAAAGGAAAAATTGTTTACTTATCATGTGGCATGTTACATGCAGTCTATGAAGTATGACGAGAACACAACAACACGACCAATAGTACCGGAAACATGTACACAATGTAGAACCATAATTTTAACGATGTGGCTAACTAAATAATTAGTCATAAATGAGAAAAACTAAAATTAAAATTACAATTACAATGTTTATACAAAAATACGATCAACAAAAAACAGTTTCATAAGAAGAGATGATATTTTATTAATATTTTAACTGTTCGTAGTGCGACGGTTTAACGACTCAGAATTATAGACTATCTCACAATATCTGAGAATAGGAGCTAAAGAAATCAATATGAACCAAAACTAAAAAAAAAAATCAAATGGGAAACTGTTGTTTTGTTTATGTGTTGCTTATGTGTTTTTTCCATCATGCTAACAAACCTTTTACAGAAAACTAATGAAAATCACAAATTTCATTTTCCAACTTAAAAATAACACGTGTGATTAATGGAAACTTTAATCATGATGAGATTTTATTCTACATTTTAACCAATAAATTAAAGAGTGAAGTAGTTATTGTTTGATAAATTCAAACTAAATAATATACTTTAACATGAATTTATTTTATATATTTTATAAAATATAAAATATCAGTAAATATTTGGTTTATATGAATTAAATAAATTGATAAGAAGTTCAATTAACAAATCTAAACTCAAATCCAAGTTCAAATGTGTTTATTTGTTGCCTTGTACATTTAACCAAATTTTGAACTTTTTTACAAGTTTCTCAAATCACCCATATTGAACATTTATTTCTCATTGAAATAAACTTTATTTTTAACATAGGAATACACTATTTGGTCCCTTTCGGATTTTTTTCCAAGTATATCTATATATCAAAACATAAATTTTCTATTTTGTAGGAGAAAAGAGGTGGATCCACTGTAACCACAATTCAACACATTCCCATAGATCATTCGTACATTTGGAAGGCAAGGATGACAATTTTTTTTAATGGAAAAGACACCTCTCCAGTCAAAATTCTTCAACTTATTTCTCTTGAATTAGAATTCTAGTGAAAGGTGAACCTTAAATAGGAAGAGGAGAAGGATCCCAAAGATTTTCGCAACGTACTTTTTGAGGCAGATCCCTTTGAATATCTCAAATCTCAATTTGTCAAATTGATGCCTCGTGGATTGATAATGACCTAGTTAGTGGCTTAGAGAGTCTTAAGGATCAAATGGGTGTTGAATAATTCGGGCTTCGTGGTTGCAACATAAGCCTCTCAATCTTACAACTGAGATGGGATGATTGCTCCAGACAGCATCATGTATGAGAGATATGCAAGTTATTGCAATCCTATTTGATACGAACTATTTAGATTTAGTGGATATAATACCAACCTGGTGGGGTGGCTGACCTTCATTTTACAGATAGATGTGGTTTGCTTTTGCAGGATAATTAAGAATGTGAGTTTGATTCTTATCTCCGAGAACATAAATGTTTGTGCAGATTCACTAACAAAAGAAGATAGAAATAGAGGTGCTATATTTACAATGTAAGACATGTACTCATCTTTGAATAGTTTCTTTGGAACTACTTGGACTATGGCTCAGAGGATCTTTTTGTAGTAGTGTTACCGTTTGCTTTTATTCTTTAGTTATTACATATTTCAGAATACCTAGCTCATAAAACAATTATATTAACTTTCCATTTCTCCATAATCAACGGTATGGAAGAAGGAAATGGAGATAGTCACAACACATTTGTCTAATCTAAAACAATACCATGTATACATATATTCATGAGGGTGGTGCAAGTCTTATCTGATTTCCATGAAAAAAAAAAAAGAAGTCTTGTTTTGGATTAGCGTGCTTAGCAAAGGTTGCTTTGTAGTTTATGCATCAAAAAACACTTTCTAAAAGTCTGTACTAGGTTTATCCCCAAACCGTCTATGTCTCCAATATTTATTTACCAATAAAGTATCATTAACACCAAAGCATATATACTTTGATAGTCTTATGTATTTTATTCCAGACAAAATACATATTTACAGACAACAATATAATATAAATTTCTCAACTCACCAGAAATCTAATATTATATAATTTCTGATGGAAATTGAATTTTACAAAATACAAATTACCTTATCTTCCTGAAAAACTCAAGGATTGGAGCATTCTTATGTTCCTTGTCAAACACTGATGCCTCATATATCTCTGACCAATCCTCACTATTCCTGACTCCGATTTTAAAATAATCTCTTTGCCCCGTATCCATTTGCTCCCTTCCCTCGAGGATTCTAATGAACACCAGTTTATTTTTTGAATGCTTGTTATGTTCATCTACCGCAAACTTGGCGATGTTAACAAAGTAGTCAAGTTCTAAATTCCTGATTCTCTTCCACCGACCCGGTGGCACCTATTCTCCCACAACGGAGATGACAGGGAGGAGGATGAGACATAGACAAATCAAAGCCTTTAACATCTTTTCTTTGCTCTTCAACCTTTTTCTTTGCTGATCTTAAAGGTATCGTTGGGTTTGTGAGTTTTATAGCTGGAAAAATTTTAAAAACATTAAAGCTAAATATAAGAAATTTGAAATTGCTTATTAATAACTTGATAAACTTATCATAATTAGATATATTTGACTAATCCAAAATTTGTTGTTTACTCTTTAACTGCAAAAATACTATTTATATAACAATATCTGTTAAGTTTATATCCATAGCGAATTTCGTAGATTTTTCTATATATGGCAAAGAAACCTAATTAGATAGTTTTATATAGTTTTATCGATTGATATTGTCATCTATATCTCTTCCTAAAATCAACCATTTTGCCTCGTTAATTATTAAACATATTTCACAGTACTCTAGGTCACTATACAGTTCTGATTTCACCAAAATTGATATCTGATGGGAATTTTTTGGAAGACATCTGATGGTATACGATAATTCTCATAGAGAAATATATAGGTCGTCAACCCTAATTTCAATGATCTCGTCGACGGAAACAATTTCTTTAACTATTTAAGTTAATATTTTCCAAAGCAACACACCTAAATATCTCCTTAACTATGTTATTCAATGGAATGTGATTTCTCACTTGAGTTATTTTATCTAAAGCAGAGTCAAAGACCAACCAACTGCAAGAATACAATAGAAAATTGCAGTATTTAGGATTTTGTTCATGAAAACCAATTATACACTTAAATTTGTTGAGAATAATTACGAAGCTAAGATAAACTAAAAAGGGGGGTTTTGAAAAAGAATATAATATAAAAAGATTTCTTTTGAAATATGAATTTCTATAAAACAAGATTATCAAGCATTGGATTAAGAGAAACTCTCTAGATATTTAATGGTCAACGTCTTAGTTTCTAAAATAATAAAATTAACTCAAGTGTAATTTCGAAATCAAATCACTAAGGTGCATTCAACCTACAACCATATAATAATAATAATAATAATAATAATAATAATAATAATAATAATAATAAAAAAATAATAATAATAATAATAATAATAATAATAATAATAATAATAATAATAATAATAATAATAATAATAATGATTATATATCTCTAACTATTCAAATAATCATTTTAACATCTAAGTAAATTAAAACACAGTGTAAATTAGGTTTGATATGCTCACCTGGGTTTTAGCTCAATTCTTATTGCTTTTAAAAATTGAATTAGACAACTATGTTTTGGCACTCACAATGGGAAAAGGCAAAATTGTTTACTTATCATGTGGCATGTTACATGCAGTCTATGAAGTATGACGAGAACACAACAACACGACCAATAGTACCGGAAACATGTACACAATGTAGAACCATAATTTTAACGATGTGGCTAACTAAATAATTAGTCATAAATGAGAAAAACTAAAATTAAAATTACAATTACAATGTTTATACAAAAATACGATCAACAAAAGACAGTTTCATAAGAAGAGATGATATTTTATTAATATTTTTAACTGTTCAGTAATACGGTTTAACGACTCAGAATTATAGACTATCTCACAATATCTGAGAATAGGAGCTAACGAAATCAATATGAACCAAAAACTAAAAAAAAAATCAAATGGGAAACTGTTGTTTTTGTTTATGTGTTGCTTATGTGTTTTTTTCCATCATGCTAACAAACCTTTTTTACAGAAAACTAATGAAAATCACAAATTTCATTTTCCAACTTAAAAATAACACGTGTGTGATTAATGAAAACTTTAATCATGATGAGATTTTATTCTACATTTTGACCAATAAATTAAAGAGTGAAGTAGTTATTGTTTGATAAATTCAAACTAAATAATATACTTTAACATGAATTTATTTTATATATTTTATCAAATATAAAAATCTGTAAATATTTGGTTTATATGAATTAAATAAATTGATAAGAAGTTCAATTAACAAATCTAAACTCAAATCCAAGTTCAAATGTGTTTATTTGTTGCCTTGTACATTTAACCAAATTTTGAACTTTTTACAAGTTTCTCAAATCACCCATATTGAACATTTATTTCTCATTGAAATAAACTTTATTTTTAACATAGGAATACACTATTTGGTCCCTTTCGGATTTTTTTCCAAGTATATCTATATATCAAAACATAAATTTTCTATTTTGTAGGAAAAAAGAGGTGGCTCCACTGTAACCACAATTCAACACATTCCCATAGATCATTCGGTACATTTGGAAGGCAAGGATGACAATTTTTTTTAATGGGAAAGACACCTCTCCAGTCAACATTCTTCAACTTATTTCTCTTGATGTAGAATGCTAGTGAAAGGTGAACCTTAAATAGGAAGAGGAGAAGGATCCCAAAGATTTCCGCAACGTACTTTTTGAGGCAGATCCCTTTGAATATCTCAAATCTCAATTTGTCAAATTGATGCCTCGTGGATTGATAATGACCTAGTTAGTGGCTTAGAGAGTCTTAAGGATCAACATAAGCCTCTCAATCTTACAACTGAGATGGGATGATTGCTCCAGACAGCATCATGTATGAGAGATATGCAAGTTATTTCAATCCTATTTGATACGAACTATTTAGATTTAGTGGATATAATACCAACCTGGTGGGGTGGCTGACCTTCATTTTACAGATAGATGTGGTTTGCTTTTGCAGGATAATTAAGAATGTGAGTTTGATTCTTATCTCCGAGAACATAAATGTTTGTGCAGATTCACTAACAAAAGAAGAGAGAAATATAGGTGCTATATTTACCCATGTAAAACATGTACTCATCTTTGAATAGTTTCTTTGGAACTACTTGGACTATGGCTCAGAGGACTTTTTGTAGTAGTGTTACCGTTTGCTTTTTTCTTTAGTTATTAAATATTTCAGAATACCCAAGCTCATAAAACAATTATATTAACTTTCCATTTCTCCATAATCAACGGTATGGAAGAAGGAAATAGAGATAGTCACAATACATTTGTCTAATCTAAAACAATACCATGTATACATATATTCATGAGGGTAGTGCAAGTCTTATCTGATTTCCATGAAAAAAAAAAAGAAGTCTTGTTTTGGATTAGCGTGCTTAGCAAAGGTTGCTTTGTAGTTTATGCATCAAAAAACACTTTCGAATAAATTATGTACTAGGTTTATCCCCAAACCGTCTATGTCTCCAATATTTATTTACCAAAAAAAGTATCATTAACACCAAAGCATATATACTTTGATAGTCTTATTTATTTTATTCCAGACAAAATACATATATACAAACAACAATATAATATAAATTTCTCAACTCACCAGAAATCTAATATTATATAATTTCTGATGGAGATTGAATTTTACAAAATACAAATTACCTTATCTTCCTGAAAAACTCAAGGATTGGATCATTCTTATGTTCCTTGTCAAACACTGATGCCTCATATATCTCTGACCAATCCTCACTATTCCTGACTCCGATTTTAAAATAATCTCTTTGCCCCGTATCCATTTGCTCCCTTCCCTCGAGGATTCTAATGAACACCAGTTTATTTTTTGAATGCCTGTTATGTTCATCTACCGCAAACTTGGCGATGTTAACAAAGTAGTCACGTTCTAAATTCCTGATTCTCTTCCACCGAATTGGTTTTCTCCCACAACGGAGATGACAGGGAGGAGGATGAGACATAGACAAATCAAAGCCTTTAACATCTTTTCTTTGCTCTTCAACCTTTTTCTTTGCTGATCTTAAAGGTATTGTTGGGTTTGTGAGTTTTATAGCTGAAAAAATTTTAAAAAACATTAAAGCTAAATATAAGAAATTTGAAATTGCTTATTAATAACTTGATAAACTTATCATAATTAGATATATTTGACTAATCCAAATTTTGTTGTTTACTCTTTAAATGCAAAATACTATTTATATAACAATATCTGTTAAGTTTATATCCATAGCGAATTTCGTAGATTTTTCTATATATGGCAAAGAAACCTAATTTGATAGTTTTATATAGTTTTATCGATTGATATTGTCATCTATATCTCTTACTAAAATCAACCATTTGCTTTTCTTCTTTAGTTATTCGACATATTTCACATTACTCTAGCTCACTATACAGTTATATTAACTTCTGATTTCACCAACATTGATATCTGATGGACATAGTTCGGAAGATATCTGATGGTATACGATAGTTCTCATGGAGAAATAGGTCGTCGACTCTAATTTTAATGATCTCGTTGACGGAAACATTTTCTTTAACTAATTAAGGTAATCGTTTTAGAAAGCAACACACCTAAATATCTCTTAAACTATGTTATTTATTGGAATTTGATTTTTCACTTCTAGATGTTTTTATTTAAAAACAGAGTCAAATACCTACCAAACTGCAACAATACAATAGAAAATTGCAGTAATTAGGATTTTGTTCATGAAAACCAATTGTACACTTAAATTTGTTGAGAATAATTACCACGCTAAGATAAACTAAAAAGGGTGTTAAAAAAAGAAGATAAAATAAAAAAGATTTATTTTGAAATATGAATTTCAATAAACAAGATTATTAAGCGTTGGATTAAGAGAACTCTTTAGAGATTTAATGGTCAACTTTTTAGGTTCTAAAATATTAAATTAACTCAAGTGTAATTATGAAATCAAATCACTAAGGTGCATTTAACCTACTACCATAATCAAACTATACTAAAAGCAGCAAATGAAGCACTCTAAGCTATGCCATTTCACCCTGGAAAATCAGCCAATCATAGATTATCTTTTTGCTACGTCATTCATTTTCTGAGTCCAACTTCAGTTAAAACGGGTCGAAACATTGTGGGCGGAAGAAAATTTGCTGCGGCCCAGTTTCAGTCTGACCCATGTATTGGTCCAACTGATTTCGTCGATCACCGACTGAAGAGCTTCATCTTCATCGTTCTTAACGTCTCTGCAAATTGCCGCAACTGTGTAGTTAAGTCCACACACTCATTACATTTAATTCTCTTCAATACTCTTTGAAACATGAAATTTTAACGTTTCGTCTCCCAATTGATTCTTTGTTTATACTTTATATAAACTTCGTTGCCGAACCTTAGCTACCACCACTTTCCAAAAAACCCAATAAAACACAACATTGATGGTGAAATCGAGAAAAAACGTCAGAAAGTCTTCACTGGCTCAATTTTTCGGCGACATCTCACGGGGCCAAGCGGAGTTGGTATTGAGCTTCCAAATAATCTGTCTGTCCATTTAGGATACCTCTGATCGAGTTTGTCCTCTCCTTTTATATCATTTGGTTTCAATTTTATATATATATATTCATCGATCATTCTTCATAGATGATTGCCTTATTGAGATTTCAATATGCATCGACAGAAGCAATATATGGTATTCTCTTCTTATCGCATGAAAGTTTAAGAAGTATTGGATTGAACCACTAAGATCCAAAACGAAATTCAACTTTATTGCTTTCATAATGTTTCTCAGAAAAATAGAAGAGGTGATCCAATGGAAGATAAGATCTAGGAGAGCTTGATCTTGAGCTCTGCAAATATAAAGAAAAAAATTTAATTTGGATCTTATTCAGTGTTTCATAAACATGATATAATTTATTTTACGGAGGAAAGTTATCGGACCTCTGCTTCCAACAGAGATGATTCAAACCCGTGATGACACCGTCGCAGATGCTGATGGGAGCAACAATGGAGAAGACTGATGGGAGCAACAATGGAGAAGACGAAGGAGAGGCGAGTTGCGTACAACCTGCTCGACTAAATGCACAAGAGAAAGAAGGTACGACTTTTTTGACTTTCGTACATATCTCTACATGAAATTGACACAAGGATTTGGAAAGTTTTGACTTTATTCATAGTCTAATTAGCTCAAGTTGTGGCATTGTTGAACTTTTTGTAACAATCATTCAAAGCAGTCTCTTTCGTGTAATAATTGCATTACGTATTTGACTCTGTTAATATCTTTTTTTTTTGCAGAGAAATGAGCTTTGAAGGCAATGATAAGACGAAAAAAATCAAGAAGAGAGGAGAGGCAAAGAAACTTGCCAAAGAGAGTTCTAAACCAATTCCTATCGAGGATCATCCAAGTCCAACCTCACATACTTCTTAATTAGAGTGATTCAAAAAATATGATGAAATGAAAATGCCCAGAAAAATAAAAATATAAAGGTGCCAACAAGTCTGCTAATGTTTTTATTAATCACCTTTAGATCAGGCTCTGTTTCCTTAAATGATCAGGCTCTGTCTTTCAATTGTTTTTCTTTCATTGTGCAGGATGAAAATAAGTGTATAACCGGCAGTTTGTGTGACATGCTCTTCATAGCAACGGCGCATTCCCTGACAAATTCACCTTTTCTCAGACATGACATCAGGTGAATATCAGACATGAGGTTCATAATTCAAATGAAACATAACTTCCTTACTTTTTTTACTTCATGGTGAATGAGTATAAGTCAGCTGGTAAGTCTAATTTTATACTTGCAGCTTTTAAGATTTCCTCAATCTGTATCCTGATGTTCTTGGAACTGCTTGCAGTGATGGTATGAAGAGCTACTTGACTCCATGTTCAGGGGAGTTTCACCTGCCTATATTCAGGTCCCTTATCGAGGATCTAGAGGACATCTTGGCCAACCAAGTCATGTGAGATGACGGACCTAGATTAGAGGTTTCTTCTAACTTTTAACGTCTCAGCTTCCGAATCTTTCTCTTTCTTTCTCGCTCTTCTTCTTCTCCTGCCATCAGCTGCTCTTTCTTTTCACCTTCCTCTCTTGAAACTCTCCAAATTTATGCTGATTGAGTTTTCCATCTCTGGCAACAACGTATATGCCGAAATGATGATTTGTCTTTCTAGGGGAAGAAGATTTCTTTCTGGTGTTTAGTCTGAGAGTGAAGACTGTGGAAAGAATGTACTCAACTTCTCAAATGATACTTTTGAAGATAGAATAAATACAACATCTAATAGTCTACTTGGAGATCATAATATTCTGGAGAAGATACTATATCTAATGGTTCCAATCTTTGAAGCATTTGTGAAATTCGTGCTGTTTTTAATTTTAAGTCAGTGATCCTCTTGATGCTCTGTTATTCTTATGTTTATATTTATTTTTGCTGACACTGTGTGTTACACGACAATTCTTTAGATCAATCTATTGAACAATTACTTTCTACGGTAATAAAATAGTTACCTTATACACTAATAAAACAGTGACATTGTCTATTGAACAATTACTTTATATACAGTAATAAAGTAGTTCAGTTACAAGCTCACAAATAAAGAAGTTACAGGCTCACATTATCTTATTAGTATTATCATATCAAATATCAGAAACATATATTATTACCTTACATCCAAGTTAAAAATTGAAAATTTAATATATATTCCCATACTATTAAAAACTATCTGATTCATTAGTAATATATAAAAATAAAAATACTATTCCAACTGGCACAATTATAAATTTAGAAAGCTATTTACCAAAAACGAAAATGAATATGAATATTGATTATTTTCATGAAAATAGACATCAGCCAAATTAAATTCTAATAACAGACTACATTCTCACCGAAGAAAAAAAGTTATGAGAACACATCAAAGAAGACTATAAATCTACAAATTCACTAATTATTACATGCATCTATTTTACTATTTCCATAAAAAATAAAGAGTGGTATCTTTTAGTAACACTACAAGAAAACGTTGCTTTAGCGACCAACAATTACGACCAGGAAAAGTTGGTCGTAATTTTGGGTCTAATTTACGACCAACTTACGACTAGAAAACAATTAGTCGTAAGTTGGTCGTAAATTTGCAACTAAGAATGCTAGTCGTAAATGAGTCGTAAATTTACATCTAATTTACGACTTGTATATTCTTTAGTCGTAAATTAGATGTAAATTTACGACTCAAATACGACTAAATATCAGAGTCGTAAATTTACATCTAATTTACGACTAATGCTTCATGTAGTCGTAAATTGGTTGCAAATTTACGACTTATTTACATCCAATATTTTATACATCTAATTAAAGACTAATGTACGAGCAATGTAGTTGCACTTTGGTAGTTAAGATATGATTAAACGTAAATTCGTTGTAACATTGCTACCTACCAAAATCGAAATTTCTATAAATATGATGTTCTCCTCATTGTTAAGATGCACCAAAAAAAACGAAAAAAAGAAAAAAAAAAGCAAAAAGAGTAAAAAAATGTCTGGAAATATTTATGAGGTTCGGAGTTGGATGTATGCATAAAGATTCAAGGGAAGAGTAATCGACGAATTCTCAACGGAGCAGAGATATTCATGTACCAGGCCGATTTCTCACAAAGGAAACGGGTAAAATGTTCTGCTCGTCGAAATGCAACAATAAAGTTTGCTGCTAGTGAAACTGTTTGAAACATATAGTAAGTAGAGGATTTACTCCACATTACTATATTTGGTTTAACCACGGAGAGGGTGATAATAGGAACGAAGCTAGTAGTAGTAATCAGGTTGAAAATGTTCGAATGAGATGAACTACATTTGCCTTCTGAAAGTGTCATTCAAGATCATATGGTAGATCATGATAGAATGCATGATATGGTTACCGATGCATTTCGTGAAACAACATCAGTAATAGAGGAGGTCGAAAATGTAGAGGGCCTAACTTGGATGCAAAAGATTTTATGAAATGCTAGCAGCAGCTAATGAGCCAATTTATGAAGGTTGTAGAGAAGGTCTTTCTAAATTATCATTGGCAGCTAGGATGATGAATATCAAAACTGATCATAACTTACCTGAAGTTTGTATGGACGCATGGGCTGAGTTGTTTAAAGAGTATTTGCCTGAAGTGAATTTGTGTGCTGAATCTTATTATGAGATTCAGAAACTTGTTCATAGTCTTGGCTTACCTTCAGAGATGATTGATGTGTGTATAGACAACTGTATGATATACTCGGGAAAAGACGAGAATTGTTAGAGTGTAAATTTTGCAAGAAGCCACGATATAAACCGCAAGGACGCATGAATAGGTGTCGTACCAGCGGATGTGGTACTTACCTATTAAGGATAGATTGAAGAGATTATATCAATCTGCGAAGACGGCAGCATCGATGAGATGGCATGCAGAACATGATCAGAAGGAAGGAGAGATCAATCATCCCTCTGATGCAAAAGCGTGGAAACACTTGAATTCGGTGTACCCTGATTTTGCAAGCAACCCCGCAACGTTTATCTTGGGCTCTGCACAGATGGCTTTAGTCCATTTGGAATGTCTGGAAGACAATACGCTTTGGCCAGTCTTCTTGACGCCATACAACCTTCCACCAGATGTGTATGGAAAAGAATTGCTTTTCATGAGTATATTGATACCTGGACCAAAACATCCTAAGAGGTCCCTTGATGTTTTTCTGCAACCTTTGATAGAAGAATTGAAGGAATTGTGGTCACAGGCGCAGACATATGATTGTTCAACGAAAACAAACTTTACAATGCGAGCAGTTCTATTGTGGACTATTAGTGACTTTCCTGCATATGGGATGTTGTCGGGTTGGACGACGATGGAAGGCTATCTTGTCCATATTGTATGGGAAGCACAGACGATTTCAGTTGAAGAATGGTAGGAAGACGTCCTGGTTTGATTGTCATCGGAGATTTCTTCCCATTAACCATCCGCATCGGGGAACAAGAAATTGTTTCGGCCAAAAGGGTTGTACGACACCGCTCCACCATATTTATCCGAGAGGAAATCGAGAAGGATATTGATTACTATGGTGGACTAAGCACAGTCAGCAAAGGTGGTAATTGGCATACTCCTCCAAATATGCCTGATGGTTACGGACTCAGCATAATTGGCACAAGAAGAGTATATTTTGGGAACTTCCATATTGGAAAGATTTACTTCGCCACAATCTTGACGGATGCATATAGAGAAGAACTTCTTTGACAACATCATCAATACATTGTTGAACGCCCCGCAAGACAAAAGATAACAAGAACTCAAGGTTGGATTTGCGGGATTATGTTCTCGGATTGAGCTGCATATTAGAAACGATGGGAGAATTCCAGTTCCCATTTTCAGATTGTCAAGCAAAAGCGTTGTTCAAGTGGGTGGCATCAGACTTGAAGTTTTCTGATGGATATGTTTCAAATCTATCAAGATGTGTTGATCATCAGGACAAAAGTTTTCAGGGATGAAGAGTCATGACTGTCATGTTTTTATGCAACGACTTCTACCATTTGCATTTGGAGTTGCTTCCAAAAATGTTCACGAAGCACTTGCAGGTAACAAATAATTAAAGTTAATTAATTATTAATTCTATCTTGTTGGAAAAAAACTTATAAGTGTAAATTATTTGTAGGCATCGGAGCTTTTTCAGAGATCTTAGTGCACGACCTTTAATCAGATGTCATCGACAACTTGATGAGAATATCCGGATCTTGATGTGCAATTTGGAGAAAATTTTTCCTCCTTCCTTTTGACGCCATGGAACATCTAGTTATCCACCTTCCGTATGAGGCACTGCTTCGTGGACCTGTTCATAATGGATGGATGTATCCTTACGAGCGAGCTATGAAATATTTGAAAGGGAAAGCAAAAAATCTGGCAAGGGTGGAAGGTTCAATAGTTGCTGGGAGTTTGAATGAGGAAACATCTCACTTTACGTCCTACTACTTTGGGTCACAAGTCCGACACGGAAAAGGACTACGAGCAGATATGATGATGGTGGTGTTATGCCGACATATTTTGGTGAAGATGTTCCCATATTCTCACGATTGGACGTCTAGGTGGAAAACTGAAAGAAGTTTGGTGGTCGAGTTCAGAAGACGCTCATAGCGCCCACACATATATACTCCTTAACTGCGAGGAGATTGAATTATTTGAAAGGTAATTAAATTAATTATTTTGCTATTAAATTTTACCACACACATATATACGTACTTTAATGATCATTTTGTTTTAAAACAGCCATTTTGTTGCCCAAGTCAAGAAGCTATTCCAGGAATATCAACCAATGATCTCAACAAAAGGAAAGACCAACACTTTGTGAAATGGTTAAAAACGCAGGTATACATATCACAATTTATATAATTAACAAATATATTCAGTGAAGTTATATATTTATATATATATGTTGATGTTCCAGGTTGAGTATGATGATCAATTTTATCCTCGTGGTTTCAATGAATTGATACAAGGTCCGGTCGGTAAGGTCACGACAGCATCTATGTATTTCACACGAGGATACACATTTCACACTTACGAATATGGAAGTCGGCGAGCAACAATGAATTATGGAGTATGTGTAAAAGGTGAAACAGATTTCTATGGAATCTTACAAGAGATCATCGAAGTGGAGTTTCCCGGCGTAGTAAAGCTGAAATGCGTTCTCTTCAAATGTGACTGGTTTGACCCAACTGTCAATAGAGGTGTTCGGTATAGCAAGTTTGGTGTTGTTGATATAAATGCTACACGGAGGTACAACAAATTTGAACCATACATTTTGGCTTCTCAAGCGACCAAGTTTGTTTTGTTCCATACCCGAGGATCAGACAATCAGGAATATCTTGGTTAGCCGCAATAAAAGTTACACCTCGGGGCCGAGTATTGAGTAGTGATGAACAACCGCCTTTACAAGAAGATGCCGTGAATGAAGTAGAAGTACCAACAACCTACAGATGCTATCTTACTTATTGATCCACATAATCCGGGATATGAAGAACTTCCAGATGATGCAACGGACGAAGCCAACGAAGATGAATTTGAAGAAAATGATGAAGTGGATGATGTTTCTGATGATGACGAGTGATAAAGTTTCATTGTGTTTTACTATTATCAATTAAGTTTCTTTGTATTGCATTTCAAATAATATATATAACTTATCATCATGTTTGCTCAATTATATATGAATTTAGTCTTTTTAAATTGTATTTTGGAGTATGAAAGTGTTTAAAAGATGTTTGGATTTGGATTTGGGGTTTGGGGTTTGGGGTTTGGGGTTTGGGCTTTGGGGTTTTGGGTTTGGGGTTTAAATGTACGAAAGTGTATAAAACTTAAGAGGTTTGGGGTTTGGGGTTTGGGGTTAAGGGTTTAGGATTTGGGGTTTAGGGTTTAGGGTATAGGGGAAAAGGAAGCTCATTGGTTGTAAATGTACCACCAATTTACGGCCAATGACATGCTTGGTCGTAAATTGGTGGTACATTTACGACCAATGTACGACCAATCATGGCTGGTCAGAATTGGTGGTAAATGTACCACCAATGTACTACCAAGATAATATTGGTCGTAAATTGGTGGTACATTTACCACCAATGTACGACTAATTTATCTCTTAATTTCCTATATATACCCACTAATTATTTTCTCAAATCATAGAAAAATATTTAGAAATCTTATTAAAATAAAGAAAGAAAGATCTGAATCGAAGTGGAAAAGACTTCGTAGATTTCGCCTTTTCTATTTCCACTTGTGATTCCAGATCTTCTTCTTTTTTTCAAAATTTAAAGTGGACCGTTGTTCATTAAGTGGACCGTTGTTCATTAAGTGGACCGTTGTTCATTAAGTGGACCGTTGTTCATCAAGTGGACCGTTGTTCATTAAGTGGACTGTTGTTCATGAGGTTTATCATGACTTTGATAAACCTCTTTTCATTTTTCAAATACACTTTTAGTCACAAATTGGTTGTAATATAGAATGGTTGTTAATTTATTTACCAATGTAGGACTATTCGTTCTACATTGGTCGAAATTAACAACCCATTTACCACCAAGTTAATGTTTAGTCCTTCATTGGTCGAATTAACAACCAATTTACGATCAATGCTTCCTTAGTCTCACATTGGTCGCTAATTAACTACCCTTTACGACCAATGCAACATTAGTTCTCATTGGTCGAAATGTACGACCAATGTAACGACTAATAGTCCTAATTGGTCGTACATTTACGACCAATGAGAGACCAAAGCAAAATTCTATATAAAGCAAGCAAATCGTAGCCATTTGGTTGCTCACTCCCATCTCTCTCCCTCCATTACAACCATTTGCCTTCTCTCAAGGTAATTTTTTTTGTTTTAGTTTTAGGTGGTTAGTTAGGTGATTAGATTAGGTTTGGAATTAGTTTAGGTGATTAGATTAGGTTGGAATTAGTTTAGGTGAGATTACATTTTTATAATAATAATAATTATTTGAATTTTTATAATAATAATAATTATTTGAATTTTTATAACCATTTTGTTTTTTAATTTTTTTTCAGATTTACGCTATTGTAGTTATATGGCGGTAAGCACTTAGAAACCGTGGCAGAGGGATAGAGGTGTAAATTGGGCTGCCCACACCCATTTGGGTGTTTTCAGTTGGGCTAAATAAAATCCACACCCAAAAATACCCACACCCATATAGCACCCACACCCAATATCACCCATACCCAAATTAGCCCATGCCCAATGGAAATAACCCAATACCACCCATTATTGTTTTTTTTTTACAATTAGCTCAATTTTATTCCTAATCAATTTTTGTAAACTCAATTAACAAATTTATAACAAATAAAATTATAGAAAATATTTAATTCCAGCAATAAAAATTCAAATATGTTTTTTTCAAAAAAAAAATTATTCAAACTGCTGATATAACATAAAATTCAAAACTCAAAAGACTACTCAGTTTATAAACGCAAGATTCAAACATTTGTATACAATAGCTAAATTGTTTTGATGATTTAAATAAAGAGATACTATAGTTGCATACTTGCATCTTATCAAAGAACATTTTGACAAGGAAATTAACATCGTGGTCACATAAATCCATGTCCACCTTCCGGAAGCAAATTTTGTCACAGGTAATGATGAGTGATGATAACACAGTACACTCCGTTAATGGAAGCAAACAAACCCCTAAAGATGCATCATTTTGACACTCAAGGAATTTCTCATGCTAAGCAGCAAGATAATAGAAGTGGCACATGTAGCACAAATTTTAAACAATCTTTAGCACCAACTATAAAATACAGAGTTTAAATCAGTTCAGAAAGGAGTTCTGATCAATTCTTTTACATAAGCGTCTATATATTCTACCAACAACCAAGAACACTACAAAATCCAAATGATATAACTGAAAAGAAGTGACATATCCATCATAATCACCAAAGCACATGGTGTTTAAGAAATGATTTAACAGTATGACGATCATCATCTCTAAGTGTGAACTAACGAACCATAAAGAAGATAACACAGCATATGTCACCAAGCTACACTACCAAATCTCAAGAGAATCAAATGGATACAGAGCTAAACAATTTCATAACCTCATCTTCCTCACAAGATCAAACGAAGAACAATGAGAATAAGCTAAGCTACTGTGGTTTCGGAACAGAAAAACATTATACCTCTTACTTGAGAGAGAACTCCGGAGAGAGAGAGAGAGAGAGAGAGAGCCTGAAAGAGAGAGAACGCCGGAGAGAGAGGGAGAGAGCCTGAGAGACAGAGAACGCCGGAGAGAGAGAGAGCCTGAGAGAGAGAGAACGCCGGAGAGAGAGAGAGAGAGCCTGAGAGACAGAGAACACCGGAGAGAGAGAGAGCCTGAGAGAGAGAGAGAACGCCAGAGAGAATCACCCTCGATTCATCGCTTCACCGTCAATCGCCACAAACACAAACCCTCAAACCTAGAAACCGTGAATTAGATCTGAAGCAGAAAAAACGTGAATTAGAGAGAATCAACTGTTTTGGGCCAACCCAACACCCATTGGGTTTGGACCAATTTACCCATGGGTAAAGTGGGTTTTTAACCCAATTAGCCCATAACAAATTTGGGTGTAACCACAGCCTGCCCATTATTATTTGGTATGGGTTTGTCCATGGGCTGCCCAACCAATTGACACCTCTACAGAGGGACCTCTTACGGGAGTACATTTCTCGGTCAGACGGATCCATCTGCACCTTCTACCTCCCGCACCCCAGACAATGTCCCCGATAGCCAAATTCCTAGCGTTCCGCAAGCTGTCGATCATGTAGCTCCATACATTCCGCAGTATGATGATGCTGCATACTTTACTTATGAGGAGCCTCGGCATGATCAGCAGCCACATGATCCGCAGACGCATGATCAGCAGCCGCCGCATCAGCAGCCTCATGATCAGTATCATCCACAGCCTGCTTCACAGCCTGCTCCACAGCCTGCTTCACAGTCTGCTTCACAGCCTCCTCCATACCAGCCTCCACACCAGGTCCCACAGCCTGCTGCATACCAGCCTCCACACCAGGCTCCAGCTCCGTGTCTTCATCCAGATTTGTTGGTGCCACCAAATGCACCGTATGCAAGATATTCCGTGGAAGATATTCTCCAGATGCCGGACGAAGGTTTACCCATCCTTGATCCAGATCTACGACCCAACACAACCTGGTAATTAATTTTAAATTAATTAAATATAATTTTAAATTTATATATAACAATTAATTCTATATATATATTCTTTCAAATTTTGTAGGTTTAAAGCGAACAATGCGGTGGGCCAGAGCGTTGGGAATGTCATCGATCAAACTTCCGGAAGCGATCCAAACTGGACTCTTACACCGACCACGCTCGCATAACTTGGTTCAAGTGCTTCGGTTAGTTATAATTTTTTTTAATTTAAATAAAAATAATTTGGTTAAGTAATTAATATTTTTCATTATTTTTGTAGCAAAATGGAATTGGTCTATTGGGGTCAATGAGACGGTGAAGGCAGCGTTCAACAAAAGGCGATGGCGCCTTAAGAACATTGTTGGCTGGAAGGAGAAGTGGAAGTATTTGGGGATGAAAAGAGACCTACCTCAGCGATGAGGTTTGGACTGGTTTGAAGGCCTATTGGATTTTGCCTGACTCAGTCCAAAGGTCTCTCACTTGCTCATGTCCGGATGACCCGAGATGCTGATGGTAACCTGCCAATACCTCATACTTCGACAGACTCCACACGCCAAAAGGGCACTGCAAATTGTAAGTTTTACACATTTCTTAATTTTTATTACATATATAATAATTAAATTTTATTAAATGCTATAGTTTTATTCATTTGAAATTTATTTTTAATATAGGCTGCAAGAAGGAGCACCACCGACTCTGGCCCGGCTTTACAAGTTGACCCACCAGCATGCCGATGGCACTTTCTCTCATCCTCGAGCAGAGAAGCTCTGCAACGATGTAGAGGCTCGGATTCAAGAGGTCAGACTCAGCTGACGAAGAAAATCCGGACGGTGCACCGGTTCAGCTTTCGCCATCGAACAAGACAGAATTTTGAGCAGGTAAAATATTCGATCTTTTTAATTTATGTTTACATATATTTTTACATATGTACTAATTAATATCTATTTATAAATTGAAGGTTGCTCCGAAGAAAAGGGGACGTATACCAGGAATCGGGAGTGTGAACGATGTCCCCAGGGCGAGAGTTGAATACGCTGCTAGAAGGGAAGAAGAGTCCTCGCTCCGGAGGGATTTGGAAAATGCGAACCGAGCCATAGCCGAGAACAACGACAAATGGAAGGCTATATCAAGCGTTTTCGATATGATGATAGCCTCAACCCCCAACGTCAACCCGTCGGTTACGTCAGCGTGGCAGACCCTACGTTCGAATTTTGCCGTCTCCGACCCTACTCCCGAAGAGCAAGCGGATTTGCATCGGCGTGCGGAACAGAGGAGTTCTGAACTTTTAGATGAAATAAACCTAAATTCTTAGTTTTTTCGGTTTTAAATATTTTGTATTTGAATATTTTAATTTTATGAATGTCATATATTATGTTATTATGGAATTTTATCAATTTCATAAAAATATATAAAATTTTAAATTATTAATTTTTATTTTATTTTTAAAATAAAAATTTCGTAAATAAATTAGTAAATTGTCATAAATTAACGACTAATGTACATCTCAATTAGATGCAAAATAGTCGTTAATTTACTGATTTACTTCTGCATTGGATGTAAATTAGTCGTAAATTTATGACTATATTACATCTAATTTACGACTACATAATTAACTACTAATTTACGACTACATCTTTTACATCTAATTTACGACCAGCTTTGGTAGTCGTAAATGTACATCTAATTTACGACCATATCTGGGAGTCGTAAATGTACAACTAGTTTACGACCAATTATGTTAGTCGTACATTTACGACCAAGTTACGACCAATTAGTGATTACGACCAGCGTATAACGACCAAACACAATTGGTAGTAACTTGGTCGTAAATCCCTTTTTACGACCAATTTACTACCAATTGTGTAGTTGTTAAAGCCATGTTTTCTTGTAGTGTAATGAGTATCACTAAACAACTTGACAAGTAGATATACACTGTCAATTTTAAATGGAACATGTCACAGTTAAAAATCATTTCAAAAATCTATTCAAAAATTTTAGTTAATCTCAATGAATTTTTGGATGTAACTACTATCAACATTTACTATTTTCTCAAAGCTAAAATCGTCAACAAAACACCCCTCGCTTTTCGGCTTCCCCTCACTCCATTTATATAACCTTGCTAAATTCATTCCAGCCCTACTATATCAACGCAAACAGACCTTTACAAGCAAGCAATGGCTTACAAGAATTCGGAAGCGAAAGCGCCTCTCACCGCGCGTGTTCTTTGGTAATGTGGTTCCTCAAATTGGCAAAGCACTTTCTAGAGGGATTCTCGAGCTCCGATCTGAATCAAAGGTATTTTTTTTACTTTCTTCTTCTTTTTTTGTTTGCTTTTGGATTTCCTCAGACTGATATTAAAAATTTGAGATAATTATGTATATGTCGTTTACTTTATTGGTTTCTGGGATTTAGATCGGAAGAAAGGAATTGAATGAATCAGCGGTAGTTACGTTTTCAGTGTTCTGAACACTTGCAGGTGGTTTGTCCCTCTTTTGAATCCTCTACTTAAATTTTGACGAGTGAAAGATAAGGTCCAGTTGTTATTGTGAGCATAGATAGGATGTAAATAAATACAATAGACAAGATTAAAACAAAGTTTTTTTTTGTTCATTTATCTCTACTAATTTAAAACCTGAAGAAACAATGAATATTTAGTTACATGTTCACATCCCAGCATACAAACTAGACTGAAAGGCCATGTTGACTTCTACGTACATAATACCAAATACGATTTGTTTCCATGTGCATCATTTACGTAACGTACTTAACATAATTTTATGAAATAAGTTAAAGTAGAATGCACTTATGTTGAGATATATTATACTAAATTGCGAAAGTAAGTATAAAGTATTGATTCAAGATTTAACTGAGTGGATTTGGTTAATTATCAAAGGATAATATCATTCAAATATTTATCAAAATATTGTTAAAGTGATTTGAAATATAATACATTTATAACATATATTAATATATTTATCTGAAATTAACTACTCTTCAATGGAATAACCTAAATGTTAAAGTATATAAATAATAAATGCAGTCAGATAAACAATAGTTACAAATAAAGTGAAATTCATCAGCTTAATGAATCACAACAAAAAATCTTTAAATATTTTCAAATTATTTTGTCCTACACATTTTATAAAATTTTGGTTTGAAATAATCTAAACATTTTTCAAATACAAATAAAAAATAAGACACAATCCGCGCGTAGCGCGGAAAACGAATCTAGTAACAATAATAATGGTTATCTATCTCTACCTATTCAAATAATCAATTTTTGACATCTAAGTAAATTAAAACACAGTATAAATTAGGTTTGATATGCTCACTTGGGTTTTAGCTCAATTCTTATTGCTTCCAAAAAATAGAATTAGACTACTATGTTTTGTCTCTCCCAATGGGAACAAAGGCGAATTTTTTTATTTATCAAATGGCATGTTACTTGCAGTCTATGAAGTGTGATAAGAACACAACAACATAACCAATAGTACCGGAAAGCCTTTTTCGGAAACTTTCTAGGTGCTACGCGTGCGGTGCACCCGGGCCTAGCGATTTATTGAAAAAGCGTGAAAAATCGGGGATTATGCGGGGAGGAATTTTTTGTATTTTATACGTATAATACTCTATTTATACATATATTACTATAGTTTAAGGGTTTGTTCGTTAGTATAGCCTGAAATATCCTGGGTTCAAGATTGTAAATTGTAAATTGTATTAAATATCTTTATGTAGATATTGGTTTAAAGATTGTATCGTAGTCTAGTGGTTTAGGTGTTTCTTTTTGCTTAGAAAAGCACAGGTTCGAGAGAAGGAAGCGGTATCTTTTTCTAATTGTAACTTACAATTGTTCTTATCTTTTGGGCTTGGAGAAATAAATGCACGAATTTGGGCCAAATAAGATTTTGATGGGAATTCACGAGTTTGGACAACTCATTTTACCTTATTAATCGAACGCTTTTTACAATTCTACGCTTACAATGTTCTAAATACGGCCCATCGTAGAAAATAACCGAATTGGCCCATTTCGCCAAGGTCCCACTCCGTTTCACGTTTTCTCGCCCGTTTAATCGCCAACTCGCCCGATTTTTTGAACAAGGTCGGAAACATATGTACACAATGTAGAACCATATATAGAACCATATATTTTAAGATATGGCTAACTAAATATTTTTTTATATAATGATAAAAACTAAAATTAAAATTACAATTACAATATTTATACAAAAATACAATCAACAAAAAAAGTTTCATAAGACAAGATGATCTTTCATTAATATTTTTATTTGTTTATAGTGCGACGGTTTTAACGCATTCCGAATTATAGACTATCTCACAATATTTGTGAATAGGAGCTAACGAATCCAATATGAATGTTATACTGTCAAACTAGTAAACCAAAAACTAAAAAAAAAAATCAAATGGGAAACTGTTGTTTTTGTTTATGTGTTGCTTATGTGTTTTCTCCATCACGCCAACGAACCATTTTATAGAAAACTAATGAAAATCACAAATTTCATTTCCCAACTTAAAAAATAACACGAGTATGATTAATGGAAACTTTAATCCCTTCAATTATGATGAGATTTTATTCTACAATTGACCAATAAATTAAAGAGTGAAGTTATTATTGTTTGATCAATTCAAACTAATTAATATACTTTAACATAAATTTATTTTATATATTTTATCAAATATAAAAGATCAGTAAATATTTGGTTTATATGAAAAATATAAATTGATAAGAAGTTCAATTAACAAATCTAAACTCAAATCCAAGTTCCAATGTGTATATTTGTTTCTTTGTACATTTAACCAAATTTTGAATTTTACAATTTTCTCAAATCACCCATATTGAACATTTATTTCTAATTGGAATAAACTTTATTTTTAACATATGAATACACTATTTGATCTCTTTCGAGTTATTTCCTGAATATATCTATATATCAAAACATAAGTTTTCTATTTGGGAGGAGAAAAGATGTGGCTCCACTGAAACCACAATTCAACACCTTCCCATAGATCATTTGGTACATTTGGAAGGCAAGGATGACATTTTTTTTTAGTGGGAAAGACACCTCTCCATTCATTATTCTCCAACTTATTTATCTTTAAGTAGAATGCTAGCGAAAGGTGAACATTAAAGAGGAAGAGGAGAATGATCCCAAAGTTCTTCCTAACGTACTTTTTGAGGCAGATCCCTTTGAATATCTCAAATCTCAATTTGTCAAATTGAAGCCTCATGGATTGATAATGACCTAGTTATTGGCTTAGAGAGTTTTAAGGACCAAATGGGTTTTGAATAATTCGGACTTCTTGGTTGCAACATAAACCTTTCGAACTTACAACTGAGATGGAATGATTGCTCTGGACATCATCGTGTATGAGAGATATACAAGTCATTGCGATCCTATTTGATACAAACTATTTAGATTTAGTGGATATAATACCAATCTGGTGGGATGGCTGACCTTCATTTTAGAGATAGATGTGTTTCGCTTTTGCAGGATAATTTAAGAATGTGAGTTTGATTCTTATCTCCAAGAACAGAAATGTTTGTGAAAATTCACCAACAAAAGAAGATAAAAATAGAAGCTGTATATTTACCCATGTAAACCATGTACTCATCTTTGAATATTAGCTTTGGAACTACATTGACTATGGCTGAGAAGATCTTTTTTGTAGCATTGTTGCATCTGAGAGTATTTTCAACTTCATTCCATTATTTACTCCAAATAGAGTTCTAAATAAGAAATGTTCTAATTCCATTTCATTTTCCACACTCTATAATGAGTAAACATGGATTTATTCTATAAAGTACTGCTCTATTTTCACTCTAAAAATGAAGTAGCGCTGGATTAAACTCAATTCTATTTGAGAGTTATTCCATTTTGAAAAAGAAATTGAATTTTTATTGAAAATGCTATAAATCAACTTCAAAAAAATGCTTTCTCGCGCAACAAAAAAAACAAAAAATTTTTTCTTGAAAACGTTGTATTGTATCCATGACCATCATCAAGTTATCATCGAAACCAAAAAAAAAAACTTTTAATGTTTGCTAATTCGTTATGTATCATACAAACTCTAGTGTGTTCTTCCTCTTATCTTGATCTTAAATGTGTTTAAGAAAGAAAAAAAAAAAAAAGGTTGATGTTAATGTGTCAACGGAAGGCGGATCCTAGCTCGGACTTTTATTGCCCATCTGAATGACACAAGCTAAATTAACGTGTCAGATTATTCTTTCCATTGTGTCTAAATTAACGTGTCAGATTAGACTGATTTTCATTTGCTAATAAAATACACAAACTATTTTGGATCCCCGTTCAATATATGAACTAATTTTCATTGCCTATTAAATACACAAACTTTTGAAATTCGTAGGTTTTATACATTATTTTAAACGGCGTTAACTATATTTAACGGAAGTAAGGAAGTAATGACAACGTTGACATTCAATTAAACACGTGATTAATTGTAAAAAAAATCCTTAAAAATACACGAACTAATTTCCATTTGCTAATAAAATATACCAACTATTTTTAGATTCTCGTTTAATAAATGAACTAATTTTTGTTTCTCATTAAATACACAAACTTTTGAAATTTGCAGATTTTATATATCTACTTAGACGATATCAACTATGTTTAACATGACTTAGACGATATCAAACTATGTTTAACATAAATGAAAACGATGTTAGTGTTTAATTAAATTTGTGGTTAAACTGCGAAAGAAAAATTCTTTAAAAATCCTCTCGATAGATTATATTGTTAGTTTTCTTCTCTATTACGTTTCCATAGTGTAAATTAGCCTGATTGAATCATTACCACTGGATTCAAATCGAATAATAAGAATCAGAAACACATAAATGGAAATCGACACTACACTTCGAAGTAATATAAAGGGAAATCAAAGCGAAGAAGAAGAAAAAGAATATAGTTTGAAGAATAATAAAGTTGAAACAGATCAGGGTGCCAAACTCGAATTGAAACTAACTTGAAATAGGGCTCAATCGATTTGAGAGTTTTGGCTGAGGGTGAGTATGATTTTCACAGTTTAACCACATGTTTAGTTAAAACTAATGTCAACTTCTGTTATGTCGTCTAGATTGATGTGTAAAATCTCAAATTTTAAAAGTTTGTGTATTAAACGGAAAACAAAAATTAGTTCGTGTATTAAACGGGAATTCAAAATAGTTGGTGTATTTTATTAGCAAATAGAAACTAGTTCGTATATTTTTAAAGAATTGTTTTTTCAAAATTTAAACATGTATTTAATTAAACATTAACGTCGTCGTTACTTCCGTTAGATATAGTTAACGCCGTTTAAAATGATGTATAAAACCTACGAATTTCAAAAGTTTGTGTATTTAATAGGCAACGAAAATTAGTTCGTTTATTAAATAGAGATCCAAAATAGTTGTGTATTTTCTTAGCAAATGAAAATCAGTACGTGTATTTTTAAGTAATTTTCCCTTTCCATTTCTAATCTACCGTAGACGCGAATACATATGATCCATTAAATCAACGGTTCATTTAACCCCTAGCCCTTTCTTAATTACCATAGACACGATCACAAAATCATTAGCACGAGGAGACGGTTTCTTAGGACGAGGAAGGGTTAATCGGAGGCATGGAGGAAGAGGCTGCAGCGGCGGCGGAGCTTGAGAGACTCCAAATCGATATCCTCCGTAGAATCTCAGTTCTCGAAAGCTCGTTTCTCCAGAAGGAGAGTTCGTCGCCTTCTCTACCGGACGACGAAAGCCAAACAGTGTCTCGCCTCTCCGCCATTCTCCGTTCCGGCGGCGTTAACGACTTCTCCTTCAAGAGGGTTTCTCCAGATTACTACGACTGGCCTCTCGAATCACGCCGCGACGTTCTCCGCGCTTCCTCCGTCGACCATCTCTGCAAGAGCATTGTTCTGGTACGTCTGCTTTTTGAGGTTATGGAATATCAAAAAAGTTTATACCTTTTGAATCATGTTGCTATAAAGGTTGTTCCTTTTCATATGGGTTTCCTCACTAAAATGCAGGTTAATACTCAAGCTTCATCAAATGTTTTGGATTGCAGTGATCGCAACAACTCCAAATACTATGTGGTTGTTGTTCAGGTGCCTCCTAATGATTCTTACAGAACAGCATTCAACACCTTTGTTTCCGTTTCTAACTGTTTTTTCTTTTTTTTAATCTTCTTATTGGCAGTATACTGCCAGATTCAATGCGGAAGCAGTGAAGAACTTTCTTTATTCACTAAACGAGGGCAAGATCCCAAAGAAAAGATTTAATCGTCAGTGGTTCTTATTTTATATGATCATGAGCTACTTGTTAACTTCTGTCTCCTGATGCTTTCTCTAATAATCTCTGTGTAGTGAGACTTGCTCCCGAGGAGACGTCAATTCAACTGACTGGGTTTGAGCACAATGCTGTAACCTGTGTAGGGATGAAGACAAGCATACCCGTAAGTTTTTGTTTCCACTCTGTTAGTTCTGCCCTGCATTGTGTTTCATGTTCTGGCGACCATCTCTTGCTGCTTGCTCATTTTATGCTACAATCATCAGTTACATAGTAGACATGTGGATACACTACCCACTTGTGTTTTCTTCTCCTAGACAAACAGTTTTGAGCTGTCTTTGGTGTTCATAAATAGTTACGGAGAGTTTTCCCTTTCACACACATGTGCTTGCCATGCCTTTGTCTACATTACAGTCTATTTTTTCTTGTCCTAATTGTCACAGAGGCCCTGAAGGGTACAATGCCCAATAGGTTGCACAGCTACTTCTTTGTCTTGCCTATTTATCTTAGTCTATAGTGGAGGTGTGGTACATTTTTCTTGTGAGCCACTCATTGTCTTTAACTATTTTCACTATTGATAGTTCAATACCTTCTTTGAACTATTCATACCAGAGTTAGTAATGGGCGTCAGGCAGAGAGACTTAAATGGCGTTGATTTTTGTTGAATGTGTATAAATAATCTTCGGCTCATACCCTACTACATTGATGTGCAGAAATGGCCCACTTTGGCGTTCAGACCACACTATTTATGCTTTATGCTACGACGCATCACTGTTTCAGAATGATTTTTTAGACCTAGTATTAATAGAGTTGGAAGTTCGTTTAGTGGACATATGTATAAAATGAAATCTGGTTTCTTGTATTGAGATTAAGCAGTACTGATGAATTGGATGTGAAATGTCAGGTGATATTGGATGAGGCCATAACCAAACTTAAACCGGACTTCTTCTGGTTGGGCGGTGGAGAAATTGATCTGAAGCTTGGCGTCAGAACATCTGAATTCCTTGATTTTGTGAAACCATTCGTTGTTGCTTGTAGCTGAAAGCTGGAATCTGCTTAACAACATTAGTCATGTCATTCATCCTAAGTAGACCAGAAGTATATTGTCGGTAGTACTTTGTCAAATGTTACCGTTAACTAAGATTTGAGCTGGCAGTGAGGGTTTTGTATCTCTCACAGACATTGGTATTCTTTGCAATGAATGACCATGTTGGTTACGTTCTACTAACGCTACTTAGAGCTAAAATGGCGGTGAAGAGTTCTAAAATGAGAACAACAAAAGACGTTGGTCATGAAATATATTTATATAGCACAGGTGTCATTACAACCACCAACATGGTGAATGCATATGACAGTATAGATAGAGGTACAGGTCGAGTAACTAAGCCTTCTGGTTGTGGATGGGAGGCTTACGACGAGGCTGAGGATAATCCATGACTACTACTTCCCCTGTGTCCACTCCACCTAGCACCCTCCTCCCTCCTCCACCATGGACGGCGTCTTCTACCAAAGATGCAACCTTGTGATGATGCTTGTGAGACCCTAGACGATGAACACTGGCACAACCAATGTTGGATGAAAAGAGCAGAAGAATGTAACAAAACACTGTCGCGAGCCCACTCCTCAC
Organism: Brassica nigra; assembly: GCA_016432835.1. NCBI lineage: Eukaryota > Viridiplantae > Streptophyta > Magnoliopsida > Brassicales > Brassicaceae > Brassica > Brassica nigra. Next base: position 23,230,985 of record CM028249.1, on the reverse strand, counting down.
AGAGCAATACATGACCTCACTTGTTCAGATACTATATATGCTTGTGTCTGTATATACTGAGATGAAAGCAAGACAACTATAGTTTGAAATGTATTGAGTGTAAGAGAAGAGAATAGAAGAGAGGAGTATTTGTAGGCATAAGAATGCAGGTGGGGAGGGGGGTCCTTGACTATCACAACATGCTCTTGTTCCTCTCTTGTTCTTCTTTTACCTTCTCTCTTGTCTCTCATTACAAATATATTTTTCTCATTCATTTTTGGTATTAGTATACGTATCTATCGTATGTAGAGTGGGTGTCTTGATCGGCCAAACCTTTTGCGACTTTGTCTACTTGGGGGGGGGTCAATATCTCATTTTTTCCTTCTTCCATTTACTACTATAGCTTATTGTTCCCCTTGTAACCCTATCACTATTGTATCCAACTATTGCAATTTCAACGGTAGTTAACACAGATGTGTAGCATACAACAAAATAACTTCACATCACACTCTTCGAAGTCCTAGTCGACGAGGAGGACAAATTGACAATCACAATCTTATTAGGACGCTATTAGACATATTCTGTTAGCATCAACGGTAATTGGTCAAGGTTGGGGACCTTAAAATTAAAGAATCTTTGAGGATGATTCATGGATTCATAACTAAGTGATATTTTAGCTCAAGTTCAAACATGAGCTATTTAAGTTAATGTGGGGACCCTTTTCTTAACATCACCGGCTGTTCAACGACAATGTGGGGACCGGACCCTTTTCTTAACATCACTGGCTGTTCTCAACCCGTCACGTGGCACAATTCCTCGTGCTGCTTTTCTGTTTCGTTGGTTTATAGGCCTTCTTTTTGCTTTTGTCAATACATCAGAAAACACACAATCATTAGTTGTGCTGATGATTCATATTCATAGAAAGGAAGTTTTCAGTTTATTTGAAGAACTAAAAGATATTATTAGAGCATAGTTTATATACATTATTATTTCATGTTTTCTGTACACATTAACGATTCAACCGAACGTTCTTAGACAAGTACATAGGCTGCTTGCTTGCTTAAATACTAATAAGAAAGATAATGCATTCAGCAGAAACAGAGAAATGAAGAAATCTATGGAGATCCATATCCAAATGTGTTTTCTCCACTGTAAGTGACATAGAGGAACCCATCTTCCTCCTTTTTCTCTTCGTACACAGCAGACATTAACGCACCTGCAAAGTTATTAACATCAGTGTAGGGAGAACAAAAGTATATGTCTTCTTGATTGTGTTACATATGACAGTAGGTCTAACAGTTTTACCTGTTGGAGGAAGAACATTGTCCACAAATATAAAGATAGCCTTCTCTGCACTCAGTTTGATTCTTTTGCGGATGACATACACGAATTGCCCCACTGTCAAATCAGCCGGGACTAGGTATCTACCAATAATTAAAAAAAAAAAAAGAAGCTTAGTTGTTGTCGATCACAAGTAAGGTCCGTTAATGAGATTGATATTAACAGATATGCTTACTTTTTCTTGTCGATGGTTGGTATATCACTCTTCTCAGCCTTCTCAACAATCACCTGGATCCCACAAACACATACAAAATGTGTAACAATCAAGTGTCATTTCAACCATATGTAATCATAAAGCACTTAGAAATATGAATTATGCAAATCAACTCATCAAGTTTTAAACAAGAACTAAACAAATCAAAGTCCTAATGTTGTAATAGACAGCTACAATCCAAACAGTTCCATTTAATATAGTTGATACAGTGCCAAACATGAACACCACAAGCATGAAGCTAATCAGGTTAAAAGTAACTTGATAACTAACTGTTAGTTAGAGTTACAATTAAAGCCTTATCCTCTTTAAAACCTACCGATATTATGAGACAGAACCACGGCTAGCACTGCATAAACTCAGTGGAAACACAAAGTATTGGTCCGAACATAGAAAAGGAGACAATATGCGAAAAGAAAAACACACTGAAGGTCTCACCGGAATCCTATCTGGATACTTCTCTCTAATCCGAGCAGCCTCTGCGCTTCTCTTCTCTGAACTTTCAAAAACAGGATCATTACATCACAAAAATAGAAAAAAGGCTTTGAGAAACAAACACCAAAAAAAACAAGAACAAAGGGGTCCGAACCAAACCTAGGTCATGCTCTTGCTTGAACGTGCTTTTTGCCATTACTTCTTCCACACCCTACAAGAAGCCAATCAACACAACCGATCATATCTCTTAGTTACGCCAGGGTTTATTGAGTTCAGTGACTATAATCTCACATCCCCATAGAGAGACTCTCTCCTAAAGCTAATATACTCGAACCTAAAATCGATTGATCAAATATCAACATAGAAAAACCGAACCTTTAGTAATCTAAACTAAGTACGATCGAGATCGCGATAAGACAAAAAAAAAGCGTATGATCGAACCTGTTGATTACAAAGACGAAAGCTTTTCTTCGATCAAGACCACTTCTCAAGAACTCGACGCTTTGTGGTTGAAGAAGATAAACAAAAACCTACGAAAGTTCTGCGGAAAATAGATTGAATGCAGATGGAACACAGTAATATCTAGACTCCTCTGCTGACGTGGTTATACCATTTAAACTTTGAAAGAAAATCGGACGGTGTGTATTGGAAAATAAAATCTAAACCGTCGATCTTTGTGATGGTGTACGAAAAATCTGTGCACCTTAGTACTGCCTCCCAAAAAGGATAAAGAAGAACCGCATATGCCGGGATCACGTTTCCTGCATGAGATTTGACATATTTACCCCTTGTAACTGCTGGTTAGATTACGAGTACGAAAGGGTAACAATGGAATTGACAAGTTGCTTTTAATCAATTTTACAGTTTTTACTTTTGACGTCCAGTTTCGTAGCTAAGGGCAACCACATTGGTGGGACTTTTTTAAAGGTTCTTGTTATGATTTGAAACAAATTGAAGAAACTTTTGGAAAAAAAGTGATTATTGGTGGAACTTTTCTGGTGTATCTTAGATTAATATATTAATTATTTTGCTAACTTGTAAGAAATATATGATAAAACATATAACAATTATAAATGAATACTTCTATTTTATTAATTCAGAAGTACACTTTAAAAATACCCCTTAGTTTTTCAACTTATTTACAATGACATGCCACTAAGACTATTAATTAAATTTCCTATTTTAATGCTTGTCTTTTTCAGTTTCATTAATGTGTTGTCTTAAAATAAAATTTAACTTTCCTTCTCTAATTAAATCAATTTCAATTTTATCTTTATTATTACAATAGTTTCCTAATATTTCCTAAAATAATTTTAGCATTATTATATAATTCACTTTTATTAATTCTTTACAAATCTTAAATCAACATTTTAATATATTATATATCCATAAAATCTGAATAAATGAATTGATGTTACAAAATCTGTACTTTATTTATCTATTTCATGTATCTTACTAACTCATAGTTATTTATTTCGACATATTTGAAATTATCGAAATTGAATAATATATTTCATATTATTTATTTCGACATATCTGAAATTATCGAAATTGAATAATATATTTCATATATAATGTATCATTATCTATATTTTTATTTATTTTCCGTATTCTTTATATAATACTAAATATTCGTGACACATCTACTTTATTAATTCGAAGTACACATATAAAATACCCTAAGTTTTCACTTTTATTTACAATGGTATGCCACTAAAGTAATTAAACTAACCTATATTTAAGTAATCATTGTCTTTTCCTATTTATTAAACAATTTCCTAAATCAATTTTAACTTAATTTTCGTATTTAATATATTTCCTAAAATAAATTAGCTGATTTTTAGGAATATTCATATTTAAAATTGATTTTAACAATATATTAAACTTGGATAACATTACCATTAATTATTTTGAAAAAAATTCAAATTTAAATTTGATATTAAACAATATTATGAATATTCCTAAAATGTATGTTTAACTTACCATTAATTATTTTGAAAAATAAAATCTATATATGCTAAGATTTTAAATATGTTTATACTTATAGAACAAGATGAAATATTTGTAACTGAATATTATTTTAATATGATTAAATCCCACCTAAGATTATATATTTTCAAGAATTTCTAGAATATATGTTTATCCATTTCAACAAGAAAATTCAATACTGAAATTTAAATATCTTTGAATTACTTGTAAAACAATATTTAATGTTTATAATCAAATATTCTTTTTTCTAATGTATTAAATCTTACCATATTATCCATATCTGATCAAAATATTTAAATTCTTTTTACATTAGACAAACAATTTCATGTTACAAGAAATATTACTCAAACTATCAATAGGTCAATATTAATTTGTCAAAAGTTTAATAACGGACACGGATTACTATTTTACAGTACATAAACTATTTGATCGTTGTGTTTATAAAATTTAGAAATATGATATTTAAAATGTAAATCGATAGATATTTAAATAATATTCATTTATGTATAAAAAATAAAAATAAGTACCCGTCCGATCGGACGGGTCCAGGTCTAGTATCACTTAAAACACAACTTCCTTAAATGTTAAACAAAGTACAACAACTACTCGGAAGCAAAATAAAATTATAATCAGTTATAACAAATGAAACAATTACCCAGACAGAACAAGATCAAGAGAAGCACGGATTCATCAAACTGAAATAAATTCTAAAAACTTAAACACCACAATGAATCAAACACAACAATACAGTATGGTGATTAATAAGATGGGTCAGTGACGTTACCTGAGGTAATAAGCTCTGTGTGGAATTGTCTGAAGAACGAAGGACAAGAAGATGGGTCGAGCTACGATACGCGTCACCTACGGAAAGCAAAAGGTCCAAGCTTTCTTCTCCTGGGACAAGGGATGAGAGACAGAGAGATGAGAACATGGGAATCAAACTTAAAACTGTTCCAATCAATTTTAAAAAAGGGAATTACGAACCCAGAAAACCCAATTCCCTAATTCGACTTTACTCTAAACCCTAATTACGAGAGGAACACGGTTATTAAAAACTGAACACGATACCGAAGCGTCCTCAATTTAACCCTAATCCCCAATTCGACTTTACTCAAAACCCTAATTCCGAAAATCGCAAAAGGGAGTTAAGAGAAGGAAAACGTACGTGATGTGGATTCGATTCGGCGGGAGAGTCTCTGATTCGGCGGGAGAGTCTCTGATTCGGCGGAAGAACGATCGATCGGAATTGATTTCGACGAGGAGAAGATCACCTCACCTAATCGCCGTATCGAGAGAGAAAAGAGGGAGCCGGAGCCGAAGAGAATGAGGCGGAGACCAAACTCGAGTTTACTCTATCGCTTCCATTTCGTATCAGCTGCGGACACGTGCCCCCAAGAACCGAGCCCAAAACTTCTTCGTGGATAAACGTTTCTCTTATTTTCGGGTATTTTTCATTTAATTTTAGGCCGAAAAAAGGGAAGAACCGAGCCCAAGATACGCCGATAATGGTGGTCTAATAGATCCCAAAAAAAAAAGTTCACTAAATTTTCAAGACCTGCTTCGTGTACATGAAGATCCTAATCCAAACCAAAAACTCGAATTCCAATTATAAAAATACTTAATTGGATCTTTTGAGGTCGTATAAAAAATATTCAAACCTGTTGAACGAATAATCAAAAAAAATCCAAAATTTTGAATAACTAAAAAATATCCGAAAGTTGACAAAAAATATTAAAATATCTGAAAATCTAACAAAAAATACAAAACATTCTACCCAAAATTGAATTAGTATCTGAAACAAACAGGTATTCAAAATCCAAATAATTACCACAGACACTCGGAGATATATTTATTTTGATATGATATCTATAAATATCTAAACGCAATCCAAATCCAAGCTTGGTTCCAGTTACTACTATTTTTATTTATTTTTATTCTTTTATTTTAAAATAAATTCTAAATATTTTGTTTCATTTTTGAAAAAATCTGTATATAAAATAACCAATTTTATTGGTTGGTGAACCTGTAGGTTCACCTAGGGATGAACCAAGAATTTCTCTTCTAATTTTTAGCATTATTCTTGCTATGCATGGGTCAAAAACCGTATTTCAAATTATTTGATGATATAACTGTAATTTCATTTATCAATTAGAATAAATTATTATTATTACATTTTATAAAATATTATTTTAATTTAATACTAAATAAAATAGATATGAATGGTCTGCAAGGTATTTGTAGTCACACTCAGAAGTTGAAAACGGTAAAACACTGTTTCTGGTATTGTTTTTTTTTTTTGACAAAGAATATCTCTGATATAGTTTTTAAATGAATATATAGATATATGTTTGCAATCAATTTTATGTTTAACAGTTAAGATATATATCAACACATCCTCCAAACTCTAAAAAACGCATTTATGTTTTTCCTCAAACACTTCATTATCCTCCAAACTCCAAAAAACCTTATATATTTTTAATGGCTACACCTTTTCTTCTTGTTTCATTTCTGTACTGTTTCAAATATATTTTCTCCGTCTGTGGCAAATAGGTAACAAAACAGATATTAACAAACAATTTATAGAGAAAAGTAGATAAATATTTTGTTACCTTATTTGTTGATAAATAAACCCAATTAGTGCCATTTTCACGCTGAAATATCTTACTATTTGGGCTCTCTTAGTATGATGAAGTTTAAAAACTGTGAGAATAAAAACAAAATGGAAATGCATCATAATTTTTTTGAGAAGTTATCTTGATAACAACAGTATTTGGACCTATAAAGAATATAGAGAAAAGTGAAAAGCAATACGGTGAAGCTTGATGGCGATTGCAAAATATATAGAGAAAAAACAGTTTCATAATGAAAAAGTAGACAAACATGGGATTAAATTCCGGAAAAAAAATTAGAAAATGAGATTATTTTGAATTGCAGAAAAAAATAGGGATAAAAATCGACATATTATATTTTTTTTTTGTAAATCAATGCCAAATGTCAAGTTTCTAACATTTTCTAGCAAACCAAAAATTAATTTAGTCTATTTTAAAATGATTTTGATCAAATATATTACGTTAAAAGGATAAATATTACATGTAGGTTAGAGGAGATATAGAATCATAAATTTTTTTAACATGATGCAAATTATGATTTGAGTATTGAAGAGTTTGGGCATATTTAGTCTCACTAACCTGGATTTTAATCTTCATCTACCAAGTTTTGCATTAAGCTTGGCGATAGAAAATTTGTGATTTTTAAATCGTTGAAAAATTTATCTCTCAGTCAGATCAGATCATGTATAAAATTTGAATGAAGTTCAGGAGGATATTTCACGGAGTTGAGCTTCAAGTGTTTGCAGCATTTCAGTAACATATATTAATTCCCAGTTGCCTGTCTTTAACTATATCCCTTTAGTGTTCAGTGGAAACATTATATTAATTTTTCGTACTTGATAAATTATTAGTGTGATAGTTAGGCATCAATAATTTACCCGTTCCTAAATTTTAGCGAGTTTTCAAGTATAGAGTAGGAAGCATGGGTTGTTCGTTAGTTTAATGGTAATATTTAGAAACTGAAGTTAGAACTTAGAACTTAGGACTGATGTGGATGATGTTAATTATCTTGTTTCAAACTTCCAACATTGAGTTAGAGAACTGTTTTGGTAATGGTAGCTTAAACTCCTATCAACTTGAAACAGCACACTAAACTTTCTTTATTTGATCTGACGCAAGATCTTGTCTTTTCTACTGCAACGTATCAAAAGCTTTCTTAAGGGTCTAACTCATAAAAACGACATATCCCAAAAAAAACATCATAATACTCAAAGAAGAGGTTCGTACATATACATTATAAACATCATCAAAATCAAGCGGGAGGGATGATTAAACGGATCACACCGTTCTTGCTGATGATTTTGATCTGACGGATAGGAATGTCAATAGGAGTGGAGAGCATAGCCACTTCACCCGAGTAGAACCGGCCACCTGAGTCGTGACTAACGGCAGGAGCGTCACCAGTCACCATCACTATCCCACTCTTGACTGAGACTGTGAACCTCTCTTTGGGAACGCCTGGCATGTCTACGCGAACGTATAGGCATCCGTTTTGGAGCTGATTCGACTCATAAGCCATCAAAGATCCTTGCTTCACCCATGGGTGTGGCTGCAATACCCGACCCGTTAACACCGGATCTGCTCTTCCCACACAACAACAACAACAAATTAATATTATATATTCCCTTTACAACAACCAAAGTCCACGTAAGCATGTGAATACCATGCGGATCCGTGCCATGAGGAAGTTTATGAGAACCAGTCCAACAGCGATCTTTGACCACAAAGAAACAAAAAAAATACGTATAGAGTTAGTCAAGAAAAAAGAAAAGATCAATTAAGATTGAATAAAATAATACCTTGTCCGGAATCTGGGTAACCAAGAACAGCTGTATATATATTTAAAAAAAAAAATTATTATCAGAAAAATAAAACAAATATTCATATAAATTTAAATAAACAAAAAAGGAAAAAATAACAGAGTAAAAGAAAATGTGGGGTTTGATATATATATTTATTACGGGGGCGTTGAGTTGCGATTTGAGTCTTGGAGAGGAGAAGCCTGAGAACACCATCTGACATGTGTGCGGCTACTGCCGAAATCTCGCAGCATGTGCAGACGAGACCTGTAGTGTAGAGGTAGTTCCGAGGGGAGGAGTCGTGTTTGTGCTCCTTTGGTGCGAGGGCGAAGACAGTGACAGCTTTCTTGGTCGAATCAACCACAACCTTCATGGCGTCCTCTGGAACGCCGGGAAAGTCTATCCGAATAAACATGTCATCGTTCTCCAACGTCTTCAGCTCCTGAAACCCTTTTGGCCCGTTTGCTAGAAACTGATTGTTGATAGCGTAAAACCCATCTGCTCCATCCAAAAAGAGGAATAAACATTCAGCGATTCATTTGAGATCTGAGCAGAGTATGGTTTGAGAATATCTTACTGCGAGATGGAGGGATGGCACTGAGAGGGACGACCATGATTAAGCGACTGAGAGATAAGTTTTTTTCTGAGATATCTAAAAGTTGGCAGCTAGCTAGTTAACTAGGGTTTCTTCTCTTCTCTGGGTTTTGGATCTTTATTGTAGAGGGAAGAGAAGAAGGCAATGAGGAGACAAGGACGGACTTGTCATGCGAAAACGACAAACTGTTGTAAGAGAAACGTGTCCCTTGACGATTTGTCATTGAGCATGACCTCTCATGTCATGTGAAAAGCAAGTTTCTTTATAGTGTTTCATTTGATTTTTTTTTTTTTTTGAGCAACAGTGTTTTATTTGATAAATCTCACATTTGCTAGCTTTTGTTCACTGAGTTTCTAAAGAACTGCATAAATGGAAATCATGATTTCAAAGAACTGAGTATAGTTGATATAAAAATGCATAATTGAGCACGCCAAAATGGGCCAAATATATTTTAACTTAACGGCCTTCGTCAATGGCGAGGATTTCCAAATGAGACCCAAAAATGGCCCACTAATCTTTTAGATTTGTAGGGTTTAGATTCACTAGACACGTGTTGCTCTGCAGTGAGGTTTTCTCAAATGCCACTGCACTCAGTCTTCTGCAGATGAGTTATATATGAACAATATATGTAAAGACTCAGTGGCCGAGCCAATGATTAAACAGGAGATTCAAACCAGGGGCGCACGCAAGATTATTTTTGGCATGTTGCACGTATCAAGTTCTTGTAACTAATGTTTAGATTAAGTGAGTATTTAGATAAATTTAACACTAATTATCAAGAAAGACAAATAATTAGTTTCAAAAGAAAATAAGAAGGACAAATAATTTAGGGTGAGGCACATGCCATATCTTTTCTATCCCTAGGTCCGCCCCTCGGATCAACTGACCCACATCAATTCTTAAACTCTAAGTTAATGCAAGTATATAACTGCAACAAATATTTGATTAATCGGTGCATTTTTAACACTTTGACCCCCTTGTTAATTATGAAACCTCCAAGATATATATAGTTTTGACCCACGTAGATTTGAATCCTACCTCCGCCACTGCTATGACTTCGGACAATTTTTTTCTAAATTATATTGTGTGAAGATGATAAAAGCACAAAAGGTAATGCGACCACATGCCCCACATCAACGAACTCGAAACTAGGGGTGGTCAAAATATCCGTAAAATTTGATTCGATCCGTTATTCGTTTCGATTCGATCCGAAAAATCCGAATATTCGTAACTTTACAAATCGAAGCAAATACTAAAATTCAATATCCATTAAATAAGGAACAAATCACAAATACTCATTTTTTAAAAAACGGATATCCGATCCGATCCGTAATATACATATGCATATACATGTATATATAAAATTATATATAATTTTATATCTCTATATATATTTTAGTTATGTTATCCACTAAATTAATAATTTGGTCATTAAATTTTTAAAAGTATGTAGTTTTAAATATTTTAATGAAAATATTATTCTTTTATACTAAAATTTCTTTTAAAAAATATTTTTCAAAAAATGAATTTTTATTATTTTTTACCGGATCGACGGATCGGATCTGATATCCGATAAAGTATACTGATTTTTCCGGATATCCGTAGCATCGAATATCCGAAAGATCACGGATCGGATCGGATCGAAAAATCGAATATTCGTACGGGACGGATCGGATCACGGATATCCTTAAAATTCCGGATATCTGCTCCGTGCCCACCCCTACTCAGAACTACAAAAATACCCTCGTTCAATCTCATGTTTTCGTTCAGGCAAACATAATTAACTCTTCTCCCTTCATTTTTTTATCTTTAAAAATTACAGTTATTATGGTGTCGACCCGTCAGTGGATAAATGTTTATTTAAGTCTGAAAGTCATGTAAGTGTAAACATGCATGAACGTGATTTTAAAGATGGATCACGGTTCAGGGATATTTCCGTAATAAATAAGGAACTTACTAAATGATGCCCATAAAAAAGGGTATTGTGTTTGTTTCTGTTTCTTTGTCAAGAAAGAAACATGAGTAGAAACATAAATGGTTTGGTATTGGTGGTATAAAACACTAGCTCTCTACAGAGTCACATGATGCAGCTGGCGAACAAACTACACCACAATGAAAGTAGGAAGTAAATAACCATACAAAATAGTATTCCCTCTCTTTTATAATAAGTGTCATTCTAACCATTTTTTATTGTTCTATAAAAGGTGTCACTTTACAATTTCAATACAAATTATACTTACTTTCAACTGAAAATTAATTGCAAACTGCATTGATTTTATAAATAATTTTATTTATCTAAAATATTATTGGTCAAAGAAATGCAATTAATAACAATTTACGTATATTTTAGCCACTTTCTTAACTGTGTGAAAAATGTTAAAGTGACACTTATTCATAAACGGAAGGAGTAATTATTATCTCGTTCATAATATAAACTGTTTTAGTTAAAAATGAATATTTTCTTCAAAAAAGTACTGCTAAATACATAAGTAAAACCAATTATATTTTAAATTAAATATATTTCTAAACAATTTATATTGCATGTAACTGGTTATTTCTGAAAATAGTATGATAAATAAAATGAATAATTATTTATGGAAGGAAAATAGAATAATGAATGATATGATGATAAAAAGTATTAACGGAATATTAATTATCAATCATTTGATTAGCTTTATGTTTAGGATGTGGAACAAAATTTTGTAAGAGATTTATTTTTATTTTCATTTAGAATATGGAATATGGTGAAACTGTTTATAAAAATCATTGTTGTGGGAATGGCTCGTTTTAAAAATCATTATGAAACAGAGAATATATTTTTGTTGTTAGAAAATACTAGTAAAATTTAGTAACCCATAAGGTGAATGTAGACTGATATTTCAAAATTTTATGTAATCTCTGATTCAGAGATAAAGTGTCAAAGTTGTTTTTTTGTTGGTTAGAGAGATTTTTTTGTGGTTAAAATACAAATTTTCATAAGATGAAGGTAGACACCGTATTTAAGAATTTTATGTTTTTATGATTCAGAGATGAAATATCTCAGTTGATTTTTGGGTTTAAATGTCTCACTTATGGAGATATTCGAATATCCATGATCTGATATCTTGGATGATTTAAGTATTTACCACATTGTCCTAGTTATTCCAACACACCCAATGATATACGTGACAAGAATAATATTCACATTATTTAAAAAAGCTAGCAGCCTAGCACACACTTGTGTTATAAAAATATGCAGCTAAATTAAATAGTTACTTTCAAAACACATTAATAAATCAAAAGATCCAAGATCCAAACCTCATGCAAAAGAATCATCTCAAGAATTTCAAAAATATCAAAACGACATAGCAAACATCCAACAAACAATATATTATCATCCATAACTTTGAAGAAGAAATCAAGAAACAGAGCTTGTTTTTTGGATTTTCAGTTGTGTCTTACATCAAAAGTACAATGCTTGATTAAAGATGGAAGATTCCAAAACCACTAAACGTTTTCTAATTTAAAAGAATAAACGATCTTGAAGAAAACCAATCCAAGAAGATGCTTTGATATCAAATAATCTCTGAAACCTCAAGTTTTATTATATGGCTGAAACTACGGTGACAATGTCGCTTTCTTGCGGCGGAGGAAGATTCAGATCTATCACACAGCGGTGGAGCTCCGGGTAATGAATCTTTTCCGGCTTCGTTTCTTCCGCTGCAAAAGCATGTTTCTTCAGTTCCCTCGTATCTCTAGATAGCATCATCAAACACATGGCCAAATCCTGCTCCGGAGAAACGTCTGAGACAGAACTCGCCGGTTCTTGAGTCTCGTCCGAGTTAACATGACTCGTCTTCTGCTTCTTTTCCGACTCAGACACTCTCTTCTTACTCCTTTTGTTCATCTTCTTCTTCTTGGAAACATCTGCTCTACCCCGTTTCCGAACCGGGTCTACAGACTCAGGTTCGGTCTCTGTCTCGCTGTTGTAAACGGTGGAAGACTCAGGATCCGGGTTGAAGACCCGGAAGCTCTTTTTCGGGTTCTCTCGCAACCCGTAGACCAGAGTTTTACCGTCCGAGGAGGAAGACGATGGGGAATAAACCGAGTCACCGAGTTTCTTCCGAGTGGGAGTGTATGATGTCACCAAGTGGGACTTCATGTGACCACCAAGAGCTCTGCCATTACAGAAACTCTTGGAACAGAGCTTGCATTTGTGTTTCTGCATTTTTCCCAAAGAAGCAAGAACAGAACAAAAGAAACCTTAAGAATACTTTTAAGTTTCTATGTCCCAGTTTGCTTGAAGAGACACTGTTGTAGAGAAGAGATAGAGAGATAGACAGAGAAGTTAATAAGAGTAGGTAACAAGCATTCCTTTCTTTTTCACAAACCCCCAAAATTAACAATAATGACTTTTTGGTCCATTACGATAACTACTGCTAGTGATACGTAAAGATAACTTTTTTTTTAGTTAGTTTTAGTAGAACATTTAAGAGAAAACCATACTATTTTTAATTCGACTGACAACGATAACCACTGAGTATAGAATCTTGAATTAATCCGAAATATTGGTCTTTTTTTAATAATAAGTTTGTATGTATCGTGACTGGAATTATTCATGTTCTTACATTAAAAAAAAAAAGAGAAACAAAAATGATTATTTGTTTAAAAGATAGAAGAAAAGGAGACAACAAAGAACAAAAAGAAAGGTGTTGCTTTGCCTTTTATTGACTAGACACTTCTGAATGCATATATGAGTTTAGAAGCTTAATAAAGGATTTGCAAAAGTAAACAAAAAATTGAGATTAGAAAAAAATTATCAAGGTAATGTGTGAATCATGTTGGTTGAGTTAGTTGAAGGATTTGACGATTTGTAATGGAAGAGTCGGTTGAAGCGTCGAGGTTGATATGATACAAACGGTTGTGTTAGTTAACGTTGATTTAATTGGATGTTGAGATTTGAATGCTGACTGTTTAAGCGTTTAAATAGCTTGATAGCAATGACTAGTGAGTTTTAATACTAGTTAGATTTAGAATAATTTAAACGAAACGATCTAAATAAGCATCACATCTTATATAATTGTGAATAGATTGGTACCATCTAACACACGATAGTCGACCCAACGGTGAATGACTACACAATAATGATTGGAAAGGTCCACGTCTGTTCTGAGCCATTCCACCTTAGTTTTTTTTTTTTTTGTTAGGGACGTCCAATATCATTTCATAGTTTCCTGTATTGTTTATTCTATGGTTTTTGAAGTATAAAAACTTAAAACAAAGCTGATTTTTCGCCGGGTCGGTATTTTTCTTTTCATTTCCGTGTTATGAAACCACTACACTATCCTAGATGATCCAACCTTTTGCTTGAACTATTTTGAATTTTTTCTAAAGGAAAATTAATACAAGGCTTTTAGTTCAGTTTCAGAAAAATATATGTTATAATAGATTTCGCATTATAGAAATGCGAAGCCTAATTGAAGTTTGTATCTGAATCCGTTTTCATTATAGTTATCTGACATGTTTTGCATTCATTAAGGAAAAAAGTTTTCTATGGCGAAAACCATCAAATGTATAAGAATGTGTCAATAACTACAAGAAATTCATGTTAATACATTCCACTTGTACGAAGTAAATGATTATATGATACCAACATCACAATCGGGTTTAATTGATTTAAAGCTAAGTTAATGGGGGTCAATCCATAGTTTATTAAACTTAATAAACTTAATGATTTTTCAAAAAAAAAACTGATTTATCAAGTTTAATAAACTTAATTGATTTTATTAATAAACTTAATAAATTTATTTAAATTTATTAAACTTATTAAATTTATTAAACTTAATATTATTAAACTTATTTAAATTTATTAAACTTAATAAACTTAATAATTCATTAAACTTAATAAATTTATTAAACTTGATAAATTTATTAAACAAAATAACATAATAAACTTAATAATTTATTAAAATTAATAAAGTTAAAAACTTAATTTAACAAACTTAATAATTTATTAAACTTAATAATTTACTAAACTTAATAAAATTAAAAATTTAATTTAATAAACTTAATAATTTAATAAACTTAGTAATTTTATTAATTGTTTTATTAATATACTTAATAAATTGGGGTTAAGTTTAATAAATTACGGATTGACCTCATTAATTCGGATTAAAATCAACCCGATTGTGATGTTGCCACTATATAATCTTTACTTCGTATATGTGACATGTATTAACATAAACTTCGTGTAGTTGTTGACATATTTTCATACATCGGATGGTTTTCACCATATTAGAGTAAACTTCGTGTAGATGGGAAACTTTTTTTCTTCTTTTAAAAGACATGACATGTTTTGCATTCAATTCCAATTAGTTTGAGACAGAGATTATTGATTATACTCACTACTCTCATCTCGAATGAAAGAATAAGAGTATAAGACAGAACAACTTTGTCACGGGTTCAAGTATGATTAGTGGTGTCTTAATATTTTGAATTTGTGAACCGGGGACGGATATTGTTTATGACTGCAGTTTTAACAAACGTGACTCTAATCCTGCATCTTCCTCAGCGCTTATGCAGATGTGGCTCCTTGCATGTGATCCCACACTTAGTACTCTGTGATCTCCGTCGGAAACGCATCAACTAATCTTCGTCAAGTTCCTTTTCATCAACTGGGTTTCTATGGGCTTATAATTACTGGGTTTCTTTAACTCTTTAATCTTACTTTTGGGTTAGATTATTTAACTGAAGCCTTGGGCTTATGTAAACATTTTCTGTTTCTTTTTTAGTTTTAATGAAAGCCAGTTCAAAAAAAAAAAAAAACAAACGTAACATGTATTAAGACTGATCTCCTTTTCACCTTTTTTTAAAAGGTAAATGGTTCATGTCTTCAGGATAAGAATTGTATTACCATTGATTTCTATAACAGAAAGATGATTACCATTGGTTCTATGCTATAGTTTTGGTTGGGTTCTTGGTTTTATTTGGTTCTTAAAATCACAATTCTTATAACAATGGGCGAATTTTTAATGCACATCATCATGTTAGATTGTAATGACAAAATGCTATCTGGTAACGATATCTGCATCGGTGTATAAGCTCGAACCTTCAAAATCGAGTTTGAGACTTGAGTACCGACAATATAAATGCACTAACTAACTTCGATTCTCATGTGTTCTCCAATTTATATAATTTTCGGACTCAAAATTGTTGGTTTATAATTGTAATTTGGACTCAATTAGAAGATAACTATTTGTCGTAATGACTATAGTCACATATTGTTTGTTCCATACACATCATTTGGATATCAAATAGTAAATTACTAAATATGTCTAATAAAGAGTAATAAACAACATTAAGAGATCACAAACATCATATACATAAAAATCGAATACTGCATTGTCATCACACACTACACATACGCACAGGTATAGCAGAAGACAAGAATGCATAAAACTGTTTACTATACGCATTGTAATGGTAGTTTTTATTATATAAAAAAAACTGATCAAAGAATATAGTTAAGTACCAATTCTTTTTAGAAAGATCAATAAATTTCATGCATCACTAAACAAAAAAAAAAAACTGATCAAAGAATATATATATAGAAAAGGCAAAGATTTTCAGTTGTCGAACCTTTAATAAATAGTTGAGTAAAGAAGAGGCTTACACAATCTATATATAATAGCAAACCAGTTTTTGGTGATCAATGATGTCATCATTTTTTATAGGAAAAAAAATTTAAATCTAACAGTCAGATTTGTTTCTTATTTTTGATCTAACGGATACAAAATTCTCTCGCTCTAAATAGCTTACGTCATCATAACTTGTTATTTGGCATCTTTTCGTGAATCGTTTTATTCCCAAAGATCACAACATTTCAATCACACCTCTTTGATCAATATATGTATACCTACGTTCCCTGTTTTTTACATATGATGCACGATTGTAACTCATCAGCCATCTCTTGAACGAGTCACCTCAGAAACGACATGAGAATACGTTTCATGTAGTGACAGGACAATAAGGAATTTATGGGAACGTCTCAGGATGAGCGAGTTTACAATTTGACGCCAGAGGATCTAGAATTTTTATGCTTCTCTATACCAAACTTTTGCCGAACAAGTTGACATCAGTTGAGGTCTACGGAAGCTACCTAGATTAAATATAAGCAACAAAATGTGAATCAATCGGAACTTTGATTGGAAACTTAAATATTTCAATATGCCGGCGAGAGAGACGGACACAGATTCACCGGCGTGATCGAGTATCAAGTGGAAGGTTAAGGTGGGAGAAATCTGGAGATTATAGAGATATGGGGAAGATGATGACGGTTTCAGTGAAACGGTGAGAGTGAAAAGATACAACTCTTACAAGAAAATAATTCCTGCAATTTATTTATGAGGGAATACCTTTGAAGAGCTATGAAGAAGACGTTGTTTTCTAAGTTTAATCAAAAGGGTTTTTTTTACGAAGACGTCGTTTGGATGTAACTGATTGTTTAGAGTGTAAATATGTATTGTCTAACGAGAGTATAAGATTGTAGATTTTAGGTATGTTACTCATTAGTATAAACATTGCACACAACACATTGGCTCAAAATGTTCTTTCCGTTTCCAGTTTGCAGCCGAGCAAGAGGAAATTAATGCGTTTTCTTCTCACCGAACAATTGGGGTATCATCTGTACATGCAAGAAAATCGGTTGAGTGATAATTAATTAGGTAGCAGAATTTACTTATGGTGTATCAGGACCCTCTCAAATTACCCAGTTTGGATGATTATAACCTTCAAGGCGTGAGAAATTCCTTTTGTTTGTCTGTAATTCGTTTGGCCAGTGTTTTTTTTAGCGATCTTAACCACAGGGGGAGGAAGGGTTCTCTTTTGAAGAAACAAGTTCTTTCTCGAAAAAAAAAACAGAAACATGTTCGCAATTTATTTTTGATTATTGCATAAAATTGAAAACCTATCTCTAACTGAAAGTGCATTTAGGTTTCATATTAGAAAAACAATAATTTGGTTCTTGGGAAAGTCTAATTTGATGGAGTAGGTTATAAAATTATATATGTGAATTATTTAGAGAAATTTCTTAGAGAAACCTTAAAAAAAAAATTATCACAAACATAGCATTCAAGTATCAAAATTACCAAAATGTTTAATTAAAGAAGTAAATAGACACTTATACACATTTGATTAACTAATCTAATATTTAGATTTTAGAGATGGAGTTTAAGATTAAAAAAATAAATAAACTTTAAAATAATAATAATTAATAATTCCTACAATTTTTTTTGGATTTTGAAAAAATTTTGGAAAACAAAATTTGAAAACAAATTTAAAAATAAAAAACTAAACTCATAAACATATTAATCGAAAATAATAATTTTTTTCTTTTTACTATGTAAATAATTGTATATATTTAAATATTTATAAAGTAATGATAGAAAGATCTTTTACCTTTTAATGAAACTTCTTGATGACAAAAAGTGAAACTTCTTTTGGTCATTACCTCCTTGTGGACTTTTGGTGAAAAATCTATTTTATGGTTATTTGTGAGGATTACCTAATTTTTTTATTATTTTTGTTGGGCTTATATTAAAAATATAAGCATATGTTCTTTGAAATAATTTTATCTCTTACAATGATTACTTTTTCTTAATTTTATTATATAATATACTGTTATTAAAAAACATCGTTTATTTTGGAAAACTGTATGCAACATATATTTAGTATTATGTTTCTCTTAAATAATATTCTATGCTCCCTTCATTTTCGGTCTACTTTTGATTTAATTATTTTTCATATTTTTTATTAGAATATGAGCTACTCACTTTTCATTTTTGTAATATAACATCATTCTCTACAAGAATTTTTTTAATTAAGTGTTTTAGATTAATTTATTTTAAATATGAATTATTTACATAGGGTTGAGATTAAAAATTTAAGACAACCATTCGTTTAAGTAGTTACATCCCTTAGAATATGCACTTCATTTCCTTAATCTCTTTCAACACATTTGTGTTTCTAAAATTGTCATTTGTCAATTATATGTTGATAAACCTAACAAATTGTATAAATTTTATATTTTTACAGTAGCAAAGGTATATATTATTGTAAAAAATTATATCCAAAAAAAACTTTCCGGTAAAAACAAGTTCAACATAGATTTTTTATTATACATAGTTATAAATGGATTTGTTTACAAATTGCTATTTGTTTTTTTGGTAGATCATTAAAACACCTATTGGAATTTGCATTTCTTCTTTTGAGTATCTAATTTTGTCAATATTTTATTTTTGTTTTTATAAATCCTTGAACTGATCAGTATTTTAAAATTAAAAATAATGTAAAAATAATTCAAATTATTTTTGTATATATGTATAGTATATTTCTTGCATAATAAAAATATAGTTAATTAATGCGAAAATAAATGAAACACAAATAAATAATTTTAAAATTAAAATATAATTATAAAATATATATTATTAAATTAAATCATTTAAATTTTTAACAAAGAATTTAATAGTCCGCGCGAATGCGCGGGTTTGTTTCCTAGTGGAATATAATAGTGTGAACTACTTAGCTTTGCTTCAATCTCAATTTTCACCCAAAACATAACTCTTCATGCGGGAAAAGAAAAAAAAAACTCTGTGTGCTTTAATAAAAATAATATTTTACCCTCATCCAAATTAAACTATAAGACTATAATCAACTGTAAGAAAATGCTTACCAATATTTAAAGGAACCGACGGGAACAACAAAACCCATCACTTTTCCTCTAAACAGAAAGCATGATCCAAGAAAAATGTTTACACACTATAAAAAACTCGCTTTTAATCAGAAACGAAAATATTTCTGTTATAAAATTCTTTGCAACTTTAAATTTTGTATTCAAACATTTTATTTAAATATTTTCAAATAAAGTAGTTTGTTTTATAATATATTTTAGACCTAAAGAAAGTTGTGACAACTATTCAAACTGATACATTTTTTAAACAAAACAATCGTTATCCGTATGATATAAATCATAAATCAATGATGAAGTGCATTTTTTAGGTAAAAGATAAAGTGCATTTTTCTTCTATATATGTGTTCGGGAGTGAATTTCGTTCATTAGGTATCTACGACTTAGTTCAGGACACTGAACCAATTATCCAGGTAGAGTTCTTTCATGATAATTGATAATCTTCTCGTTTATTACTGTCCAAGAGGTGCATAAGCATTACCTTAACATAAAAGTAGCCAAGCGATTGGATGTGTAGCACAATGTGCATGCGTCTAAACCCGTGTGGAAAACATCATTGTTCTGATTTGCTGAACTTGGCAGACGCACTTACTTACCCCTACAACGTGTATTATGAAGGAGGCCGTTAGGTGGCACTTGCAATTGGATAGGAAAATAAAAACTAGAAATATAGCCTGTAGAAAATAGAGCATAAATAATCTTAATCAAGAAGAGGAGGGGGAGAAGATAATTCGGCATGCTTAATTAAGAAAAATAGCATACAAACTTTGGCTGTTCAACCCATATTACTTGGCAAATGTATAAGTAAATGATGGTTCTGTTGTATGTCCAAAAATAAAATACATACTATAATTCTATTCTATAAGATAAAATTGATCTTACTTCTTTAAACATAACCAAAGTAACATGAACACTAAGAAAACAAGACTTTAACGCAAGAGAGGCTTCTCAAGATCAAACTCTGTTCTAAGCAGACTTTCTTCTTCATCTTCTTTTACTTCATCTCCTTCTCCACACTCCTCTTTCCTTTTAGCCCAAAGAACGAAGTAGAGTCCTCCAAACATCAAGGCCATTCCCGCAAAGCTAATTTCACAAAGACAATTACAAGGAAGAAGAAAATGACTTCTTTTACGTCCCAAAAGATCATAATTTAAAAGCTGCAAAAAATACCTTCCAAGGTTGAAACTATCATCCATGG
This sequence comes from Brassica nigra, assembly GCA_016432835.1. Taxonomy (NCBI): domain Eukaryota; kingdom Viridiplantae; phylum Streptophyta; class Magnoliopsida; order Brassicales; family Brassicaceae; genus Brassica; species Brassica nigra. The sequence goes on along the minus strand of CM028249.1, from coordinate 23,210,106 downwards.
AGAAAGCAGAAACAACAACACACACCACGGTTGCGATTGGACTAAAGAGTGACACTACCACTGGTCCCTTTCTCTTAATCACCCATGCATTAAAAGTGAAACCTCCTCCACCCACCAACCCTCCCTACAAACAAATTTAGTCATGTTCAAATGTTGCAAACCATAATATGATTCTTGAGGAATATATGTACCAGCACTGCGTATCCCATAAGATTCTTGAGTCCCATCACTGATGCACTTCCCATATCCATACCCCCCTTAACAACATACTGCAAAGCTACCGTGGTGAACCCACCGATCAAAGTTACCACTGAAAACATAGAGACAGGCGCCGGAAAGTCGACTAGTATGGATGCCTAATTAAAACGATCAAATAGATTAGAATCAACTGTGAATGATAAGAAGGAGGCATGATACCAAACCTGGAGGACAAGACTTGAGGACAAGCAGCAGATGGAAAAAAAGAGACAGAGGCAACCTAAGATCTTCTCCTTGTCCAAAGCGACGTCGTCAGGGACAATAGGCAGAGCCTTGAGCGGGCTAGATGTGGCTGTATTACTGTGCATTAAGCTCATAATGAGAGCTCCCATCACACACAACACCGTCCCTCCCATCTTAACTCTACTGTAAATACAACTTAGCTTCACTTTCTCCATCCTTAACAGTGCCAATTATTCAAAACCCATTAGTTAGAGCTCTAATATTTATATACTTAACAGAAAAAATGAACAGAAAAGTAAAGGGTTTTTACCCAGTAGCCCAAGCGATGACGAAAATAAAAGCAGGAGCCAGATTAGGCATAGCTGTGGCTATTGATGCAGAGGTGTGTTTCATTCCTTCAAAGAATAACCACTGGAACAGAGTTACTCTGTTTCAAACAGATATTCTCTTTTAATTAAAATCACATGTTATGGCCATTAGTAAGCATGTGATATACAGAAAACAAAAGGACTTAACCCAACAAGAGCAACCAAAACCAGTTTTGTCTTCAACTTGAAACTTAGACTTCTGGGCCACACTTCCCTGCAGATACCAACCACCAAAAAAAAACATTTTAAAAAATTCACAATTAAAAAAAAAAGAAACAGAAATAAAATGGAAACTCTGTTTTAGTTGAATCAAAGAGTATAGTGATAAAAAGAAAGTTACCTTTCAAGGAGAAAAGCAAGAGGACTGATGAGAAGAAAGGATGCAAAGGTACAGAAGATGGAAACAAGAAGCGGATCAACACCAAGAGACAAGACATGGCTCAGTACCTCCGAGTTTCCGGCGTAAATCACCTGAGCTCCGACCAACACTCCGATTATTCCAACTTCTTTTAACGTCTCTTTCTTCATCATATGTCACCACAAAACACACAAAGAAGTATTGAGAAAACAAAAGGAACAATAACAGCTGAATCGGTTGGAGGAACTTAAAAAAAGCAGAGTGGCATTTTATCTCCTTGATGCTTTTATTTTTTATGGGAATGCGTTTGCTTGAAGTTAGAAATTTTCTCTCTAAAAATTCTCACTTCTTGCCTTTTGAAGACATGTGTGTTATGGAGGGTCTCGCCATTATAGCTCTTTGGGAAATGCATATTTTTATTTATTTATAGACTAAGTTTTAACTTTTACTAGTACTTTAATACAAGAGTCCTCAAATTTTGCTGAAACGGGATGAATATTTTGTTTGACGTGAAATAAGAGACTCAAAATCCGATAGAGCTTTAATTTGTCAAAAAATATGACTTTTATTTTGAAAAAATGAATTATGTACGTGTAAATTCATCTCATATGATCAGACGTTCATTTAAGAGTTTTGAAAATCTGTGGCCTAAATTCTGTTATTTATCACACCAAACATTTGTGTAGTAATTTGTATTTGTATCACTAACTAATTTCAAATTTGCATATTGCATGTTATGATATTTAATGGATGTTTCTCAAATATAAAAGAAAAAGAAAAGTGCAATAAGCCAAATCGACTATTCGCTGATTCCAAATTTGAACACGATTTTGTGTGTGTTTTAAATGTTTATAAGATAATAAACCAGTATAATCTAAATGAAACATCATAGTTCTGAATGATGAGCAATTCTGCATAAAAATATATACATTTCTTTTTGTCAACAAAATATTTACGTCATTACGTGCAATGATTAATGTAATGTATGATTTTCACTAAAGTCGTATTATGCTGGATCATAAATATCCGTTACACATACTGTATATTCATGTAATAGATGAAATTATTTGGCCATCAAGTAATTGTACTGTTTTCAAAGCGAAATTTAAAACATGGCGAACAAGAAAGGAAAGATACAACTGGGAAAAGGAGTAAAAAGACATGCAATGAGCTCCGTCAGATACGGGGAACCTCAGGACTGAGTTTGGACAGCGTACCACCACCTACTCTATTTTATGTCAACATCTGTTCACTATAATTTGTCTTTGTTTTGGTGTGGCATGCAACCTCTTTCTTTTTTGTTATTTTTTTTTGTTGTAGGATCAATGCATGTACCTATTTTTTCTTGTGATATAACAAACACAAAACCAATCTCTTATTTAGTTTCTCTTCTTTTTTTTTTCTTGTGAGAAAAATCTCTCCCACCCAAAAAAAAAGAATTCCATGATCAGATGACATTTTTTTACCCAAGATAAAGTAGTTGTAAGTCTAATAAATATTTGGTTATTTACTATATGGTTTCCTATAAAATAATTATTTTTAATGGAGATGATGTGCAAAAGGTTTTTTTTTAAAGAGATGATATGCAATAGAGTTGTCGACTGTCGAGTGCAAAAAAAAAAAAGACTGGTGTGAAGCGTAAGACAAGAATAAAAGAGGAGTGTAAGAAACAAAACTAAGTTTCTATTTAGCTTTTGAAAGATTAGATCGTGTGTGACAACTGTGTGATAATCATATATTTTAAAACTAATTCTTTGAGTTTGAGTTTGAGTTAGAGCTAGATCTATCATTAATATAGTCTCAGAATCATGTTTAATTTTTTAAATCGTGATATATTCATCCGCGGATTTCTAGTTTCATAACCTTCACATTCAGTTTAATCCTAAAGATGAAAGGACATGTATTAAGTCCCACATCTAAAGCTAAATGCTAATGTAGATATTTCCATCCTTAAATTAATTTTCAGGTCTGAGATAGTTCTATTACTTTTTTTTGTCAACGACATAGTTCTATTACTAATATATCAAAAGAATAGTTTGAATACTTTTTAGTGGTTAGCTAATTAGTTGAGATAAAAGGCCACCTCCCACCAAAAGAAAATTCGTTTAATGACATATTTTAACCCAAAATAAATTAACTATGAGTCTAATAAAAGTTTGGTTATATAGAATGGTTTGCCTATTAAATTAAGTATTTGGCTATATAAAATAATTTGCCTATTAAAAAGTATTTGTAAGAAAAGTTGACAAAAAAAAGTATTTGTAATGGAGATGATGTGAATAGAGTTGTGGAGTGCGTTGACAAAAAAAAGAGTTGTGGAGTGCAAAAACACTTGGTAGTGAAGCGTAAGAGAAAAATAAAAGAGGAGTGTAAGCAAGAAAAGAAAAGAGGAAAGTTGGGAGGCTTACACGTCACTTAATGTGGGCCCTAACTTCCAATTCCTTTTCCTACGACTTGTGAAGCGTGTGCTCGTCTTTCTTTGTCAGGTTCTCCCCCATCAAATGCGATCAGTTTTTTTAAAAAAAAATTTCTTTAAAAAAAACTTAATTAAGATTATAATTCTAATCCACGGATTATGAGAAATAGGCTTATAATTGCTGTAAAACGAAAGACTTAGTATTCAAATTATATAAATACTGTTTTAGGTTTATATATGACTAAACATATTTTGAGCGAATTCTATGGTTTAGCAAGCTTAGTTCATAATATTGATTTAAAAGATGGATGATAAGCAGAATCACGTTTGATAGCTGAGAATAGTTTCACTCCCACAAAATATTTGGACCTTGTAGTTTAGTTGAGACGTCCATCAAAACCACCAAATTCATTGACAAAAGGATTAAAACTATGAATTAATGTTTTTTTGAAGAAATGTTAAATTAGTATTCAACAAAATTTTTTTTTTACAAAAGCACCAGGAAATCGAAATTTGTGGTGAACCATACATACTCTAAGAAAAAATATATTCTAACTACCCAATCTTTTTCTCACTACCCTATCTTTTTTCCCTTTACCTTCATACATTTTCTTTCTTTATTATATATATTGTTTTCTTTTTCTTTTTGTTTTCAAATACAGCGGAACCCGCCAGGATATTATCTTTTCCTTTTCTTTTCTATTCTTTTTGTTTACGTGATCCTATTTTATTTTTTTGTACTAATCAGATTTTTTTTCTAAATTTTTTTAGCAAATTTCTTTATTGAAGAATATTAATGATCAATATAGCTAAAAATATAAGAATTTTTTTTTTCAATTCAGTTTTCTGTTTACCTAAAAATATATTTTTATAAATAATAAAATAAGAAAAGATTATTTTAATAATATATTTTAATCAACAATTTCAAAATAAACTTAATAAAATATTTCTGTAAATTATTTTCTAAACTAAAATTTTAATATATTTTGTGTAAAAGTTTTCAAATTTAAAATAAGATACTTCATATTTCAATAAACAATTAATTGAAAATTTATCAAAGTTATTTCAGTAATATTTAAAAATAAAAATTTAATAAAATATATATTTCAATAATATTTTAATAAAACTTAATTTTAAAATATATAATAAAATATTTACATAATTTTGGATATATGAAAATATTTCAAAAATACAAATTTAATAAACCATGCATTTCAATAATATTTTAATCAACAGTTAATTTTAAAAATAAATTTAATAAAATATTTATATAAATTATTTTCCTTAATTAATCAATATGCTTTGATTCTATAAATAATTTTATTTGTCTTAAAAGCTTTTGCTTAAATAGATGTAGTTGTTAAGAACATGAATGCATTTAAATCATTTTTAATCTACATTTTTCATTAAACAGAAGGATATATATTATTTTATATAAAATTGAAGATTTAATATTATATTTATTTATATAAATATGTATTGTGGACTACTAGTAGTACTAAGACTACCTTGGATTACCTTGTACTACTATATTTATGCATATTTCTAAAAACTTTATATTTTTGGCTTATTATATATTTTTGGCAGATATAACTTATATATTTTGAAGTTATATGTCCATATATCTGTTTAAATCAAATTAGTCGTGAAATCTTTAAAATTTCTTAAGTTGTTAGAAAACTTATCATTTCCACAAAAAACCTTCCTTATCTTCCATACTTAATGTCTAGATGGTGATGTCATAATAAGGTGAATTATACAAATTGCATATTTTCTGATTTTTTTCCTATGCGAGTGTTATATATGATCTAAAACTGTCTAAATGCATTGGTTTTACTAATTTTTTATTTTATTTTTCACGTGGTATTACTAATAAATGTTAAAATTTGCAAAAATATTACTATGAATAAGATAGTATTACTACTATCTTGGGTACTACTAAGTATAAATATAATAATAGTGTTTTAAAATATTTGGCATGCACACATTTAAAATGAATGAAATTTTAATTATATATTAATAACATGGGTTAAATATGTTATAGACGATTTAAACATGTTTGAAGCTTTTTTTTATTTATCTTAGTAATACCTAGTAAAACTAGTAGTTCAAAAATTTTCTTGCAGTCAGTGTTTTATTTTTAATTTTACTTTATCTAGTTGTACATATAATACCAGTGTGATATATATATATATATATATATATATGTGTGTGTGTGTGTTTTAAATGTATAATTTAATATTAAAAAATTATAAACAGATGTTAAATACAAATTCTTGAAAAAGAGATTTATAAATGATCTATACGACCAACAAAAGAAATTTTTGTTGCTAGTATTTCATTCGAATCCTCCCAAATGATAAAAATCGATTAGCTTTTGATTTGTTTGAAGATTTGCTAGGAGTTATACGCATATTCAGGTGGGTCTAAAGCTTAGTGAAAAACTGAATTTTTGGGGATTAATCGGAGATCAATTTTGGGGTTTTATTTTATTTTCAAAATAAATGTATATCTACTGTAGTTATGTAAAATAAAACTGGATATCACGTGGTCTGGTGGTAGTGTTCTTTGATTGTTTGTTTTGCGTATTTTATTTTAAACAGAATACATACAAAATCTAGTGTATGGAATTATACAATGGAGTGACATGTGGTCTGGTGGTACCGTGCTTGTTTCATAACAAGCCAACCCCGTGTTCGACCATTGGTTTTTTTAGTTTTTTTTCTTTTTATGAGTGGCAGTTTAGTAATTATCTCTTCGTTTTCCTATTAGGGCTTTGGCGATTTTGCAAATTTCTTCTGCGGCCGCCATGGATTTTCTTCAAAGAATCTTAAGTTTTTATGGGTTTTACTTGTTGTTTGTACATCAAAATTATAGATTAATCGATACTCATTGATTTGGAATTTTAAAATCGCGAAAAACAAAACAAACCATTTTTTGTTTAATACACCTAACTATCCGATGGATAGAAATTGCCATGGACATGAGCTGAACTTGCCGGAAAGTTGGGCATCTTCACCGCGTTTTAGAAGAGAGAGAAAGAAAGAGAGAGAGAGGTCTTTGTCGACAGAGTAAGGGGGAAAAGGAAAACCTTCGGAATAGGTCAGAGGGTTAGCTTAGGTTGGATTGTAATTTACATAATTCATTAAGGCTATTATAGTATTTACCCACATTTCTGTAATTAAAAGAAAATAAAAATAAATGATTTATTAAGATGGGACAAAATAGAATAAAGCTTGTAGTAACTAGGGCAAGTTAGAATAAAGTCCACTTGTGAAGCGTGTGCTCGTCTTTTCTTTTGTCAGGTTCTCCCCCATCAAATGCGATCAGTTTTTAAAAAAAAAAAATTATCTTAAAAAAAAAACTTAATTAAGATTATAATTCTAATCCACGGATTATGAGAAATAGGCATATAATTGCTGTAAAACGAAAGACTTAGTATTCAAATTATATAAATACTGTTTTAGGTTTATATATCACTAAACATATGATGTCAAAAAAAAATCACTAAACATATTTTGAGCGAATTCTATGGTTTAGCAAGCTTAGTTCATAATATTGACTTAAAAGATGGATGATAAGCAGAATCACGTTTGATAGCTGAGAATAGTTTCACTCCCACAAAATATTTGGACCTTGTAGTTTAGTTGAGACGTCCATCAAAACCACCAAATTCATTGACAAAAGGATTAAAACTATGAAATTAATGTTTTTTGAAGAAATGTTAAATTAGTATTCAACAAAAAATTCTTTTACAAATGCACCAGGAAATCGAAATTTGTGGTGAACCATACATACTCTAAGAAATTATTTCTCTAGTCCCAAACCACACAAAAAAAAAATAAAATCAGAGCACTTTCAAGCTTATTTACTTCATTTTTGATCATGACACTCATTTTATTTTTAACATTCTTCTCCACCATTCTCTGAAGAACCTGCCAGAGCGTATGTGAATCTCATGCCATTTCTTATCTCTTCTCCACTCATTGCATAGATCGCTCCTTTCAGAATCAGAACGTATCGTATAGAATAGCTTCCCCACCCCATATCTATGAAATATTACTAAATTTGTAACTACATAAACACACACACACACATATATATATAAGTTGTATTTATAAAATTTATAGATATAATGTCAGATTACTAGATAAAAGAGTTTCTTCTCAGAAAATGACAAAATAAGTTTCCAACAAATTCAGTTGAAGTATATATATGTGGATAGGTCTCTACTCTAAGAAATGTCTTAGAAAAAAACAACCCCCTATATGTCCAACTAACTTGACACTTTGTTGGTTTATATCAATTCGAAAATACTGGCTACCTTTATATTCGTGAACTAGGTGTAAATAACTATACTTAATCTTTTTATTTCCCCAAAATATGTTTATTAAGATACAGACAGGTAGAGATATTATTATTAGAGAAAAAACATGGTGAAGATACACCAGTTTCTTCCGACAAGTGTTTCAAACATGGTGAAGAAACATGGGGAAGATACACCAGTTTCAAACATGGTGAAAATAATCTTCCTCGTAAAGTCGACATGACGTACGTCTTTTTTACGAGGAAATGTTATTCTTGTCATCTTACGTCGACTTTACGAGGAAAACTACTTTTTCGTAAGTTACTCGTACAAACCACATAAATTTACGAGGCCATATTTTCCTCGTTAAATTTTCTGACTATAATAACGTTTTCTTGTAGTGGAAACTCGCCGTTCTCTCTCTTTTTTTTTTCTTTCTAAAATAAATGTAAAATTTATTCACCAAAAACTATATTACATCAAATGCAGCAGCTGATTAATAGTTTGGAAAAAGATACAAAATCTTATGACGTACGTCTTTTTTACGAGAAAATGTTATTCTCGTCATCTTACGTCGATTTTACGAGGAAAACTACTTTTTCGTAAGTTACTCGTACAAACCACATAAATTTACGAGGCCATATTTTCCTCGTTAAATTTTCTGACTATAATAACGTTTTCTTGTAGTGGAAACTCGCCGTTCTCTCTGGAAACCATACCTTAGGAGAAGACAAGAGTGATGATCAAGGCTGCCATCAATGAGAAAGTCTGGTTCCGACTGGTTGTGTCTTAGGATGCTTGTGCCAAAACTTGATTATTGTCGTCCCAATTAATTACGATACCAAGAAATAAGAAGGTTTTTTCCACTTTGTCAGCACATATGTTTTACTACACAGCCTTCCATTTCTGGAAAGTTTCCACCTAAGTTTTGATGGAATATTTTATGATACAGATATTGTGTGCCTTGAGATTGTGGCGCCTTCAAGCTGGATAGGCTTGAGATCATTGATTTTAAAAGTAATATCCCTTCAAGACTTGATATACTGATCCTGAAGAATGATCATTTAAATAAATTTTTATGATAATCGTTAATTCCAAAAAAAAAATTCTGAAAACAAGAAGAAGAACTGAAAGTTCTAGGATTTTTATATATTCAGTTATCAATGTCCTTTACAATGATTATCAAGTTTGTTTAAATAACATACAACAATCGAAGACCTTAAGTTGAGAAAAAAAAAGTTAAGAAAGTAAACCAAAAATACAGCTAAAAGCCTAATAGAACCAAAAACCAAAAGATATAAAGTCCCAAGAAAAAAAACACGAAGTAAGTCCAATCTAAAGAAAGCTCGTTGAAGACGAGATTGATGTGAACATCCGCTGCATCAGATTGTATCAAAACGCAGTCTTCGTGTGAGCTTAAGATAGAATGTAGTTTTCAGAGCCGTATCTAAAATTTAAGAAGCTATAAACATTTTTACGTTAATCTTAATTAAAAAAACTTTTTTAATAATTTGAGAACTATGTTTCCTACGTATAATAACTCTTGCTAGTTTTCTTTTTGTGGCGTTTGAGCTTACAACAAGAACGTGTGAAACACTAGTGGTCATGCATTTCTTTTTTTCCTTTTTTGTCATCATGTCACTTTAGTTTAAGGCTCCTTTAATTCGCTTAAAACTCTGCATCCCTTAGCTATGACGTACAAAAGCCACACATATGGAAAAAGGCCACAATAAGGATCCTTTACAAGACTTTTATCAACATGCCCTCTCCTTGAAGATTTGCTAATTGAGTTCCATACACTCACTGAGCCAATTCTTTCGCTTGAAAACTCCGTCTGTGAATCACTTGAAGACTGAAACGTGTAAAATGAAATTGTACAATATTCAAAATATGCCTCATATTATAAATAGCTGATATTGATAGAGATTTTCAAAACCATTATATGGAAGGTTCCGGGGTATCTTACATCTGTTAAACGTCTCTCGTTATGCTTGATTGTTCCTCTTCAAGGACAGGTACCACAATATAGTTTATATTTGTCATTTAATTTGATTCAATATTTGTGAGGTGGGATATGATTGTTACATAGAAATGGCAGGTTCCGCAAAAACCAACAGAGATCTTCTATCGACGTGTCTAAAACGGTCGCCAACCTTTTGCTACTTGTATCATATCCATAATAATACGCTTCATAAAAGATTATAAAACCGTTGGACAAAACAAATTTTTCGAAAACATTCAACGTCTCGTTCTGATCATATTACAATAATAATGAAAATGTCTAAACCCTTCACCAAAAAAAAATGTTTTTCTTCGTTCTTGTAGCTTCTTGAGCTTCGATATCTTTCATTAAAGATATGCTCTCTTTTACCTACGCTTATAGCTGCATGAGAAGGAAAACGAAACATTTTAACCAACACATTATTATTGTTGTGTGCCTTAAATTTCATGATTATATGATTATTAATGAGTCTAAAAATCGGTGATTGAAAAAGAAGTTTACTCACCGGCCTTTGCTCTTGAAAGAGTTCTTCGACTTCCCTTTAGGTTTCGCTGAAGCCGCGCCACCGCCTCTGCCTTGTTTCTTGTCGCTCATATCACTCTTGAACAGATCTTTCATCTCCTCATTTCGAGGCTGTGTTTTTGGTTTATTACTCCGGTTTAGGTTTTTTCTCTTGTCCGGCGTTGGTCTCTCCATCTTACCGGAATCAATTGCTCTCTGTTTTGCTTTTACAGCCTTTGCTCGCCTGTAACCAAGATCCACTAGTGTCAATCCTTTCTTCTCTGGTTCTTTATTCTTCTTCTTTTTGTCTTTCCCCTGGAAAAACAAACACGTTCATAATCAATACAATGTTTCATCTTTATCGCAGAGACAGTGTACGATACTCACTCTTGATCTTCCTCGTTTCTCGTCGTCTCCTTCCTCTTCCTCGTCTTCTTCTTCGTTATCCTCTAGCATCTCTCTAGCAGCTTCAAGCTTTCTACGTTTTTTCCTTGGAAGATTCTTCTGTACTTGCATGATCAAGAGAGTTGTAGGAAGAAGATAATGAGAATCTAAGACTAAACAAAAATAGATTATGCAACTGAAAGTGAAGAGCTTCTTGATAAACGGACCTCGCGTTCGCGTTTTCTCTTCTCCTTCATCTTGAGGTCCTCTGCTATATCAGCACTAACTAGTTCGTTTCCAGTAGGGTTTCCTGCAGAATCCTGTTCAGACAAAGTATCCAGAGTGAGTCAGACAACAACCTCAGATAGAAAAAAGTTTCGATGACTGAGAGTGAATTAATAAAAAAAGGAAACCTTTTCAGCTTTGGCCACGAGCTTCTTCTCCTTCTCTGTCATGAACCAAGTCCTTTTTGGGCGTGCGTATATTTCATCTCTGTGCTCAATCATGTTCTCAGCCTGCAAGAATTAAAACCATAATCACCAATCAGATATCAAGCCAATGACACAACTGATCGAAGTGAAAAAAAACCAGAGATGCCTTACCTTTGCAAATTCCATTTCAGCTTTCCTTAGTGCACGCTCTTCCCTGAAAGCACCTCAAAACTTAAGTATGCAGATCAATGAACAACGTAATTACTTTGATTGGTGTGAAATGGAACCTCTCTAGTCGAATAACAGCAGAGTATTGATCTTCCATTTCATCGATTATCTGAGACCACTTGACGATTGACTGCTCTGGAATGATTCGGCTCTTCAGTTTTGAACCCACCTTCTTTGCCTTGTAACCGAAGGAACACATTCAATTAAATTGTCAAAACTAAAGCGGTAATGGGCAAAATGCAAGATCCATGTATGTTTTAAGATTCACTTACAATGACTTTCAAAAGGGATCGGTCATTGTCAGTCACAAACGTTACAGCATAACCTTCTCTTCCAGCCCTAGCTGTTCTACCAACTCTGTGAACGTAACTGCAAAATAAAAGGAAACAATATTATAAGAATACTGATAGCAATTTAATTCAATTCAATCAAACAGAGCTCGTGTTTACCTGTCTATTTCACGAGGACATGCATAATTTATAACTGTTTGGACACCAATAATATCAAGCCCCTAGAATGTGCAAAACAAGAGTGTTAGTGAAATAAGCAGAGCAACTGTGAGATCATCAGGAAAATAAGCTATTTGCTTCTTATACTTACTCGAGCAGCCACATCGGTAGCAATGAGAAAATCAACCTCTTGCTTTCTGAAAAGTTCCAGAGACTGCAAAAACAATACCAATAAGCTCTTGCAGAAGGTGAAACAGAGATATTCATGAATAAGAGCTAATGAGTGCAAGTTTCTTACATCAAGACGTTGTGCTTGAGTTAGGTTTCCATGGAGCTCAGCTGCTTTGAGGCCAGCTAGTCCGAATAAAATTTTCAGTCTATGCGCAGCCTGCTTTGTTCCACTGGCACAAGAAGAAAGAGAAAATATATGAGTGACATCAAAAAAAGCAAACTTTACAAGCACAGTGTGGAACTTGGATTAGAAGACATCACATTCCAAGTGAAGTCTAACCTAAAGATGATGACTTTTGATTTGAAAGTTCTTGTGCATAATGAGAGAAGAACAGCTTCCTGATTTGCCTCACGGGTCCTGCGTATTCTTACCACCCTACAGTTAAAAGAACGAGTTAGTTGCAAGTCATATGTGATGTATTCAAGATCTTAAGCTGATGAGTAGAAGCTGACATACTCTTCAGTTAGGCCTGGAGGCCTTCTAGCTGATGGATCAGCTGAGAGACGCAGCGGTTTGTTCAAGGAAAGTTTGACAAGCTCTTTAACTTCTTCAGTCATTGTGGCTGAGAAGAGCATCGTTTGCCTTCTCTTGGGACATAAGCGAACCTGTAAGTAGACATGGGCTCATATCTAAAATCAAACAAAGAATACCTAACATAAACTATCTAGTCAAGTCTGCCGACTAGAAACTAGCAAAGACAAGAAAATTAACAAAGAATTCGATATGATATGTTCACAGGAACCGAATCTATGAACATAAATATGTAAAGAAATAGGATAGATACCAGCTCTTGTATTTCAGTGGCAAACCCAGTCTGCAGAAGACGATCTGCTTCATCGAGAATCAAAACCGCTAGATCATCCAAATCGACAGACATTGAATTACGCAAATGATCTATCATACGTCCAGGAGTAGCGACAACAATATCTGGCATAGACCTCAAAACCACCTCTTGCTCCTATCACAAGAAACATGAAGTATTTAGCAAGCTTGCTAGTTGATTTCCATTCCAATTTTTGAATGTAGAGAGGATTTAAGCTTGCTCTCAAACATCAAATAATGTAAAATGAGCTCTGTAAATCTCAAACATTTAACCACAAACGGTTACAGCAAATATGACACCTAATACATACCCTTACAGAAAGCCCTCCTACAATCAATCCACATTTGATATCAGTAAACTGTGCAAGCTTCTGAATCATACTGTGAATCCTGCAACACATTCCAAAAAGTACAAATCAGCTTTTCACCAACAGGAATAGAGCTTTTTGCAAGGGGCCAAAGTTATGCTACTTACTGGACAGCCAGCTCCCTGGTCGGAGTGAGAATAAGGACCCTAGTAGCAAAGACCCGCTTAGGACGGAACAGCAACCTCTCTAGAGTAGGTAAAGCAAACGCAGCAGTCTAGTACAACATTCAAAAAAACGAAATCAGAATAATAATAAAAAAAAAACTCCACATTTTTAAGACAGAACCTTCGAGTTATTATTACTGCTCTCACCTTCCCTGATCCAGTGATTGCACTGGCGCAAAGATCACGCCCTGTAAGCGCTAAAGGTATACACGCTGCCTGCATATGCAACATTAACCCATTCAGATGAAAACTCTAAACAGTAACTGAAATTAATAACTCAGTACCAAGGGAAGAAGTGGACCTGGATAGGGGTAGGTTTCTTGTATCCAAGAGTTTCACAAGCTCGAAGCAACGGACGAGAGAGGTTGAGCTCCATGAAAGAGTTGGCATGAAAAGAAACTCCATCTGCAGTAGAGAAGAAGGGCTTGGCGGCAACATTATCTGCTTTTGAATCAGCTGCCTCTTCGTCTTCCGAAAGATACTCCTCCTTCGAAAGATCAATTCACAATTCAATCTCTCAAGAAAACAAAATGATTCCATCGATTCAAATATAAAGATTCAGTGTTTATACTTGTTTGTCAGGTTCAGCCTCGGAGACATCTTCGTCATCTTCTTCTTCTTCTTCCTCATCCTCTGTGGAGATAGGAAGAGGACGATGCTTGATGGCTTTTGAGATCTTCTCATCGATAGAGGTTGTGTGACGGCGGGCGTGTTCTTCCCCGACGGAGCTTGAGTAAGACGCGAAGTCCCAAGGAGACTGAGCATCGGTGCCTCCTTTCCTTGTAGATTTCTCATCATCTTCGTCGTCCTCATCCTCAACTTCGCTATCTTCTTCCTCTTCTTCTCCAGCTTCTGCTCGAGCTTTACGCTCTTCTGCTACATCTTCTTCGCTACTCTCGTCTTCGTGGTTTAGGAATTCGAGGTCGTCGTCGCTAGCCGCATCGTAAAAGAAGGCCCCGGACATTGCTAGGGTTTATGAGGTTCCTGAACTTTCAGAGAGGCGACCGCCGAAATAACAAAGTGATTACTAAATAGGTCTTGGGAGAAACAAACCGAACCGAACCGTTTTGGTTCATTTTTAAACCATCCAAACCAACTTGGTTTCTTCCTTTCCGTTCTAAATTTGAGTAACCATACCATACCAACCATGCATATCTTGGGCGGGCTTATAGAATTAGTATAATGGGCTTATACTATTATCTGTTGAGCGTTTTATACTGTACCCGAAGCCCATAGTGGTACCCGAACCGAAGTATCGGTTTTGGATCGGTATTGGACCCAAGGAAATAGCCGACTGGACTTTGTAGCCCACAAAGTTCGGATACGGGCCGGATCGGTTTCAAACCGAGGTGCATACAGTTAACCGAACAAAACCGAGCATTTACACTTATGACCTATATCAACAACATAAACTCTTCGTTGACATCAAAGGAGGCTTGAGGCGTGACCGACCAAGTGACGAACCCTAGTTCCCAAAACAAAAACTCTTCGATTATTGATCATCATCATTAACGGTCTCAAACTAGCAACTATAAATGAATTACTCTCTCCATCTTCTTCCTCGCACGAGCAATCGAGAATCCAATCTGAGGCATCTGTCTCTTTCTTCGATTCTTCTTCTTCTTCTTCGATTCTTCTTCTTCTTTGATCAATTGATATGTTCTTGTTCTTCTTTATTAGTTCTTGACTTCTTGTTCTTCTTCATTAGTTCTTGATCAATTGATATCTTCTTGTTCTTCTTCATTAGTTCTTTGTTGAATTAACTCGAATTGGATAGGATTTTGGTTCGTAATAGTTATGAACATATGTTTTGTGTTTTTTTAATTGATTTGTAGTTTACGCCTTACGGTTTTAAATTATCTACTCGAATTGATGTTGCTTTTTTCTTTTTGCAGATGGAC
Organism: Brassica nigra; assembly: GCA_016432835.1. Classification (NCBI taxonomy): domain Eukaryota; kingdom Viridiplantae; phylum Streptophyta; class Magnoliopsida; order Brassicales; family Brassicaceae; genus Brassica; species Brassica nigra. Next base: position 23,194,735 of record CM028249.1, on the reverse strand, counting down.
TCAACATCATCTTTTGACCGAGAACCCCAAAACAAAGATGATGCTGGAAACACTGAAGCACCTGATAGTACCGGCACGAGGAAAGTGAAGCGTATTCTCCCTACAAGATCCGACGTTTGGAACCATTACACAAGGACTAAAGAAGATCGAAACAAGTGTGTTTGCAACTACTGCAAGAACACATTCTCGTGTCTCACAAGCTCAGGGACATCCAATCTAAGGAGCCATCTTGAGAAATGTAAGAGCCATCTTGCTTGGTCGGATGGACAAAAAGATCAGCAGCCAAACATTGATGGTGAAGGGAAACTGAAGAAGGCAAAGCTGACTGAAGGTCAGTTGAGAGAGGCCACAAACCAGATGATTGTCTTAGGAAAATTGCCGTTAGCATTTGTTGAAAGCATAGCTTGGAAACAATTTTGTCTCAAGGTTTGTAATGTCCTTGTAAGTTGCTAGTAATGTCTAGAATTTTCATGTTTAATTGTAACTAATGTCTTCTCTTTGCTACGTTTTTAGGTAAACTTTGGGTACACTCCTCATTCAAGAAGAACTTCGACTAAAGACATTATCAAGATGTATGGGGAAAAGAAAGATGAACTCAAGAAATGGTTCTTGTCTGGCAATCAAAGAGTGTCTTTGACAACCGATATTTGGGTCTCCCCAACTACAGGTAATCACTTATACATTTTACATCTTTTGATTCTTTTATAAATAATAGAAAACTGATCATGGGGTTCTTACTGTACGTTGTATACAGGTGCAAGTTATATGGTCATCACAGTGCACTACATTGATGTTTCTTGGCGGTTAAAGAAGCTGATCATTGGGTTCAAACACATCACAGATCACAAAGGTCAGACCATAGCAAATGTTCTGCTAGAGTGCTTGTCTGAATGGGGAATAATAAATGTTTTCTGCATAACCGTGGATAATGCTACTGCTAATAGTTCAGCTTTGAGGAAGTTTCAGAGTAGTTTTGCTTTAGGTTCTGATCAAGCTTTTGTTTTGGATGGGGAGTTTTTACACATGAGATGTAGTGCCCATATCATTAACTTGATAGTTAGGGATGGAATGGCTGAAATAGATCAGAATGTTGTTGCTATCCGGAATGGTATCTCCTATGTTAGGTCTCATACTAACAGATTGAGATCTTTTGAGCTCAAAGTCGACTCTGGTAAGATTACAAGGGGGAGTCTACCGTTGGATGTCAAGACACGGTGGAATTCAACCTATTTAATGTTGACAACAGCTCTAAAGTTCAAGGTAGCTTTCGATAAGATGGAAGGAGAAGACAAGCCCTACAATGATCATTTCAGTGAGTTAGAAAATGGAGAAAAAAGGGTTGGACCTCCTCAGCAAAGGGATTGGAACGCTGTAGAGAAGTTATGTCGATTTCTGCTCATCTTCTACAACTCAACACTGATGGTCTCGGCTTCAACTTCTCTCAATTCCCATTTGTGCTATGGTGAGATTGTAACCATAGCTACTAATCTGGTAGAACTTTCCAGCCGCTCTGATTCAGAAATGAGGTCCAAGGCGACAGAAATGCTTAAGAAGTTTGAGAAGTATTGGAATGGCATGAAGAATATCAACATGATGTTGATTGTGGCTACTGTTTTCGACCCCAGCAACAAGTTGGAGCTTGCAAAGATGTGCTTCGAAGAATTATATGGGCTTGATACACTTGACTATAAGGAGATTTATGACTCGTTGATATCTCTCTTGAGGATTTTGTTCAAAGAGTACACTTCACGACATGGAGACAAGGTTGATCCAAGCGACCAATCATCTCAGTCTGACCACTCAACTCAGCCGAGAGACCAAAATGTTGAAAGGATGGAGCTTGTGGACGACTTTGTGGGCTACAAAAGGATGGATGTTAGGTACAAGAGGAAGTTAAATAAGATAGGGGTTAGAGAAAAGAAGGATGAGCTCGAGACATACCTTAAAGAGTCTGTGGAACACCCTGAGCAGATGATTGGAACAGAGTATGATGTACTCTCATGGTGGAGAAAGAACTCAGTTAAGTTTCCTGTCTTGTCTGAGATTGCTCGGGATGTTTTAGCTCTACAAGTCTCGCCAGTTGCTTCAGAGAGTGCCTTTAGTGTTTCTGGTCGCCTTCTTGAACCACACAGGAGCTGCTTAACCCATTACATGGTGGAGGTTTTGATGTGCACAGAGCAGTGGATGAAGCAAGACATAAAAATGGAGTCAAGAGTGCTTTCAAATCACCAAGTACTTGCTGATCTTGAAGAAGTTGACAGGCTCGAGAGAGGTAAAGTCCTTTACTCTAAATCTTTCTTTTTGTATAATCAGAATGCTAAAGTTTGTAGTAATTGGTTTGAACTTTCTGTTTTCAGAGTATGGAGACACCATAGTTCCAGAAGAAGACTAAGGCTTTGTTGCTGCTTAAGATGATCATGGCTACATGAACACTTTTTTTTATCTCGGTTTGAAGCTATGTTTTTTTTTCTGCAATTTGAACTTGTTTTGCGGTTTGAATGTTCTTTTTAAGTTTAGACACAAGATATCCTGTTTTGTTGTGTCTAAAACTTGTGTTTTATTTGGATTTTGGTGTGATTGAACTCATGTTTGCCTCAATGAAATTTTCGGATGTTTGGTTATATTTGATTGTCTTCGGTTTTTTTGGTTTGTTTAGTTATATTTGATTGTCTTTGGTTGTTAAAAACCGAAACCGGACCGGTCCGATAGTGTAATCGGACTTCACCGGATTTTGTTTGCTTCATCCGAACCGATCCGAAACCGGTTGATTCCGAACCGATACCAAACCGAAATGTTGGAAAAACCGAATGGTACTTGAACACTTAGATCCGAAAGTCCGAACATCCGATATAACCGAACCGAAACCGAACGGTGGACCGAACGCCCAGGCTTAGCCAATGATTTTTTTTTTATTTTAGATGAGCTTTTTTTTTTAACACTATTTTAGATGAGCTTAAAATTTATCCTCACTTAGATATTTTTAAAGTTAGCTTCGGTTTAAGAATTTCCTTAGGTTTGGTTTGTTTCGGATATACTAACACATCCCAAACCTGGTTGAATCCATATTAAATTTGGGTTTGGTTTCGGTTATTCAAATATTTGTTTGTGTCTCAAAAATTTACATTAAGTTAATAATTTGGTAATTTTAAACAATGTACACCAACAAAGACTTGCTTGCATGATTCATAAGTGACCTTAGAGAAGAGAAAACATGAAAAAAACTAACAACTAACAATTCTATAAATGTTAAAAACAGGATTTAAAATTCAAAAATAAATCAATATTGTTAGATCTTTAGAAGATATACTAACCAAACTTCAGACGAAATTATCAAAACATAAAAAATTTAATATTTGACCAATACAAAAATATACATTAGAATGAGTATTTGATTTCATTATTCATATTATAATACTTATTTGAGTCTTCTATATTTTGGATATGCATTCTAAAATTGTGTTTGATATAAGTCTTTTTGGGTTTTCGAATTTTTTTGCATCATTTAGGTTTACTGTTAGGTTTTGGTGTTGGGGTAAAACTCAAAATATTGTAGAATCACATATAACACTTGATTTTATCTCTACTTTCTTATAAACATCGCTCTCCACCATCGTTTACCTCTCTGGCGCCGGTTATCACTGGAGGCCATGAGAGCAGTGGCAGATCCATAATATTGTTTTACGGTGTCATAATGTATCAAAAAATAATAAGTATAAGAAAAAGAGTGTGAGAGGTGTCAAATGGAAATGTCAAACTCTGGTTACTAGGGTCAATTAGAGAGAATGACCATTTAATCCAATATCTATGCATTTTACATGCAAAACGTAACTATACATACTTATACAGTGTCAGTTGAACCCATAAAGCTAAATGTGGACCCACCACAGCATGAAGGCACATTTTTCTCCTTTTCTTTCTTTGTTTTGATTATCCAGCCAACTATGAGCTTCAGAGACATTCCTTTTTCTTTGCGAGGTTCCGGCGTGCTAGATATGAGGTGACGGTCAGTGTTACGGTCTTCTTCGGAGGTGTGGTGGGACAAACTTCACTCCTTCAATCCGTAGGGGCGGATCTGAGTCCTGTGCGGCGTAGCAGCGAGGTGGTGGAGGTCTATCGGTAAAGAGGCGCGACGTAAGGGTCAGATTTTGCTTCAGATTGCAATCACTAGGTTTCTCTTCTCGACTTGGAGCTTGCTTTGAGGATCGCGGCGAAGCTAGGGTTAGGATTCTCCGTAGTAGTAGAAATGAGTCGGTTGTATAAGTCTATCCATTCTCCAGCTCCGAACCGGCGAAGCCAGTCTGATCTGGTTTGCTCTTCTAATTCTTACATTTACATCTTTTTCTTTTTCGTCTCATGGTGGTGTTGGTTTTGCTTTTTAGTTATGTTTAAAAATCTGTTTTATATATATTCTAAATTTTTGTAAACCTTGTTCGTAAGTAGACCGTGTTATTATTATTTTGTATTAAATGTTATTTTGTTTTTCTTATAAATATAATATAATATCACACATACTATTTTTCAAAAATATGTTGCTATTTATTTTTCATGTCACTATTATATATCATATATGTGTCATCATATAATTAATTATATTTTATATGTACCATCATAAAAGTAATCATATAATTAATAGTATTTTATACGTACCATCATATATATTATATTTTAAAACTTAATGTAAAATATAAAACCATAATTAAATTTGTATTTGAAATTGGGGTTTGAATTGCATTTTTCTATATATATTTAAAATATTTTTATAATGGTTTTGGAAAATATTGTAGTAAAATAAATTTTAATATATGTATATTTTAATCAATCTTTTGATATAAATCAATTTTAAATTAATATTTTGATATGTATATAGAGTTTAAATTTTGTTTTATGATTATTTTAGACAAAACATGTTAGATTGGATCATTTTTCGTATATTTTAAATCTGGCCCAGATATATAGTCTCTCATAATAATGGACTTTCAATTTTTCTTAATAACATAAGCCCATTATTTTTTTAATATACTGCTATCTATGTTTCCAAACAACATATATATTTTTTTTTACTGCTATTCTTGTTTCCAAACAAATCTAAAATGTACTTCTACTTTAATAAGATAGATTTCATAACATTGTCAAATGTATAGTTAATATTTTTTGGACAGGGCCTTAATATAATTTGAGACGACCCTGAATATTAACATTAGAGCACTCTCAACCCATATACCCAATTTGGGTTTCTTATTTTTATTTTATTTTTTTTATTTTTTTCTGATTTAAAAAAAAATTAAAATGAGTTAATCATGGCCGCCACGTGTCGTGGGGCCCAAACAGTAAAATATCGCCGCTTATTTTGCGACGGAGACAACCGTCTCTCTCTTTTTGGTGGGTCCCATACCACCTTTTCTCCCAAAAACCCACGTTATTCACCGCGTTGAAGGTGCTCTTAGACTCTTACACAAAATTAAAACTAGGTCTGGAATATCCAAAAGAAAAGTTCCAGAAAACAAATTAAAAAGAATAAACCAAATTTTTATTATAATATATGTATAGATATAATGATTTGTATACATGATTACATTAAACATATATTTATATACTGCTCAAATCAAATTTCCAATTTTTCTAATAGTATTTTTGACTTGCTTTAAGTTTAGGGATATCATATTTTAATATTTGATTTGATCAGAAACATTACAGATTCTCGATTTTTTGATCAAAATAGATCAAATCAAATTTTACTAATAATATGCTAGCTCTATCTAGTTGTTCTCCACTGTTCTTAAACAGTTGACTATCCCCTATATATTAATAGAGGAACATTTGAAAAGATGTAACTTCAATTTTGTAATAATTAAAAAAAGTACAATGCTTATGTGTCAATCAATTATGTAGTTAATTGGAAAAAAAAGAGGTTCAATTCAATTAATATGTCTCACTAGATACACTAAAGCATTAACTATATAATATAATGTGCTAGGAAATATTATATTAACCTAAAACATTAAAAGCAAGTATATCTTCCTTACATAAAAGCTATGGAATTACCTAATATGATTACATATTTATGACAATTAATGATTATAGATAATAAATATTTGATAACAATTTGTGTATCATTTTCATTTTTGTTTAATTTTATATTATTAAAAGAAATTAAGTAACCATGTCATACTATTATTTGCGAACACGCTTAAGTAAAACGTTATAAGCTGATTGACTGATTACTCTCATAATGTGAACATAACTATTTAGAAATGCTGATGTGTCTTTTATTCATTCGTCATCAGGCTTTAATTAATGATTTTTCTTTTTTAAATCCCTATTTATCTCATTGGCTAATCAATAAACAGACTGATTTGACATTTGATTAGACAAAAGGCTTTGATTTAAAAATAAATAAATAAAAGCCCACTAAATGTAACCCACTTTCGTAGACAGCACAATATATTATTTAAATACTATAAAATTGTCAAATCACTAGGTCATTATTATATACAATCTTACCACTACACTTGTGATATTATTAACACACAACTTTGTACTCAAATATGATTTTATACAGTTTTATCATATTAAAAATGTATATTTTATAAATTTCAGATTTATATAAACTATATAGTTCTATGTCAACTATAAAATATAACTTTATACAATTTATCAAATAATAAAGTATGTATATAATTAAAAACAGAATATAATATGTGTAACATTTTATATGATATGATATGTGTAAGTATGTATTATAAAATTAGAAAATAATATTTGTTACATATTTATATGATCTTTTTCAATTAAAATTAAATATATATAGTAGTTTCTAATTTCCTTCTTGTTAATCTTTCTTAAACCGTTTTAAATCACACCATTTTTATCAATCTCGGTTCATCTTTAATCTATTCTCTGATTATTTTAATCAAAGATCTCTTGGTTAGTATATCCTCTAATCTCGGTTTAGTCTCTAACTATTGACTATGAACTAATAGAAAATATTTTATAAATATTTTGACATATAAATATTTTGATTCTAAATTTTATATATGATTTATAGTATATAGATGATATATATTAAAATTATATGAACTATATAATTTTCTGTCAAATATAAGGTATTTTATTTTCATATTAGAAAAATATGTATGATAAATATAACAAATTTAGACAAAATATTTATAAGTTATAGTCTTACAAATTTTACAAGTATATTGTAAATTTAGAATATGATATTTATAACATATTTGGTCTGATCATTTTTAATTCAAAATTATTTAAATACATATAGTGGGATTTTGTCAATCAAAAAGTTTTTGCAATTTACTTCCTAGATTTATTATCTCTTTATAATCTATATTTAATATTTAAATCTTTATAGTGGGATTTGTTTTATCAAAAATCAGTTGTCATCAAGTGATGAGATATATTCTTTCCTAATATCATGCATTTAATATTTAAATATTAATAGTAAGATATGTCAATTAATTTTTTATGGAAACTACTTCCGAGATATGCTCTTTTTAATTATTCAAATATAACTTTGCTAACAAGAAATTCCATAAATAATCTTAACTTATAGTTGGATATTTGTTTGAATTAATTAGATAATATTCTGTTACATAGCTTATTGTGAAAGCTAGATCATTTAGTAACATCTACCGATCTACTATATAAATATGACATTTTCCATAGGAACGGAGCCACTTATTTTGTTAGCTGTAGAATGTTTGTTGCTTTTGATTTCATAGCTTTATATTGTTCTGAATGTCAAGTATATATATATATATATATTTTTTCCAGTTTTCTGATTTTGATTTTGTTATATATGAAGATGAACTCTTGATTTTGGTGGTCCTATACCATTTGGAAGCGAAGCTCTCAAGCTTTTCAATAATGGCTGCTGAGTACAGAAACTGAAATACCTATCTAGGTAAAATTACCAAAACCTATTCTATCTACTTTTAATCACTTTGAACTCGCATATGTAATGTGATCTGTTTTTTCATAGGTGTGAAGCTTTTAGACGTATCCAAGAACTTATGATCGTCTTCATGTTGATGGTCTGTTTACAAGCCAAAGGTAATCTCAAAGCTTTTAAAGACTCTTACACTTATTATTGTTTTGATAGTTGCTTAAGTAATGATATGGTATTACGCAGGTGTGAGATATAATTTGTAATGCTAATGTAATTGGATCTTGTGTCCTAATGGCTATTAGAATTGAGCATTCACTAATATCTTTATTATTTTTTTCATCGGTTCTTTCTAGATAAATAGTATACTATTTTATGAGTATGTATTATAAATTTAAAATATGATATTATAACATATTTATATGATCATTTTGTTTATTCAAAGCAATTTAAATATTTATAGTGAGATTTAGGCCTAGTGAGATTTGTCAATAAAAAAACTGTTGCAACTACTTCCTATATTTTTTTTCTTATTATCTATTATTTAAATCTATATAGTGTGATTTGTCTTATCAAAAATCAGTTGCAATCAATTGACGATATATCTTCTTTCCTAATATCATGCTTTAAAATTTGAATATATATAGCAAGATTCGTCAATAAAAATTCTGGTGCAAGGTATTCCCGATATATTCGCTTTTTCTTATTCACATTCACCTTCAGTAACAATATATTCCAAAAATAATATTACCTTATAAGTATAATATATGTTAGAATTTATTAGAAAAATATTTTCTTTTATAGCTTCCAAGGAAAGCTTGATCATTTGAAAACGTTAATCAATTTACTATATATATAAGATATTCTCAGCAGAAAACGAAACCACTGAACTTTGTATGCTTTTAGTTTTTTTTGTTAATTTTAATAACCTATGAAGCCATACATGATTTGATCCGTCTCTGTTTTTCTCTATTTTTTTTTATGCATAAAAATTATTTGAACTTCTTTCCCATGAATTCTTATCTTATATTCATATTTCTATTATTTGTTTTCTAATTAAAATTTTGATGTTTGTGATCTTTTGCAGGTTTTTGAACTACCAATAAGTATCAGCCCCAAGTAAGATACAACTTTGTGGTAAGAATCTATATGTAACTTTATTAGTATGGATCATATGTATATTGGTTTTTATGTTGGAAATATACCTATTAACAGATTGGTATGTTTTCTAAAAGTTATTTTCTTTGTTGTTTAGATCGGTACAGAGGACTCTGATGAACGAGAAATTTTTAAGAAGACATTTTGTTTTCACACAAAGAATCTCTTGTGTCAACGAGGTACTTATTAACCAAATCCGCTCTGTTTATTTTTTTCTTATAGAGCTTGATTTCTGTTGTCTAATACACCAAACTGTTTTTGTTTTCTTACAAAGCATTGTGCAACATGTACAAGGTGTCTTGAACCTGACTGATTTTCCGAGAAGTGAGAGTTTATCAAAGAATGGATCAAGCAGATACATATTTAAAGAGACTCAGGTTAGTTTGCAGATGAATTATGACAATGACTTTTCTTTTCAAGTCATATATGATTAGATCACTTTTTTTTTCATTTTTTTTACATGAATTAGACTGTTGTCTTCTATAAAAAAATCAAGGTAAATCAGCTATATTTATACATCATGGTTGATTTTTTTGGGTTATGTCCAAGTGTGATCAGTTTCATGTTGCAGGTTTATTTCAAGAAAATCACTATCGCAAAAGAAGAAATCATATTCTGTAAAATCATTTCTCATTTTTTGCTTATTGTATCACTATTTTCAAGTTGACCTTTGAGTGATGATGAAATTACAGAATTTCTAACTACGGTGTGTTGATTCGGTAACTATGATATGTTGATATCTTATTCTAACTCTTCACTTTTGTACATCCACCAGTTTTGTGCTTATATTCTTTATTTTAGTTGTACTAAAAATTATTTATCTTAAAAGGCATATAGTCGGCTGATTTTAGTCGGGAAGAATATAAGTCCATTGTTTTTTTATGTGAATTTTCTCAGTTTATACATTTTCCTCAGTCTCCTCACCTTGACTTCTGGCTTTGAATCTCCATGTTTTCTTAAGTACCCATGACTAATCTTGTGACAGCTGATTAAGAAAATGATGAAGAGAGTGAATATAGGCCAAAGAAGCATAAGCTATCAAATGCTCTCTGATTATTTCCAAATTTTTACTTGCTCTCTCTTTTCATACGGTCTCCTGGACATGCTCTCTGTGTATTTCTAACTTTTTTACTTCAAACACAATTATGTTTTCTTTGGATCCATTTTATATATTAAAAATAATAGTGTGACTTTTAAATTATTTGATGTGAGTAGGACAATTATTCTGATGAAATTTGGAACTAGAATACAATGGTGGAGACTTGAGCAATTAGAAGTAACTTGGCTAAGCATGTAAGTGAATCTTTATATGAGACTGAACAAAATAATAGTGATTCTCTTCAGATTAGTAACCTAGACTGCTCAAATAGTACTAAGGGACGAGAGTAAATTGTCATCATTGTCGCGGGAAAATGCCCTTACTTGACCACATGATGGCTGCATGGTTTTCTTCTATATTGTGTAGCGACCTTGCGAATTTAAAGCTCACTATAGTTATGCCAGACAGCCGAAAATGGAATGTGTTAATGTGTGCCTTGATATTTGGTGTTTCACACTTGCTTGAACAATGATTACAAATGGGAGAAAATTTAATGTGAAAAACAGTGACAAGGCATCTACAATTAAAAAATTTAAATAACTTACCAACAAGGCAAGTTAGAAGTGTATAACACACAACAAACCGCATGAAGAAAACCACATGACAATACTGGCTAAATACATTCAAATCAAGATGTAGACCAGTAAGTAACAATGAATTAGGCTACCGAATCAAAATGAAGTAATGTTTTTAGGATATTTATTTGATCGATCAAAGCCATAAGTTTAAAACATTTAAAATTTATTTATGAAATTTTTTTGTTTGGGTTATTTTAAAAATTAATGAATTTACTTTATGTATGCTCACAATAAAGAAAAGAAATATACATTTTTGTTATTTTTTAAGGGAGAGAGAAAGGGATGGATGATATGGAGAGAAAGAGGTATTTAGGCTTCGAGTGGTGACGAACCTCCCAGCACCATTGTGAATAGTAACAAAAATCTCTACATATACCTATATATCTATATGTTTTTGTTACTATTACAACCATACCGTACTTGTCCCGCAAGTTACCATTCGGAGCCTTAGAGATAGCGAAAGAGAGCGTGATTGAAAGAGAGACAGATATATAAGAAATTAAAGATTATTATAGAGAGTGGGAGAGGGACGCTGAGAGAGACCCAAAGAGATATAAAAATAGATGAGAGAGAGAGAGAGAGAGAGAGAGAGAGAGAGAGAGAGAGAGAGAGACTTATGCACTATAATAACAATGTAACATGAAATATATGAATGAGACAGAATAATACATAGAGATTAAGAAAGAATTACGATCTACTTATATATTTATACTAATAGCTAATATATGAATCATATTAATGCCCACACATGTGTGCGGGCATTAATATGATTCATATATTAAAGAGAGACATGGAATAACATAAAATGAGAGACAAAATGAGTTCGAGACTGACATGCAAAGAAAGACAGATAGAACAAGTGTGATTACACAAATCTTCATTACATAATAATTTGATTAGATATTAATAATATTTATACATAAAACATATGAATTGTATTAATGCCCACACATGCGTGCGGGCATTAATACTATTCGTATATTTAAAATAAAAATATGTTAAAATCTTAATCTTAATTTTTTAAACACTCATCAACACTGATAAAATCTGAGAGAGAGAGAGAAATATAGAGAGATAGACAAAATGAGTTCGAGAGTAAGATGCAAAAAAAGAAATATAGAACAAGTGTGATTACACAAATCTTTACGTACATAATATTTTGATTAGATATTAATAATATTTATGCATACAACCTATGAATCTTTAATGCCCGCACATGCGTGCGGGTGGTCCACCTAGTTAACCATATAATAAAAAATCATATTTTTTTTCTTACATGTTATATTTTGAATTTTTAAAAACAGCTATAAATTACTTTGAAAATTTTGTGATCAGTGTCTTAATTGTTTTTATTATAACAAGATACAAATGATCATAAAATCTTATTAATATGAATTTTAACGTAATAGACATTCACATTAAATAATATATATATCAATTTTAATACCGTTTATATGTACCATTTAAAATACATAAATATGTTAATTTCAGAATTTGCATTGAAAAGTATTGAGACCGTAATATTTAATTTTGAAATTTTCATCGAAAAATATCACATCAAAAATTCTGAGATCAATGGTTTAAATTTTTTGTTACACAGAATATACAATGTTAATGAAACCATATGAGTAGGAAGTCTCAATAATAAATTTTATATTCAAATATACTATATATTTATGTTAACATCATTAAAATTTAATTATATACCATATAAAATAAATAAAATGATTATTTTGATCTATTTACTATAAAAATATTGTAAATAAACAAGATGTATTGTTTCAATTTATGTAATTACTCTAATCTCCTATATATTAATTGAGAAACAATTTATTACTCTAGCAAGTGTAAGATTTTATTAATTAATATTTTCAAAATCTTACAAGACATCGATACAACGAAGATTTATTTATAAGCTATTGAAATCACCTAACGAGACATGGAGTGCGTATCAGATTTGTTTTCCTAACCTTAACCACCTTTCTATTCATCACAACACTAAAATGGAATATTTGGAAGTGTCGATTGACAATCTGAAATGGTAATATTTTTTTAAGTTCAGTCCATTGTTTTCCTCAAATTGACATAGAACAGTTTTTAGTGATTAACTAAATGGGTCACGTGCATAGTAAAATGTGTTTTAGTTTAAAAATTGTTGCATACCCAAAATCAATATGAACCATCATCATTTCCGTTTAAAATTTTGTTACAATAGAAATATAGGATTGGGCAAAAAATTTAAATCTAAAAAACAAACCAAGTCTGATCCAAAAAATAGTACTGGACTTTAACCAAAACTGGTTAGATATCCGAATGGGTTCAAAATTTTGGTATCTAAAGAACCGGAACTGAACCCGATCCAACAGAAATATTCGGGATATTGAATATATCTGAACCAGATTTATAAACTGAAATATAATAGATATTTTAAATTTAATATCTAAAAGAATATACACCAAGTATAAGATGTTTTTAAGTTGTCTAAATACTTGGAAATATATACAAATAGTTATAAATACATGTTTAAAATAACTAATTGATACTTAAAATACCAAAATACTTAAAATATCTTTTGATTTCCTACCTAAAAATTTAAACTAAACCAATTTTTATGTTAAGTTTAAGTATTTTGGTATACATTATTCAAATTTATATGATATATTATTTTGATTTTTAGACTTTGAAAAATTTAAAACATATATGAACTTTACTTTTTGAAACTTTTTTAAATATGTTATCTGAACCCAAAACCGAACCAAATCCACGAAAATCTGAACCGAACCAAAACCACAATGATCCGGAACCAAATCAAATGGTGCTCAAATATCTACCTCTAATCAAATGTAAAGAATATTTTTGATAACAAAATATATATTCTTTATAACATTTAAATACAATATTTTATAAAAATATCCACTCCGTGCGCGCAGGGGCGCGGTTATCATCTAGTTTGTTGTTATAAAAACTACATTTGACTTTCCTTTGGTAGTGATAGTGTGCCACCAATATTCTGACAAAACGAATTATATCCACACTAATTAATTGCTACCTTAATAATCATTGCGCTACATAACGTGACCATATTAATTAAGCTACATATCAGGAAGTTGATCAGTGGTCCTATCATGCAACTAAATAAAACCAGCTTGATATACTAAAAAAAGGCCTAGTTGGTGTTGAAATCGGTTTAATAGCTTAGCTTTAATTAGTGCGGTACATACAGTAATTCCAATTTGGTTTGATCTGGTTATCGTGTGATCATAACTTGCCGGTGGGTTTGCGACGAACGCGTGGGTTGATACCGTGTATCACGTGGCCCCATTACAACTACCTTTAAATTCACTACTGAATTTTCCAGAATCTTATGTACATCTGTGCTTTCTTCTTCTTCAATCTATTTTTGTTATGTTTCCAAAAAGCCATGAATGAAGAAAATGACCAAAATGTTAAGAAAAAGAAAAAAATGACCAAAAAAAAACATTACTATCTATTTCTTTAATTTTGATCTACCCCAGTTAAATTTCTTAATTGATTATATAAAAGATAAAGGTGTAAAATTTTTTAGAATATCTTATTTTTATTATTTTAAATTAAATGACATTTTTATTTTAAATGTAAAATTTGTAATCTGAATAAGATTTTTCATTTTATAATTTGTTTTATTATTAAGTCAAATGTTGCTTTTCTTTTTGGGATATAAAATAGAGATTTTTAAATTTAACGGAGAATGCAGGTAATCTAATCATAGAGATGATGAGTTGAGGTTCAATTAAACCAACAGGGCTTTAAAGCAAATCTTAACTAGTAAGTGGAGTATAAACCGGTTTAGTATCTAAGCGCCAACATCTTACATGGTCGCGGTCAATATCACATTCAGCGTGATTGTGAATTTGTGATTAGGTTACCGTGATGTGTAGTTAACTAATTTAATTAATTCAGGTGATTAATTCTCAAAAAGAATAAATACTTTGCTCGCTTTCTAGAAAAAGAAAAAAAGAAAAAGAAATACTTTGCTCGCTCGGACAAAAAGGCTACGCTACGCCTCCACTGTCTTTTCTCCTTGTTCAGCATTTCGAAAATTCTCAAAACTTTACAGAGTGAAAGAGATCCTTAAACATACTTTTCTCGCTTTCTCAAAACCCTAATCCTCCGATCTATACAACCTCCGATCAGAAAACATTCCCCCGGCGATTCTTCGTGGTTTCGGGTGGGGATGGCATTTCAGTAATGGTGACAAGTGATTTCTATCAATGGGCGTAGCTGAGGTGTGGAGGTCGCCTCAGCTCAACGGCGGCGGCGTTGGAAACAAGAGCGGGGGGTTATGGAAGTGGAGATCTTTCTCGGGCCAGCCCAAGAGAACCGTAATGTGGAAATGGGTTTGCGGTTTCATGCTTTTCTCCTTAGGTGTCATCTCTCTCTTCACCGGTCACGTTGTCTCTCACCTCGAGTGGGCTCAGCAGTTGAGCAAACGGAGCTTACTGGTATACCCTTTCTTTACTTAACACTGAGATCAGTCGCTGTTTTTTTTTTTTTTTTTTTGTTCTGAGAGTCTTGAGATTGGATGTGTTCAGGATATGAGCCGTAAGGAACCAATTGATGTGTGGAAGTCAAAGTATTCCAAGTTCTTCTATGGATGCAGTGAGAGAGGAAAGAAGTTCCCACGTAAGTGTTAGATCTTCAAAGTTAAAGTCTTTTCCAATTTGGTATTGGATTCTAGTAGAGTAGAAAGTCTGTGACTTTATTGATCTACTAGCAAATTTGGCTTTGCCCTCTTTTGAGTTTTGGGTTATAACTGCTAAGTTGGGAATCTGCTAATGTACAAGTAAAGCAGCTTTCACTATCTCCTCCTCTCACATCTTGTTTTGGGCATGCAGCTGCTGTTCAGGAGCATTCTTCTAATGGCTATTTGCTGATTGCAGCTAGTGGCGGTCTGAACCAGCAAAGAACAGGAGTAAGTGATATTATGTCTCAACAATACATGTTTGTATTGCTTATTGTCTTTTTTCCAAGTTACGAGACATGCAGATCTTGGCTTTTGAAATTAAATGTTCTCTTTATGAGCAGATAACAGATGCAGTGGTGGTTGCACGGATTCTTAATGCTACTTTAGTTGTACCTGAGTTGGATCACCATTCTTATTGGAAAGATGACAGGTAACAAGTTTTGGCAAATGAACATGTTCAGTTGCCTTGTCAGTTTTCTGTGTGAATGCATCATCTTTATTTGTTTGGAACACAAAACATTTAGTGAAAGAGCTGCTTTGTTTATTGTGCAGTGACTTTAATGACATTTTTGACGTGAACTGGTTCATCTCTTCCCTCACAAAAGATGTGACTATAGTAAAGAGAGTTCCGGACAAAGTCATGCGGTCCATGGAGAAACCTCCTTACACCATGCGTGTGCCTCGAAAGTCTACTCCTGAGTATTATCTCGACCAAGTATTGCCAATTCTCTCGCGGAGACATGTAGGACTACTTTTTTCTACATAAGTATCAAATTGTATTTACCATTATCATCTGATAACATCATACCCCAAAAGTTATATTATTTGTTTCTGTAGTCACCAGAAGTTCTATGGTTTTGTGGAGCTTATTCATGTTTCTTGAAATCTTGCAGGTTTTGCAATTGACAAAATTTGACTACAGACTAGCAAATGATCTAGACGAAGACATGCAAAAGTTGCGCTGCAGGGTCAACTATAATGCCTTAAGATTCACAAAGCGCATACAATCAGTTGGAATGAAAGTGGTCAAGAGGATGAGAAAGATGGCCAAACGTTTTATAGCTATCCACTTGAGGTTCTTCCATTTGATAAATAGTCCATTTTAGATTGTTTCTTCTTAATGGTCTTTCCTTCATGTGATATAAGCATGACGTCTGCATAACCATACATACGTATATTGCAGATTTGAGCCTGACATGCTAGCCTTCTCTGGTTGTGACTTTGGCGGCGGTGAAAAAGAGCGAGCTGAGCTGGCAGAGATAAGAAAACGATGGGACACATTGCCTGTGAGTTCACCAATCTCTTCTGCATAACTTTCTTATGTTCAAGTTGTTTGGAGCTGCAAACATCTCACTAGGCAAATCACTGCAGGATCTTGACCCTCT
This sequence comes from Brassica nigra, assembly GCA_016432835.1. Lineage (NCBI taxonomy): Eukaryota > Viridiplantae > Streptophyta > Magnoliopsida > Brassicales > Brassicaceae > Brassica > Brassica nigra. The sequence goes on along the minus strand of CM028249.1, from coordinate 23,177,892 downwards.
AGAGGAAAGGAAGCGTGGGAAATGCCCACTTACCCCTCATGAAGTGGGCTTAATGCTGCGTGCTCTTGGTTTTGCTAATAACACATACATATATGTTGCGTCTGGAGAGATATATGGTGGCGAAAAGACACTGCGACCACTCAGAGAGCTGTTTCCAAACTTTTACACAAAGGAAATGCTTGCCAATGATGAGCTCAAGCCTTTGCTTCCCTTCTCTTCACGCCTTGCTGCCATTGACTACATTGTCAGCGACGAAAGCGATGTCTTTATTACTAACAATAATGGAAATATGGCCAAGATTCTTGCAGGCCGAAGGTAACAAACCTCCCTACTTGTTCCCTATTAGAGCTCTTGTATTCCCATCAGACATGAGAGTCACCACTTTTTATGTATGTGATTGCAGGAGGTACATGGGGCATAAGAGGACCATCAGGCCAAATGCGAAGAAGCTTAGTGCATTGTTCATGGACCGGGAAAAGATGGAGTGGCAAACCTTCGCCAAGAAAGTGAAATCTTGTCAGCGAGGGTTCATGGGTGATCCTGATGAGTTCAAACCAGGACGCGGTGAGTTTCACGAGTACCCGCAAGCTTGCATTTGCCAGAGACCCTTCTCTTACGACAAAACCTCAACGGATGATGAAGAAGAAGAAGACATACCAGAAGAAGTCCACAACAACACCAGCTCTGGACATGGTCATTTGTCTTCAGCAGACAGTGAGCGCGATGAAGTCTTCCCAGATTAGTAGATTGGTTCCTTGGATTTTACTGTAACATTCTACCATTACAATCGACGTGGTTTTAACTACAAGTGTTATGTTGTTTCAGCTGTTGTAAGGAGAGTTGATCAACAACACATGTAGAGGTGAGAGGTATATAGGAGCTTCCCATGTAGCTACTTGTTGCTTCAAACTTCAAAGTGTTTATAGATACTTCTATCGAATAGGCATTACATAACCCACCTCTCTTTTGTTTCTTTACTGGTTTTGAACCATCTAAATGATCCCTTGTCTTGTATTTTGTCTTATATTATTACCTCAAATCTAGTTTTTTTTGTCTTCGACCTATTGTTTTCTCTTTTTTTTTTTTTGTTGTATTTCTTAGATTTACTGAAGTGTAAAATCAAGTTTTTTTTTTCTCTAATTCTTAAACATTTTCTGTTTGTATTTTTCTTTGGAATCAAAGAAACATGTTGGATTTTGTCAATTCAAGTTTGATTATTTTATTTTGGTCCGATCTCAAGAGTCACTGGAAGCACTGTGATATAGTTTGTTTCGAGCTTATTTAAACTCAAATGAGAGACATACTAAACGAGAAACTACTTGATAAAATCATAATCTCACATCAAAACACCTTACAATAGTAATTCCCCAGGACATTCCTACCACAGAATCAACAGAATGAGATATAGTCAAACACCGAAAAAATGAAGTTTGAAATTATAGCTGCAGAGAAAATACAGCACGGAGGAGACAAGTGAACATGGTAGTTGGGACAGAGAAGAAAGCAGAATGGTCACTCTCCTCCAAGGTATACAACTGAGATGGTGGCCACTTCTCCACCATACGATCTTGGAGTATAGGGTCACATTGGTTATCTTTAGCAGTCTTGATGTAAACTCGAGGAACTTTCTCTGCTTCAGGGTTTGGAGGCAGCTTATCAATACCTCGCAAAGCCCGTTACCGGACAAGGTCGCAACAGCTTAGATGCCAAAATTACATCCTGCCAACAATGCAACAACCATATATATAGCCGATCACCTCATTGTAATTTGCTGAAACATGATTAGAGAAGTAACTAAGAGAGAGAGTAACCTCAAGAGGGCTTTGGCTATAGAAATAATGCCGTCTATATTCCTCTTTCATTTGCGCACTAGTGGGTGGCTTATCAGCGCCTTCACCGTATGTATACTCCCATATGTCTTCCTCTTCTCCCACAGACATCTTTAAAATATTCACATTAGTATAATACACAGATTAAAAAAATTTCATTATCAAAATTATTAGTGTTATAAATATCGGTTAAGCTGCTACTAGATTTCTGCTTAAACGGCAAATATCTAAGAAATCGAAATAATTTTTCCTTTATCTCATTATCAAAATCAGTGTTATAAAAATCAGTACAAGCTGCTCTTCTTTATCTGCTTAAACGGCAAGTATCTAAAAGCAGAGCAAATTGGTTATAAACTTATAATCGAAATAATTGCCTAGACACTGATTATTACAAGACGTTAAGAAATTGATCAAAACCAATTTGGAGCGAATGTAAATGTTTTTTTAATGATTAGAAGGTAATGGGCTCGTCTTACATATACCATGTTAAACTAATTGATAAGTGAAGAAAAGAGTTTACCCACGATTAAGTGAGGAGAAGATGTAGATCCGGGTTGAACCATGTCAGCTACGAGGTAAACGACCATGGAGATTTTGTCTGTGAACTTGCAGAGAGCTTCGGTGACACTTGCTCCACCGATGCTATGTCCCACGACTATGATCTTGTGGTGACGAGGGAGACCGGAGAGGAGAGAGAAGAGAGGACGGTTATAATGGTCGAAGTCGAAGACGGTGTTAGAGTCGGTGAGGTTGATGCCAGCGCTGGTGAGGTCGACAGTGGTGGCTTCGAAACCGGCGGAGACAAGAAGAGTTGTGAGTTATACCAACACCAAGCACCGTGGCTGGCTCCATGAACGAGTACAAAGTGAATTATGGGCTCATCACCAGCGTCTCCTCCCCCTCTCAGTCTCTCACTCTCTCTCAGTCTCAGGTCTCTCTAGTTTGAAGTCAAGTTTAGTCCACTTAATTTTAACACCAAAAGTGAACGTGGTTTGGTTCACATTTTGGAGATAACGATTACAACCCCAGGAGCGGATGTACACTATGTAGGAAGGGGTAGCTGCCCCCAGTAAAATCTCCAATTTAATTTATGCTATTAAAGCAGAATCTGATGAACAAAAAAAAAATTAAAGCAGAATCCTAACTAAAATAATAACTCTTAGGATTCTGTCCTTATTTTTGAAAATAATTATAATACTATGCTATTACCTTTTCTTTTATCCTAACTAAAAATCAAATTAATTTTCCAAAACTAATTGACAATCACACAATTCGTGGGCCCATATCTACTAGAAATCATTACAAAAGAACGTATATCAATGACAAAATAATCTTTCCGTTTGCAAATCCATGTCAAAAGAATCTAACATCAAGCCTTTAGCTTAATTTTTGTAATTTTTTGTTTGTTATGATTTTTGTTTGATCGATTTTAAAAATTATACTCTAAATGGATATTAATTTTAACAATAAATATAAAATACAAGTAAAACACAATAATACAGATGAAACTATAATGTATCAGGTATATGCATTGTACTTTTAAAATGCTAGAAATAGTGAGTGTTTATCTATATTTTCTATGTAATTAGGCCTAAAAATATTTTTGGATTTTAGTATGTAATGAATCAAATTGGACTTGATATTTTCAAAAGTACAATTTTCTACGGGTTATTAAATCAAATATATATAATATTAAAACAAACATTCATCAGTGTGCAATGGGTTTAAAATGAGTTATATACAACAATTTAAAGTAGATTATCTTACTTTACCTTTAGATTATTAGAAATTAAGTTCTAACCCATATGAAACAAGTTAAACAAACGAATAAATTTTTTATCCATCAAAAACTAAACGTTATGAATATTGAAAATTAAATTTCATAGGTTTAAACTCTGATAATATTTGATAACATAAAACAAATTCCCCCTTCTATTTATAGATATAAAATCAAAAACTAAAACGTTAAAAACAAGAAATAAAACTGAATTTGACAATTCTATAAATATTTAAATTAAAATAATATTATGTTTTGTGTGGATCAGAACTCTCGTCCAAAAGCTTAATCCATCTAATATACCAACAAAAACAGTTCATGTAAACATTAATTATACATAAAATTTTATAATTTAGATAAAAAGTTTATTTCAAAGCAAGGATTAAAATCTAGTTTTGTGTTAAAGGAAAACAAAATATTCTGTAACTTAGTTGGTTCAAATGTTACTTATGCCCCCACTAAACGCAGCACAATTCACCACCAGCCCCCTTTTGCACCCTTTTTTCTTCTTATATTGTTTTTTTCATTTCTTTTCATCCACCTTTTTGTTTACCTGTTATATTTCTTTTTTTTCCCTTCACGTTGTTTTTTTCCTTATATTTTATTGTATTTCCTTTCCTGATTCCACTTTTCAAATATATGTCATATTTTTTTCATTTTAGATTCTTTAATATTTTAATTCTTTAGTTCTTCTCCATACAAATTAATTTTCCAACATTTTTTATAGCAAACATTTTGATTATTTTTAATTTTATGTTTAGTTGGATTTATCTCATCTTTTTAAGTTATAAAAGAAAAAATTTAAAAGAAAAATATTTTTATTAAAATTAATAAGTTTTAGTACATATATGTTTTATGAATGCATTAATTTTGAATAATAATTTTGGACTAGTAAAATTAAAATAAATTCTAAAAGATTATAATTTGTTATTATTAACTGAAAATTAAATTTAAAAATTTTCTTTTAAGATTTCAATCTTTAGTTAGAAACAAAAAAATGAACATATTATTAAATATTACATTAGTAATTAAATTAATTAATTAATTATATACCCCTACTTAAAAAAAAATTCCCGCCACTGTACAACCCCCTTCCTGTTTCTCCGAACTAGGGGTGGGCACTTGAGTTATTTTATTGGTTTAGTTCGGGTTTGGTTCGATTTGGTTAATTCGATTCTATAATTTTCCAACCAAAGTAAACCATAATTAGTTTGGTTTGGATCGGTTTCGGTTCGGTTTGGTTTGTGTTTTGGTTCGGTTCAATCGGGTTCCCTTAGTTTAGTTCTTTAAAGAAAAATCATGTTTTAAAACATAAACGCATGATCATGAAATCTTCATGTTAGTGACTATGAAAAACTAAATTATACTGACTAAATTCAATATAAAACCGAAACCAAAAACTTTTAAAAAAAACATTTATAAGAACACAATCAAATCAAAGTTAACTACAGTAAATAAAAAATTAAAAAAATATCGTTAATAATGCCTCTCAAAAATAAACTATGTAAATTAAATCTAATATAAAGCTGAAACAAAAACCTTAACAAACCACAAAAAGTTTATAAGAACACAATGAAACCAAAGTTAAATTAAGTGAGTAGAAAATTAAAAAAAAAAACAACATCGTTAATAAAGTTAACAATGACTTTAGTCTTAGGATTTTAGTATATTGTATATTGCTAGTATGTTTAATTCATATAATAACAAAAGCACATTGGTTATGAGTTTGGTTTAATTCAGTTTGGTTTGGATCGGTTTCGGTTCGGATCGGTTTCGGTTCGGTTGGTTTGGGTTGAAAAAATCTTAAACCTAACTATTTGATAATAGACTTTGGTTTGGTTTGGATCGGCTTCGGTTCGGTTGGTTCAATTCGACTCAGTTTGGTTCGGTTTTCTTGCCCACCCCTACTCCGACCCGTGGGACCAAACTAAATCGTATCTCGTATTAAAAATTTCGTCAAATAAAAAAGACTGTTGAATATGGGAACAACCAATACCACACACCAAAAAAACATATAATGAACGTTACAATTAACAGGCGGAGAGAGGGAAACAATTAAGAAGAATGAAGGTAGCCCGAGCTTATCCATCGATATCTCATTTGCTCTTTGCAGATGATAGTCCCTTCTTTTGTACGGCACAAAAAAAAGAGTGTCAAACCATTCTCAGGATTTTAAAGGAGTGTGAGGCTGTGCCAGGTCAACAAATAAAATTTCAAAAATCTTCATTTCAATTTGGTCATAAGATTGAGGAATCCAGCCGGAAGGAGTTCATGGATATCTTGGGAATACAAAATTTAGGAGGAATGAGATCCTATTTAGGACTGCCAGAGAATCTCGGTGGATCTAAGATACAAGTTTTTGGAATTATTTAGAAGCTTTTGAATAATAGGGTCAATGGCTGGACTTTTAAGTTCTTTACTAAAAAAGGAAAGGAAGTGATCATTAAATCAGCGGTCACGGCTCTACCAAATCATGTGATGTCCTGTTATCGTCTACCAAAGGCAACCTCAAAGAAACATACGAGTGCGGTGGCACAATTCTGGTGTAGTCCAGGTAGTAGTACAAAAGGGATGCATTGAAAATCATGGGACAAATTATGTCTAAATAAGGATGAAGAAGGTTTGAGTTTCAAGGACCTAACAGATTTTAACACGGCGATGTTTGGTAAGCAGTTGTGGCATCTGATTGAGAAACCAAATACCTTATTCTCTCGAGTTTTTAAAGGATGGTACTAAATGAATGCTTCACCCTTGGAACCGTTTAGATCATATTCTCCGTCATATGGTTGGCAGGGTATTGTTTCTGCTAGATCTCTGGTTAGCAAATGACTAATTAAAAGGGTGGGATCAGGATCATCTATCTCTGTATGGAATGATCCCTGGCTCCCAACCACTTGTCCGAGACCCGCAAATAAAAATCAACAAAACAGTTACCCAGTTTTTACAGTTGACTCTCTCATTGATTCAGCTACGCGAATTTGGAATATAAATGCAATTCAGGCTTTAGTGGATCCCCAAGATGTAAAGATAATAGAAAGTTTACCACTGACTAAGACTCATATGATGGATAGGGATGGATGACATTTCACACAGAATGAGAAATACACGGTCAAATCAGGTTACCAAGTCGAAAGCGCTACCTTTAGCAAGCAAGTGAGTTACAAACTCTTTATCCTGATATATCCCTTCGGTCCGAAAAGTGGGTTTACCCAGACGGGGAAAAACCAACAGTAGTGTTTGGATCCACGGTTGATCTACTGAAAGTATTTTGCTGGAAAATACGGTGTCCACCAAAGCTTAAGTATTTCTTATGGCAGTTAGTGTCAGGGTGTATAGCAGTGAAGAAGAACTTGCATGCGAGAGGCCTGTAAGGGGATTTATGTTGTGCTCGATGTGGAGCTTCGGAGGAATCGATAAACCATGTGTTTTTTAATGTCCTCCAGCGCGTCAGGTTTGAGCACTCTCACGTATACCATCCAATCCAGCTCTTTTTCCCACTGGGTCCCTCTTTACAAATATGGATCATATTTTTTGGCAAATTCAACCAAAGATGAGCGATCATCAATTTGCATGGATTTTATGGTATATTTGGAAAGAAGGAAAAATAAGGTTTTTAGTAATTTAGACATTGATCACAGGGAGACACTTAAATTGGCAGAAACAGAGTCAACATTTTGGGCTGAAGCGCAAGTATTGACCACACCGAAGGAAACACAACATATAGAGGTTTTAAATCTACCTTCAATCCCACGGCGGTGGTGTTTCACATATAGTTTTTGGAAATATTATGAGTTTTTCTCAAATCAAGGTTGGTATAGCACTCTATAAGGCTTTGAGGGGATATTGGGGGCAAGGAATGTCCGGGCGAGTCTTTCCCCTCTTCATTCAGAGGTGGAGGCACTACTCTGGGCAATGGAGTGTATGAGGAATATGCGTCAGTTTCGGATCACGTTTGCAACGGATTGTTCTCAATTGGTGAAGATGGTTTCGGAACCAGAAGAATGGCCAGCTTTTGCAAGTTATTTGGAAGACATCAAAACCCTGCAAGAAATCTTCTTCAGCTCAGAGATCATTCATGTACCACGAGCGCATAATTTGAGAGCGGATAGTCTCGCACGCAGTGTTAGGAATCAACTATATTTCGTCGTTCACATGGATGCAGAATTACCGGTGTGGTTTACAGAGTCAGTTTGAGTATGTTTTTTAAGTTGATGACAGAAAAAATGAACGTTACAAAAGATTGTTTCTAAAGTGAACTTGAAAAAGACTAAAATATCTAATAATAGAAGAATACTATATAAGAAATAAAAATATTTCGTCTAACACGTTTGAGTGATTGTGGTCGAGTGGTAAGGAAACGGGATTGGGACGCTAACACGTTTCAGGTCCGACCCATCTGTTGCGCGAAACTATGTCACAATTATTCCTGGTCACTTTACACAGATATGAGTCAATGCTTTAGGGCCCATTTGAATACCGAAAAATGGTCTATCCGTGGGCTTCACCTTCTCTTGAAAATTAGTGTGGGTCTTTCCATGGGCCTGAGATAGCCCCAAAATAATCCAAAAAACAATATTTCGTCTATTTCAAATTAATAGATGTTTTTATGTTCTCAAATATATTAAAATAAAATGAATTTAATTAATAAATACATCATTTTATTTTTAAATAATAATTTTTCATAATTTTTAAATTGATAGTGATTCAGTAAACATAATTTTAGTTACAATTTATCATTAATATTAATATTATTATATATATATATATATATATATATATATATAAACTCAAAAATAATTTTAAAAATAAGTCTTGTAAAGACATTTATGAGGGAGCATATTATTATGGCCTATGAGATCCAAAACTATTAGGTTCATTAATTAGGTTTCAGCTCATTAAAAAATTGTAGTACGGAAATATTAGGCCGTAAAGTGAAAGCCCATTATAAGTAGTGAACAAGAAAAAAAAAAAGACGATTCTCTCCGGAGAGAAGTCATAGAGATCTCTTCTCTTGTACACCGAAGTTTGGTTCGTCACCGGGCGAAAGGTGAAATCATCTCCTCCGACGTTATAATGCCGGTAAGTTCCTCGATCAATGCGTAATTCCGGATCTCACATATCCGATTTCCGATTTCAATTCTCCTTTCCGTTTCCTCGCCGTCAATGTCTGCTGATTCCGGCTTGGCTTACCGCAGTTTACGACGGTGATAGAAGTAGAGCCTCCGAGTCTGTTCCGGTACTTGATCGGAGCGGCGGTGATGATGATGGGCGTCGTATTACCGGTTGGTTACATGATGTTCCGCAACAAGCGCGTCCCAGCATCGTCTTCCTACTCTAAACAGACGTAGGTGTGCCTTTTCTTTTCACTCTCTTTCTTTCACTCACAGTCACAGGTTTTGGTATCTTAGTTAGGGGTAGTCACAATTCGAAATTCGAATGAGCTCTGTACAAAGATGTATTATATAAATTGTAGCATAACATTGAAGAAGTTGAAATGAATTCGTATAGTTCCTTCCTTCCTTCCTTGGATCAGATGCAATTTTAGTTGAAATGATCTGTATGCAATTTTAACCTTACTCCTTTGAAAGCTTGAGTGTACTTTGTGTGTTGTATGGAGAAGTTCAGGTGTTGGGGAATTCATGGTTGATATATAATCAGAAAAAAAAAACAAAAAAAGTTGCTCCACTTCGTGAAAGTAACTCTTGAGTTTATCATCCATCCTCTACGATCATTACTAATTAATAGTCTTGTCTTTGCTTTTCAGGAACAAAGTTTTGATATAGAAAGCCAGAGTCTGCGGATGAGGAGGACATATTGATATCGACGATTTTAAAGTCATAAACCTAGAAATTGTGAGTACTATTTAGTTAATTCTCTCCTTGGTTTAGGTTATTCAAGATAATATTGATGTTGAGCTTCGTTTATTGTAATGTACCCTTCTTGTTTTTGCAATTTGATTTTTTTTTTTTTGTTTCGCTGTGGTGTTAATGACATTCGCAAATTAGAATCATATTCAAAGCTTCAAGATAGTAGATATAGTGTTCAATAGGGGCAGGAATAGGTCAAATTACAAAATCTGTTAACCAGAACATGTCAAAGATTTGGAAACTTAATAAGCATTGAAATTTGAATGTGAAGAGCAAGTAAACGTGGTGGAGCTCCTTTTCCCGTTTCCCTTCCATCTGTTCATCAATCTTTCAAAACGAATGCGAAGAAGACATACCAAATCTAGTGAGAGATGGAGTTGGAGTCTCTGATTCGTTCTGCTCCAGGGGACGGAACACCTGTTCACCTCATCATCGGCAGGTTCCTTGATGATTAAAACAAACATACACATGTGACAAAACGCTAATACACACGTGTTTTTTTTTTTATCAAGAGTAACTGGTGCTCTGGACAATTTGTGACACAGATTCATAAATAGCAAAAGCTTGCTACATAAACATTAATTTGTCACTTTAGGTACGTACACACTAAGATAAATACATTATTGATTCTAAAACTGAGTTTTTCTCTCTACTAATTTACTTATTTGTTAAAAACTATGGAGTTTTATGTAATAATATTACAAAAGAAGGCCTAGTTGCGAATTGGGTTGGTAAACAAGAACATCACGATCAAATCTAAAATGAACTAACGATAAAATATTAAAGTAAAAGCAGATATAAAAGTATTCGTTTAAAACGATAATCCGAAGGCAATTGTATAGTCTCCAAAATTTGCAAAAACAAAAAGTCATCACTCAAGAGATAAAACAGCACCAACAACATGAAGCCTAGACGAAGATGATGATGATAGAAGTAAAACGATAGCAAAAGGAGCAATCAGCGGTAACGGCGAAGAGAGAGAGAGTTGTTTTTCTTCCAGGTTGCTCTGCGAGACGGGCGGTTCTTGTGGTTGTTGTGACCTTTTCCGCGCAGTCCTCTGTTCTTCTTTCCCTCAGACGTAAGTCCTCTGAGCTCACGGTGTTTGTGCACCGGGTTACAGATCCAGTTGATCCTCGGGTCGTTACGCACTGCGTTGTGTGCCGGGTCAACCAAAATGATCTCGTAGTACTTGTAGGTCGAATCCTAATTTCAAGAAATTGATCAAGTTAATATCTTAGATTAGACATGAAATAGAGTGAGAGAGAAAGCAGTAGTAACCTCGTTGAGCCAGTAGGAGTTGACGACTCTGAGGCCGCCCAGTTTCCTACCAGCACGCTCCTCAGCAACAGAACGCTTGCTCCTCTGGAACTTGAGTTGGGTGACTCCCTGGTTCGTTGGCTTACCATACACAATACCCTTTGGCACTGGCCTCTTGCGTCCACCACGTCTCACACGGACACGGTACACCACAAATCCCTGTCATACATTTAACATCATCACAACTAGATTATTAACAGAGTCTGAACAAGAGCTAGATTTTCAGACAAGTGTTTGTTCCGAGAAACACAATAAACATTAACGCTAAATCATACGAAGATAGCACAGTAAAATCAACCAAGTTACACTCCAAGATCTCATTTTCTTTTAACCAATAAAGTCAAGTTTTATAGAGAGAAAAAAAAACATTTGGAATCAGAACGAAGTTCTCACCTGTTTGGCCTTGTAGCCCAAACGACGAGCCTTGTCGGGACGAGTAGGCCTGACGAGACGGACAATCGAAGGCTGCTGTCTGTACTCCCAGCACCTAACCCTCTGCACGAACCTCATAACATCGGACTGCTTCTTCCTCCATAGCTCAGACACATACTTGTAAGCACCTAGTGTTCACCAGAATCCATCGAGATTTTTAAATTAGTTCGTAATAACAGATTTCCATAACACAAACATCATTTGAAGTTTGAAAGAGAAACGCTAAATCGATCTAAAGGGCGACTGGCGAGGAAGATGGATCTAAAGGAGAGATGAGAAGAACGATTTACCCATTTTCGATGTTTTCGCAGAGCCGCCACAACAAAGGGTTTGTCCCTCGCTTTAAAGATAAGGACTAGGGTTTTAAACAAACTGGGCATACTGATTAAATACATAAAAGCCCATTTGATATGGGCTTGAAAGTTTGGATTGAACCTTGTGACGCATGAAGTTCTAGCATGGTTGATTTGATGGTTCCCTCGTGATAGATATAGTTTTTTTTTTTTGCTTAACTGTGAATATCATAAATATGAAAAGAGCTTACAAAAGTGTTTATAAACTAAGCTTTGCTAGCATGGCAAAAAATAGGAAAAAACATGCTGACAAAAAAAGAAACTTTTTAAGAGGTGCTTGCTAAACCAGCCAAAGGACCATGAGGTGCTTGAATTGCTTTCTGATATTTCGAGCAGAGATGGTGTTCCTAACTGTTCTGTCTACGAGCTTGAAGAGGTCAGACGCTGTGAGCATCTAATTCATGAAAGTTATGTTGTTTCTTTCTGTCAAAGTATAGTAGATAATGGCTTGGACAGCAATACTTCTTAGAGTTCGCGGAGATCGGGTGGAAGTCGAGGAGGACCAACCCAAAAGCTGCAACCAAGAAGTAAAAGTAATCGGAGATTCGGAGAGCCTGTGGATCATGGAGGTCCAGAGAATCTCGGTGTAGGGGCAATCCACAAAGAGATGGTCCCTTGATTCTTCTAAAGCTAAACAGAGACAGCAAGAGGTAGGAATCAACATCCCCCAAGAGGCTAGTCTTGTTCTGGTGGGGAGTCTGTCCTGAACAGCAACCTACATATTAAATGCATGCTTTGGAGTATGTCCCTTAAACCAAACCGCGTTATACCAAGGGCGGTTTTGTTGTTTTTCTCTTATAACACTCTATGTCTTGGAAGATGAAAAAGATTGGAGCTTCGATCCCTCAATCGTCCAAGAATAAAAATCCGTTCCCCGGTTCACTGAAGGCGCGTCTACTGTAGTCAGGTAGGCATGAAGCGAGACCTGTTCTTCTGATCTAGGGGCTGGGAGGTGCCAATACCCAGCTCTAGCGGCTTTAGAGACGGTGGCATTAATAGGAACTCGTAGAGATCGAGGTCCATTCTCTCCTAGAGTGTCTAGTAGAGGTCCCAACGGAGTCCATTGATCAAACCAGAAGCTAGCAGTGTTTCCATCCTGCACTGTGCAGGTGATAAACGGCCGAGCTAGAGGCCTGAGGTCTAGCAGAGACTTCCAGTGCCAAGAAATTTGTGTTTCTAAGATGGTGATACCTGTGCCAAGCCACCCACAAAGAGCCCCCTTCTGCAAACAGAAGCCAGATTGGACGAGGGCATAGTGTCTTGTTCCAGGTCTCATAACGACGCAGACCCAATCCTCCTTCTTTTTTCGGTAGACAGCAAGTGGCCCAAGATATCTTGGTGAAAGCAGGCCCCTCAATCTGGCCAGACCATAAAAATTTGGAGCAGAGAGATTCAATCTTCTTTATGCAGCTCTTTGGCAAGATGAAAGTTGTTATCCAAAAAACAACTATTCCCGAGATAACCGACTTAATGAGAACCAGCCTTCCTGCGAAAGACATGGATCTTGCTGACCATGCATTGAAGGTTCCTGAGATTTTTCCAATAGCAAGGAATATTCCGAAACTCTAAGCATGCGATGCATCAATGGAAGATCTAGGTAACGAATTGGGAGAATTCCCATAGGAAATCCATAGCTCAAAGTAGTGTTGGTTTCAATCTGATCTAGCCCCGCAGTGAACAGTTCTGACTTGCTTTGATTTATTTCAAGGCCCGACCAACTGGCAAAGTCATCAAGAGTTTCAGAGATACCATGAAGCGAAGAGCTGCTACCATCATAGAAAACCATGACATCATCTGCGAACATGAGGTTAGAGATATCAATAGGTTCAGCATTTGGATGATACCTGATGTAACCAGACTGATAGCGAGATGTAAGCAATCTAGAAAAGACCTCCATTGCCAAAACAAAAAGATAAGGGGATAGGGGATCCCCTTGTCTCAAGCCTCTCATACTTTTAAAAAAACCACCAGATTCTCCATTTACACAAATTGTGAACGAGGCTGTTGTGATGCACTCAGAGATCCAGTTTATAAACCTCTGAGGCATGTCTAGAGCATGGAGAGTGGCAATCACAAAATCCCATCTGACAAAATCAAAAGCTTTGCGGAGGTCTACTTTCAGCATTGCACTAGGCGAGATGCTGGACCTGTTGTATCCTTGAACGAGCTCTGTTGCCAGCAAGACGTTCTCTGCCAAGGCATGAAAGCAGATTGCGCGTGAGAGACTACATGCTCAAGGGTCTCCTTCAGACGACCAGTTAGGAGGCGAGAGATAACCTTGTACAGTGTATTGAGGCATGAAATCGGCCTGAAATCTCCAATCTTAGAGGCATTCCTGATCTTAGGAATGAGAACCAACGTCGTAGAGTTCCACTGCTTCAGGAGTTTACCCTCTCTAAAGAATTCTTTAACTGCTTAAATAATTTCACCCCCGATAATTGACCAACAGCCCATGAAGAATTCTGAGGAAAAGCCGTCTGGTCCGCAAGATTTGTTTTTTGGTAAGCTGAAAAAAGCTTCCTTTATATCCTCACTGGTGAAGTCTTCTTCAAGCCTGATTCTCTGAGAATTTGAACATTGAAAATTTAGCAGCAATGATAAATTTTGAGGATCAAATAGAGGCGGCGAGTCGGGGACGCCAAGGAACTCGGAGAAATGATCGACGCAATGATCATGAATTGCCTGACGATTCTCAAAACGATCTCCAGAAGGGCCAAATAAAATATGGATATGGTTCTGCGCGCGTCGAGTAGCCATAAGCTTATGAAAATAATGAGAACCACAGTCACCAACTTCAAGCCAAGAGATATTAGCCCTTTGATAAAGAAAAACTTGCTCAGCTTTGAGAAGTATTCCAAGCTTGCACTGAGCTTCAGCCTCTTGAAGGGCCAAGGCCGCTGATGGAGAGTTGAGGAGGTCATTTTGGATTTTTGAAAGATCAGTACTAGCCTCCTATGCTCGTTTCTCCAAGTTTGAATAATTGTCTTTGTTAAAAGACCTAATCGGATTTTTCAGCATCTTTAATTTCTTGGAGACTCGAAACATGTCAGATCCCACGATGCTAGTAGAGAACCATAGCCATGCCACCATCGGTAGGAACTCACTATCCAGGAGCAGGAAATTATAGAATCGGAAGGGAATACGATGCTTCACTGAGGAGTCTGCAGGATGACTGACATAGAGGCGTGATTTGAGAATTCAACTGGACCAAAAATACCCACAGAGGAAGGGAACTGAACGTGCCACTGATCATTCACCAAAATGCGATCCAGTTTCTTACCAATGGGGCTTAACTTTTGACTGTTCCACCAGGAGAAGGTCGGTCTAGTATAGCTTAAGTCGGAGAGTGATGCATCAGCAAGGCATTCCTGGAATTCCCTAGTCTTCCTGTCCACATTCATAGTACGAGGACAAGAGTGTTCTTCTGGCTTTAGTACTTGATTAAAATTGCCTATTAGCATTCAGGCTTTTCCATCAATCACGGGAGAGCTTGAGAGTTCTGAAATTTCGGACCAAAGAGCAGACCGAATAGACTCGTCAGTAGACGCATAGACACAAGAGACGATGACCGGAGTTATGAAGTCCGGAAGTTTGAAAAGACAAGTCACCAACTAAAGAGACTTATGCAAGATAGTAACTTCAATAGAGGGGTGCCAAAGGATCCAAGTCTTCCCCAGATCAGAGAAGTCATAGTTGGCATCAAAACCCCAACCGGGGAGAATAGAGCTGACAAACTTACTTTGCTTACTCCGCTGTACATGAGTCTCCAAGAGACATCCAAAAGTTGGTCTATGCTGCTTAAACCATTTTTTAAAACCCGTACGGTGGCTGACCATATTAAATCCACGTACATTCCAGCCAAAAAAGTTTGTATACATAAAAATTACTTGAGTTTGGGGCCCCTGCCCCTATCCTTTTTCTTCTGGCGCGAAGAGAAAACTTCCTGGAAACCCGAGTCGTCATTAAGAGGAGACGTGGGAGAGTTAATATCAGAAGAATCCGATTCCGCCGCTGAGGTTTCAGAATTTCCGGAATCAGGAGGACGATCACCTTTTGGGATAGTGACACGAAGGCCTTCAGAGTTGCTAGTACCACCCTTCTCCAAATTTGAAAATGAAGCTTCTGACTTCGTAGGGGAGGTATTAATGCTTCCTCTGAGATTTGCAGGAGGAGTCAGCCGAGGATTAGAAGTGACTTTTAGAGGCCCATGATTCGAGGCTGGTTTAGCCCCTGTCTTTCTTTTCGCACGAGTGCAATCAGCCTGAAAATGACCTGAAGATTTGCAGATCTTACAGGTGATGGGTGCCTTCTTGCATCGCTTGAGAGAGTGACCAATTTCTTTGCAGAAGGAGCACACCGGTGGCATCCAAGGGCTTGAGACTCTAATGCGCCTAATCTCGCATGATTCAAATCTAGCGTTTACCGCTTCTGGCAGAGGCACTCTGGGATCGATGATAGTGAAGACCTTTGCCACTTCCAAGTTTGTTTTATTCGCTGTTTGGGGATGGAGGAATTTTGGGTCTCCAACCTGGCTTGCGATTTTCTCTAAGGCCTCTTCATTAAAGAATTGTAGAGGCACATCACGGAGTTCAAGCCAGATAGGGGCGGTGGTTAGTTCTGGCTTCGTTGGAACTATACTGGGCTCCCACTTTGCTACAAACATTGTTTGCCCTTCTATATGCCAGAGAAATTGCTTTAAAACATAAGCTCGCGTAGAAGCATTCGGAA
This sequence comes from Brassica nigra, assembly GCA_016432835.1. Classification (NCBI taxonomy): domain Eukaryota; kingdom Viridiplantae; phylum Streptophyta; class Magnoliopsida; order Brassicales; family Brassicaceae; genus Brassica; species Brassica nigra. The sequence goes on along the minus strand of CM028249.1, from coordinate 23,161,589 downwards.
TCCTCAGGAGAAAAGCGAACCCTTCCATTTTCGAGACTGTGATGTCCCTAAATTGTTTGCTCCAGATGCCATTTACAATAGTCTGAATGGTACCCTGAGATGGAGGATCAGAATAAAATTTCCCGATGATGAAACAATCCCAAGATCTTCTGTTTTTTTCAATAACTGAGTTTGGGATAGTGACGCAAGACTCTCCAGAGGGAAGCAGGAAACTTTCTCCCCTTTTCTGAAGTTTCTTGGTGGTTCCTTTGAATAGGTGAGTCCAAGGGTCTTGTTTATCACCCTTTACAGTAACTGGTTCGGGTTTGTTTGCTTCTGGAGCCGCAACATCACCAACTTTGTCGGGAACAACAGCTTCAGCATCTGGGACACTCTTAGAGTTGTTGGGAGATATCTCACCTTCCTCTAAGTCGCCTACTTCTTGAGACTTTTTTGGGTTAGCCACCGGAATGACCTTCGCAGACTTCACTATAGCGACAGTGATTTGTTTTTCAGATCCCAAAGTAGGTTCTGAATTGGGTCCTGGAGCATGCCCGCAGAAGCCGTAGTGAGCGATGGAGTGCCTTCCTTGTGGGTCTGAGAATCATTAGTGGATTCAGAAGACGAAGAGAAGACAATCGCATCAGTCTTGTTTTTAGATCCGGAAGCTAGTTCCGAAATCGGGTCCTGGATTTCATTCACAGAAGCCATATGAAGAGAGGCGAGAGCTTCCTTTGAGTTCTGAGCGTCTTTGGCGGAATCAGAGGAAGGTGATGAACCTGCCGCGATGGAGCCAGAGACCTGCACATCTTGCGGGATTTTAGGGGAAGTAGAGGCCTTTTTAGAGCCCTTTCTCTTCCCCATCTGGTTGTCGGACGAGAGCAACCGACGTCGAGCGTAACGCCGGTAGAGGACAGTAAACGAGGTCACCGTGAGAGATAGGGATTTGAAACAGTATTTTTAGAGAGAGAGAGCCTTCACCAACTGAGGAAATTGTGATAGATATAGTTACGTTAATATGTTAGTTAAATTACCGATTAGAATTAACATGTGCTGGGTGTTCCATCTTGTTTCCTTGGATCCACTTTGCAATGCACTTTTGATTTTTGGGGAGATCTTGGGTGTTGGTAACTTGGTATAATGCTGAGCATTATCTAATTTATTCTTAAAAAAAAACTTTATTTTATAAAGGATCGTTAAAATTCTTTATTTAATTTATTTTAAAAATTTATTGTTACGTACCATTTTTAATCTAATATATATATGTATATATATGTATATAGGTACTAATATCTTTTGAGGTTTTTATATTGATATTTATGATTTAATATCAGTGCTATTGTTTGCAGAAAAATATATTCCGTCTGTTTCTTATTAAATTTTAACTTTTAAATTTTGTTTCATTATAAGCATTGTTTTATATTTTTAACGCAATTATCAAATATTTTTCAGTTTTATCCTTTTTCAGCTCATTAATCAATAAAATCAAATAAAATAATGTATTAAAATGAGTAAAATAAAAAATTTAATCATTTTCTTAATTCATGTGAAAAAGCCTTTAACGACACTTATAATAATACATAAGAAGTAGATATTCATCTTCAGTGCTGGTATGACGTTTTTTATTGTCCTAAACTAATTTAAAAACTTTCTAGATATTTTATTTAATACTATAAGATAATAATATAAAATTATTTATTTTCATAATTCCTATTTGATAAGCTGTTTGTAAAAAGACTAAATTATAATTTTTTTGCGTTTTTGTAAAATCATTTATTAAAATCAAGTAGTCAATTGAAAACAAAACATCATATATGATCTCTATTGTGATATGCTAGACAACAAATAATATTTGTCAGTTTAAACTTCAAAAATTTCTTTCAATTGCGGTGACCGACCAGCAAATAATGAACAACATGTAATAGACAATTTATGAGTTTTGATAACAATCTTTTATCTTTTAAAACAAAGTACTTCAATAAATTTTCTAACTCTTTCTGATATTGATGCTCGTGAAATATTTAATTTAATATAAATCATCACTAACTATATCTAATTCATACTATTTTTTGAATTTTTTTTAACATTTAAAGATGATGTGTCCAAAATATCATATCTAAAATGTCCAACAAATACTATTTTAAATAAACCTTTATCAATATTATTTAGGGAAAATTTTAAATAAACCTTTATCAATATTATTTTTCCAAATTTTCAGATCTTGGAAAATAATAATCAAATTATTAAATTAAATATAAGAATTTGTAATAGCTAATCAAATGAGGACAAACATGTCTTATAACAAACAAGAAAGTGTAGTTTTCAAAAAATAATATACTAAATGTATTTTTCAAAATCTAAATCATGAATAGGGTATTTTCCAAATTATCCCTATTATTTAAGGATATACATTCATAAGAAAATTTAACTAACATATACCCTTTTAAATAAGATTATTTAATCAATGATCAGATTTTGACTCCCATTTTATTAAAACTAGGTGCTTAACCCCGCGCAAGCGCGTAAATGTTGATGGAATTTTTGCTTTATATGAAGGGTGTATAGATAGTGTGCTCTGAAGTGGTATATCGAATGTGAATATTTGGAATTTGTTGCTGATTTATGGTGGTGTAAAAATTTGTGGTAAATTTGTATGTTAGCTTTTGTTTTTGACTTATCTTTTTGACCTCGACTATCATTTGATCTAGCAAAATAGACTGTGTAAAAAAATCACAAACATAGTTTGGAGATCATGTTACACGCCTGCGATCGGACTTGTCTAAAGTGAACCCTCTATACTTTGAAACTCTTTGAGGGAAGGTGTGCGTCGTCGGAGAATGCGGCACGTCGTTGGAGATTATTTATTTTAAATTTTTTGTCACATTTTTTCATTTCATTTCCTTCTAATAATTGTAATTTGTTGGTGGCATGTTTTAAATGTCTATATTTAATTCTAAGTTTGAAAATGGGTTTAACATGTACTTTAAATCATTTTTCTGTATGTGCTAATGTATTTTGTATATTTTTAAAGATGTCAATAATATATGGGTTTTGATTTACGATGTCGTATCTATTTACTATTTGAAAAAGAAGCTGACTAAATTGTAGATATTTTGATTAGATACAATAACTTTACATATGCACATTATATCATTCAATTTTTTTGGGGGTAATTCTAGCAAATTTATTAGGTTATATTTTGTTGTTTATGTTCAAATTTATTTTCTAAAGTATTGGTTGTGAGTCAATGTTGATTATTAATTGAGGATTTTCATGAATGTTTTTATTATTTTTCAATTTGAGTTGTGAGAGGAAACAATTAAAGATACATTACTCTAAAATAGGGATATATATGGGCAGCAGTATCCAGTTTTTTAAAATGCCCAAGGTTTTTACCAATCTTTGTCAGTAAATGTGATCTTATGAGGATGCATACATACCATTTTCCATTATTTTGATAAAGTTAAACTTGCTTAACAATATATTAATGGTAAAGCTTTTTGTGTTTCTTTCTGAACATGTTTGAATGGAATGAATTAGGAATATGATGAATTATGAAAACCCGTGAACGCTTCATTAATAATTCAAAAGACAAAGAAAACCTCATAGGAGACAAATACTTGTAGGAAAAAAAACAAAGTTTTAAGTGAGAAACAAAGATGATAGCAATTTTAAAAACTACGCATTGAAACTACGATTAACGGGCTGATAGGAATAATAATTTCCTATCACTCACTGTGATGCTTGTGGGTGTTTTCAACGTCCTCAATCTCTGGTGGATTTGCTTCGCTACATTCCATTCATACATTCTTCCCCACATTGTGTTATTGGCTTGCTCTTGGTGGGGTCTCATAATCGGAATGATCCGTTGGCTTAGTTGCAGCTGGAGTGTGATTCATCATCCGTTGAATCGAAATTTGAGTGGCAGACGACAGCTTTAGCAACTGGAGCAGCAGATGAAGTAATTTTCGAGAAGATGTAATAAAATTTTACTGGAAGAAAAATCAATGAAAGAATCAAACATGAAAAATTTCTTCTTTTAGATAGAGTATATATAAAGCAGAATGCAGGAGGTATTACGAATGTTCCATTATTGATTAAGATGGTAGACGTAGAGGTAGAGAAAGAAAAAACTATTCATGGAAACACAGACGACATGAATTTGACCAAAAAGATTAGTTTACAGGGATTTGTTCAAAAACAAAGATTAGTCTACATGGATTATAGAAACCTTAGACTCCGTTGAATACAAGGTTTCAAATAGAAGAGGTCTACTGGACCAAATAAATAATTTTCTGTTATCAAGGTTCATTCCAAGACTCGAGTTCTTCAAAACGAAATACATCATGCGAAGCCCATTTGAAAAATCACTGAAAACGCCAGCCTAATCAGTGGCGGACCCAGAAATATTTTTTACCGGTGTCACAAAATAAATGAATTATTTAATTAAAATATATTTTAAAAATAATAATTTAAATTTAAAATGTTACTAAATATTCATTATATATATAATATTAGATTGTCAAATTGTTGTTGATTAAAAATAAACACAAATCTTCAATTTGGGCTGAAAAAACCCAAATAAAAAAAATAAAAAAACTATAACTAAAGTAAAATGTCTAGGCCAAATATTAATTTGGATCCAAATAAAAACGTAAAAATATATTGGAATTTTGGCCTGTTACAAAAAGAAACAAATAAAAATTAGGAAAAAGGTGCAACAAAGAGTGTCGAACCCAGGTTAGATATTTTAGGGGTATTTAAGAAAGAGATTTTAACCAACTGAGCTAAGATAGCTGATTATTCATGGATCCGCTTTTGAGCCCATTTGTTATAAAAAATAGAGGTGGGGTCCACATATTTGCTGACGTGTCGTCATAGGAAAGAGGGATTAAACTGTGTTAATAATGTGATTGATATTGTTCGTAGTATTGCTTGTTGTGTCACTGAGACTTATTGTTTGTTTGTCTTTTTAATTTGTTTCTTGTACTGTTGAGAGTACATAAATTATATTAAGGTTGTTGAGAGTACCTTTGTTTCTGGATATTTTTTTTCCAGTTCAGTTGTGTAAGTTGTGTGTATTAAGTAATAATTTTATTATATTTATTATGTTTGTTATATGTTTTTAAAAATTTTTAAACTTGTTGCTTTTACCGAACCTTTAAAACAAATACATGAAGACTTGTAGAAATAACTATAAAATGAGTGACAATTATGGGTATTTGGGCCTAAATGGGTTTTAGAAAAATTTATGTATTTCTCATAAGAAGATAATAGCATTGGCCTGTTGACATTGAGCATGTAAGCTATTTTCATAAGACAAGAAGAGTGAGTAGGTGGAGATGTTGTTGCCGCCTTTTTGTCTGTCGGGATTGTCTCTTGTATCTCTTGGTGTGCCTGTGTTTGTTTCTCTTTTATTTGATGGGTAATATGTAAACAAAAATCATTCTTAGTTGTATTTATCAGAGTTCATAACTTACTCTGCTTTTTCGTTAGGTGATTTCACTGATCTTGGTTGTCTTCTTCGTCTTCTTCATAAGCATCTGCGAAAGTATGTTTGTAAATTGTTAATTAGCTGGTCATGTAATTTGTATTTGTTTAGCTGACTCGATGTATATGTCGTTGAGTTTTAGTTAAGGTGCTTGGTTTGGTATATTTGGTTTGAAGTTTATTTGTAAGATTAGACAAAAAAAAGAGAGGTGATCATTATTGATTCATCTTTTTTTTTTTAATTCTAGTTTTTGGTGTTTTGATTATTTGGGTTGTTGTGGTTTCTTTTAAGCTGTAAAATAAAGGTTTGTGTGAAATTAGTTTGATAAGTAAGGGAGATAAATAGACGACCACAGATCTTGGGTAGGAAATATTTTTGATCATTGGTGCTAGCACAATATAGACAGTAATTGTGTGTTGATTTTTTCTTACGGATCAATGAGGAGACGGATAATGACTCGAATTGTTTCTTTGGTGAGGTCAGAGACCTGGACAGAACGGATTTGCCCAACCACATGCGAGTTTAAATATCAGTTATGATATCGAAATAAAATATAAACCAAGATGTAATATGATAATATATATGGGAGTTTTAGGTTTTTGTTTGCAATCATTTGGAGATTGTTGAACAGCCTAATCATGCCTGGAGATTGATCTCAGGAGCACCGGTGATGAATTCATCAATAATGGTTGGTGGGATGAAACGAATGAGGAATGGATGATCAGTTATCTTGTACATGCTCGAGCACCTAGCAACCTCAAAACGATCGACTTTCACAAACCGGCTTTCATATATTGCCTGTAATGATTAGCACATCCGGCAGGAATGAACCCATGAATCACAGAAACTGCAAATAATATATTCAACAAAGAATCAGAAAATCAGTTAAAAATAATTATGTTAAATAAGTGTGATAGATCGAAGATTAACTTACCATAAACTCACTGTCTTTCTTGAAGTTCAGGGAATCCCAGAAGCGGAGGAGGCCGGCGACTATTCTCTGACTACTACGACCAAGACGGAGAGACTCGAAGGTTGAGTGACGGACGCCGGTGACGGTGGTTTGAGAAACTGGAGAGGCAAAGAGAGACATTTTCTAGAAGATGGTTAAAGCTAAGAAGAATCAATGAGTTTTGTGGAGATGGAGATTGAGTTTATCAAAGATGAGAATCATATATATATAGGGTTTACAGAGGGGCTACAAATCAGGAACATTTATGATCAAGCGATTTAAGATGGGGAGATGAAAAATTCACCGGTGAAAAATAGATTACGAACAGACAAACGGCGTAATTCTATAACTCATACCTGTCTGACACAATGATGAAAAGAACCCTAACTCATGTTAAACGATAACGGTTTACAATATGGGAAAACTATAATTGTTGCAAACTTGAGCTTTTTCTTAATATAACGTGATGAAACTCATTTAAAAATGAAACCCATAATACAGTTGCATGCCCGACCCTCAGAGAAAGCCCAAGAAGTAAGGGCTTCCAATCTTCATAAATATATATTAGTTTCGGCCATATATGTACAAATTATCCTTTAGTTTAGTGGTATAAATGTTTGTGGTTGTATCTCAATAACTTGGATTCAAACCATTGACTTGATACTTTTTCACTCTTTTTAAAAGTGGACCCCACAAAAACCCTGACGTGTTGCATCAGGAATGAGACAACTGGCTCATTATATTATAGATATATATTAGTTTCAGTTAACAATGTACAAATTATCATTTAGTTTAGTTGTATAAATGTTGGTGGTTGTATCTCAATAACTTGGATTCAAACCATTGACTTGACACTTTTTCACACTTTTTAAAAGTGGACCCCACAAAAACGCTGACGTGTTGCATCAGGAATGAGACAACTGGCTCATTATATTATAGATATATATTAGTTTCAGTCATCAATGTACAAATTATCCTTTAGTTTAGTTGTATAAATGTTGGTGGTTGTATCTCAATAACTTGGGTTCAAACCATGAACTTGACGTGTCGCATCAGGAATGAGGTTCATAATATTATATTATAAACTAGGATCGGGCCGCGCTTCGCGCGGCGAGTGGATTCATTAAGTATTTAACATGAGTATTTTTAGTTTCAAAAATGTAATTATATATTTTGTATAGGACATTTTTCATATAAAATCGTTTTACATAGAATTTCAGTCAATTTCATATAAACTGCATAGATGATTTGTCTTTTGCTTTCATTGTAGATCGCTACGAAATCACAAATGAATAATTGTTAAACAAAAAATCATATTTTGATCGGATTAAAAAATCGAACTAAAATAATTATTTAAAAAACACAAAATATGACACTATATCATTTTACTATTTACTTAATGTTTAAAATAATTTCAATGTGAAATTTATCTGAAAATACTTATAAATGGATCCACATTTGTTTATTGTATTGCTAGATAATTATGTAATTTTGAAAAATAGAAACCTCAAAGAACCCGTTTGGATAAAAAATAACGGTACCAAAATTGATATTAAATTTTAAATGCAATTTTCAACGTTTTCATGAAATGAAAACGTTATATATATATATATATTAATTGTAATATTTTAATGAAACCATATATCTATATAGGATTTTTTATAAAAAAAAACATTATTTTATTATCATATCGATTTGTGTTATATTTTGAATCGGTCTATCTCAGAACCAGATATTTATTAATATATCAAATATTAATCTATAGAGTTTTACCATATTAGTTACTGATTTTGGTTTTGTTAGTGAGCAAAATTAGACCGCTGCATTTCTAACTCCAGCAGGGTCGCCGTTTTTTCTTTTTCAAGTTTACATTTCTAAATCCGCATGTCTTTTTGATTACTTAACAGTTATTGCAACAATACCGAACAATTAGTGTTAGTTTTTGATAAGGTATTAGTTAATATCTTTGTTTTAGTATTATTTCATAAATTGCATTTTATATATTATAGGGAATACATTTTTCCCTGTAAGAGTATTATGTTTGAGAGCCAGCACAGTGTCTATAGAATGAATATAATAGTGATACAATGCATTTAGTAAAACGGATACGTGTCAACTCGAAGAACGCCAATTGATGATGTGGCAGCACCAAATGTGTTGAAATCATTAGTATTTGATTTGTATTTGAGGACTTTTGAATTCATGACATAATTTTGTTATAATTTTACATATTTTAGATATATACTTTTTTCCAAAAAGATCCACCTATTAAAAAAAAATTATTTCAAAATACATTAATTTCAATGCATTGTTTATTTGTAAATGTAAACTCTAAAAAATATGTTTTCCATAATTCTATTGGTAAAATTTTTTGGGATATAGCTTATTACAAATTAATGTATCAATATTCAATATTTAATATGTTTTCTTAATATGGGTGAAAGTATTAAAACTTACAATTTTGAAACGTAGAGAGTATATCTTTTTATATTTATAAAAAAATTATTTTACTATGTGTTACTTTTAGCTTTGGTTTTTCATCAATTTCTTGTTAATTTCCTTTAATTCCATTTGATGATACATGAGAAGACAATATCATAAATTTGTTTCCTAATTCTTATTCTAAGTTGCCTATTTTTTTAGATATTTATATGTTTTTGTTATTTTAAGTGTTTTAGGGCTATGTTATGTTTTTCATTAAATTTAATTGTTATATAGATATTCCGATTTTTTTTTTGTAGAAAACTTTTTTGATTATTTATTAATATTTGGTTGTTGTTTTCCTTGTGGATAGCCCCTGGTACAAAGTAAATAAGAAAATATAGTAAACTATCATACAATGTTGCAGTTTTTTTTTGAATTTTAAACACTTGCATAAACTGAAACAAAGATTTATAGTATCTGCTCGTTTCATTTTACTAATCAAACACAAAAAAAAGACATCAGAAAGTTAAGGTTTAAGTTCACACACAGCTGAAGAAGAAAATGCTGCGATCACATAGCCATTGCATCTAAAAAGAGAATTCAATAATTATATATCTAATCTGCTGCCACGATCAAAAATTCAAAGAGGTAACTTCATTCATCAATTCTACCTTGTCATGCGCACATTTATCTTTCATGCCCTTCAATGTCTCTTCAAATTTTTGACATTCATGTATATTTCCTACTCAAAGTCTGAACCTTCTCCTTGAACTGTCTCACGGTAACATCAAAGCTAAGAGAACCCTTAATGATTCGTAGAGTGAGCGCCTGTTTTCTAGTGGATTCATACCTTTGTAATCAATTATACCTTGTAGCAAAACAATCTCATCTTTCTCACCAAAAAGTCTTTTAGAATTTTTATCTCATTTTCTCACCTTGTTTATAGATTTTCTTGGCTCCCTTCGGACTCACGTTCGTTGAGACCCCTCCAACCAGCCGCTTCCTCCCTGACAGCTAAAGCTCGGAACTCCTTGGTTGATGATCTTCCGGCTCGTCTTCATCAGAATAAAAGATGGTATGTGTGTGTCCTTGTTCAGCTTCTCCTTCTCCTTCCCCTTCTTGATATAAAAAAAACTCTATTTCTTTCTCGCCGGCGTTTGAAGATAAGGCTGGAACCCGATTAGCATTTATGGTGGCTGGCACAAGAGTCAAGGTTTCATAATCAAGAAACGGAAGCTACATGCTAACAATGTTCATAAGAATAACATCACTATTATCAGAATCTCAAAAACGGACAGACCTTTGAATCAAGCAAGAGCATGTCGATAGACATGAGTTCATCACCCCACATAACATTCCTCGCCCCTCAAAAACGAAGCAACCTCACCTCAATCATGGAAGTCTGGAAGAACATCTACCGGACTTCAAATCAGAAATAAAAACTTGAGAGCTAGCCATTTTCCAGAAACTAAATGAATTCATCTGTTTGAATAGATTGGTAGGACGATATCAAGAGTAGGGATGCTAACGTTTTTATAATGAGATTTCCACCGCCTTGCAATAGCTAAGTAGACAATAAATATAGATCGTGGATGATGGAATCAAGGAAGATTTTAAGAAGATGAATGTGTAACTGGTAAAAATCATGGTTGGAGGAAGAAGATGAATCGAAACACTCGTGTTGGAGACTACATCGCGACGGCGGAGAAGAACAATGGTTCTACCATTGAAGTAAGAAACGACGCGTTTCGAGTGACTTAACCTATTATCAAGTTGGGTTTTCCAAAGCTCCATTCTAAAACCCGTCTAATCCAAAGCCCAAACGGAATGTCAAATAGAATAAATGAAACGCAAAGTATTGGCGAAAGGGACACGTGTCATCACCAAAACTCACGAATTGATGACGTGTCACGCCCTGGTGTGAGAGAAACCCAACTTTATAGTATTAGATTACATATAAAGGAGAAAATTTTATGTTATGTTATGTTATTAATTTTTCATTCAATGCATGATACCATTTTGAAGTTAAACGTTTGAATTTTTTTTTTTTCATATTTTTGATATGGTGGCAACATTTTCGTGTACTTGAATCATAACTTCTTCCTCTGATGACTCAAATGCCTAAAATCATAACGAATCCTGGCGTTCGAGTCATCTTCTATGGTTTTGGACTTTCTATTTTTGCATAATGTATATTGTGTACTTTAAATAATGTTACAAGACTTGTCTAGATACTTCTCTTATTTCAGTGTGATGGTTTCATCTTATGCTTCTCACGTGTATCTTATAGTCCAACAAAGCTATTCTCAGACATAAGCCCCCATTAGCGTTTGGGATGTCCAAAATGGTGGTTTCAATCATCAGACTGAAGAGAATTTGGCAGCTAACAAAAGGGAGATGAAGAACATAGTTGCTCACTTCTGAGTGATTATTCTGTTGAAGATGTATTGGCCTTCAGATACAAATATGGCTCCGCGAACCATCACGAAACCGCTGGTAAGTGGAAAATTCATGAACTCTCACCGGCTACAACTATCTCTAAATGATTTTCCTAAATATCATGAGTAAAGAGATAAACATTCTTTACCCAAAAAAAGAGATAAACATTAATTGGATCTTTGGCGATAATGCAGGTGGTTAAAGAGGTAAATGCTTCATATGGTTTAATAATGGACGCCACACAAAACCAGGAAAACATGGCTTTGCACGGGGCAGCCTACCGTGGCTACCATAATCTGATAACTCTGAGCTCGGCCTCTCCATATTTGCTCTCCCCATGAAACAACCGGTGACACCCTCCTTAATGACAAATTTCCTGTTTATAGACTCCAGTGTCTGAGAGGCTACAAAATACATAGAGATCATGAACTGTCTTGCTACATCGTCTTCCTGCGATTTTGTGAACAATAGAAACAATAACGGGACACATGGCTCTTACCTGGGCAATCCCGGGGATTGTTACTTTCGAGTTTGTTCAGATGCTCATGTCTGTGAAATTGATCGATATTAACATCAAGGATGCTTTTGGCATGACTTCGTTTGATATCACCGAGACAAGCCACAGTTTCAACATTTTTTCTTTTGTATCGATGGTTGGCCTTAGCCAGCGGGATGCTCAATCGTCGTGATCAGACTATCACAATTGTACTCCCGTCTCACTTGAAGTACATAGGAAATTCTGTTGGAACTAATTTTTTATAAACCTAATGGACTGAGTAAAATATTGAATAGGTGTGAATAAAATTTTTTATAAGCCTAATAGGTTCTGTAAATATTTGTCCATTATGAAGTAATATGTATATTTGATTTTATGGAAAAGTGATTAATCTTACAAAATTATTCTCAAATAATTATGGAAGGTTTTCAATATTATTTTAGAGAAATGTAAAAATTGCGTCCAAAATAATTGTAGAATATTTCTTATACTGTATTTGGATAAATGTAAAATTATGTCCAAATAATAATGGAATACTTATCAATTAATTATGTTATGTTTCTACAATAAATATTGAATACTTCTATTCATGAATATTCTTTTACTTTTTTCAAAAGATTATTTCCTGATGATCAAGTAACTCATACCCATATAAATAGACACTTAGTCTCTTCATTCTATAGACATAGAAAAATCTCTCTTAGTCTATAAAACAATCATCACCTAAAGCTTCCAGCAAAATCTCTCTTAGTCTATAGTTTTTAAAGTAAGTGTCTCGAGAGTATTCGTAGTATTTATACTTCGCAGATTCTGTTTCGGGTGCAGCGAAACAGTTTCATAGTTGTTGTATCCTGGGATTCAAAAATCGCATACAAACCGTCTCACATTACGGGCGATTTATTGAGTTAAGGAAAGAGATTAAATTTTGACTCCACGAATTCGTCTATTTCCTTAATGATTTCTTAAACGTTTATAGTCTTTATATTATCATTTATATGCTTTCTGTTTCGTGATTTTCAGTCATAATTTTCGCGGTCCTACAATCTTAACTCAATAAATCCACTTTCTGCTTATCGCTTAAATCGGATTGAATAGTGCAAACAATATTTCTATAAAATGATTTTATAAAACGTTTTTAATACCGATCTGAAACGATTTGCGAACGCTCTTTAGCTATTCTGCAAAATGTTTTGATCTCTTAGACGAATCATACCAGAAAATGATTAACGCAACAGTCCTTAACAGGTTCACAATCTCGTTTTTCTAAATTAAAAAACAATCTATTCTTAGATTAAAATAGCGTTTAAGAACGTCTTCAAGACGAGTTCTGTGAACAACTAGTAAATGTTTAAGAATGCTTACGCAATTCTGGGAACGTCTGTATAGCGATTTAAAAGTTTTAATCGCTTATTGAATTGAGTTCTCAATACTTACTACGGATTGTATTTTTTGAAAAAATTCAATCATGACTGTCGGTGATAACAACACGAACTAGACTTTGAAATTTTGAATAAATCTTAAAAATTGAGTTCATTATACTTTTGAATAAATCTTAGAAGATTGAGTTCATTATATTTTTGAATAAATCTTAGAAGATTGAATTCATTATACTTTTGAATAAATCTTAGAAGATTTAGTTCATTTTTGATAAGTCTTATAAGACAAAACTTATTAGTATTTTGGATAAATCTAAGTTTAACGATTGAGTCCAAATAATTATTATGGATAGATCCAAAAGATTGTATCCATATGGATAAATCTTTATATAAAGATTGTGTCCAAATGATTATAAACTATTTTCTTTTGAATAAATCTAAATCTAAAGATTAAAGATTGCGTTCAAATAATTATGAAATATTTTGTTATACAAATAGAACCAGTGAGATGATGGTACACTAAAATCGTGTCTTTACTACTGCAAGCTAACAGTGTAGATGTAGTATTTGAGATTCAATTCCAGAGGACCAGTTTACACTTTATTCTTATGATTTCTTAATTTAGCTAAAACAATGATGGGGTTTTGAGAATAAGGTATTGTATCAAGCAAGTAACAAATTGGTTTTAAGTTTTCAGATAAATGAGAAGCTAACCTAGAGTTCAACGGGTGCTTACAATCATGAGCCAAACAATTATTCAAGTTCGATTAATGAACCGTCTAGAACTCGGAACACACTGCTAGATCAACCCACTGTCGTGGTGTTTCACCTTTCATCGATCAGCCTCAAAGCCTAAGCTGTCGCTTGGTCTGAGAGCTGATGATGAACATTAAGAGTAGATCCGATCAGTTCACAAAACACCCTAATATCTACTTTCGCTGATTAGGGATGTAATGCTCGTTCATAACATGTCTAGCCACCTATTACATGGTTAATGAATAGATTAAACCTAAGTTCATACATTAAGCGGCCAGTTTAATGCAAGCAATAAGAGCAGTTATGAATGAAGACAATCAATGGATATTTATCTATGTTTAGCTCACGATCTAACACCCTAACACCCTAGGCTAACTAGATCGACTACTCAATCATAACAAGAGAAAACACAGAGATCAAATCTGAATAATACTGCATGTTAATAAAAGAGATAGAAAGAGGGTTCATGGTAATCTTCTCTATGGCGAGAGAGATGGAGCCTTCTCCCTTTACAATAAGCAAAATCCTTCAATCCTCAAGTCTCCAATGGTTTCTTGTGTGAAAAAGAAGCGTAGAATAAAAATAGAGAAACAGAAAAATACGCTATATCAAAGCCACAGGCGGCTGGGAGAGAAAATAGGGAGATTAGGGCAAATCCCGAAATAAGTTGTAGTTTCCTTAAAATTCTCTGCCGCTGGAACAGACACTCGGGTGTTCCGCTCGATCGAAAATAGCCATCAGACTGTCCTGCATGAAAATCACCAGATTGCACTCTTTTCTGCCTCTTTTGTTCCAACTGGTCCATCTCCCATCTAATGCAACTCTAGACCCGTAAAGACTCAAAAATGACTAAAAGGACTCGATAAAGACTTGAAAACCATTGTTAGAATGTGCCAAAAACACAACATATCAATTTCCCCAGACTTAGATCCTTGTTTGTCCTCAAACAATGACAAGTATCAAGCACAGGGAGAAAGGTTTGAAAACATGGGAACTCACTTATCCTTCAGAACACCACTTTCACCGCAGCCAGTTGAAAGCCACATCAATTAGTACCAACCTTAGAAGGTACTCCATGTATTCGACCTCTGCTTAGCAACCTAACCATTTCAGCCCACAACTCACAAGACATATCCAAATTCAACACTACTGACCTCATTTAAGAAGCTAAGGTGCAGTCTCATCGAGGGAGTATCAATCACAAGACACATGGACTCTTACCATTCAAGATTATGATCACTCAAGCAGTCTTACTCTGGTTCCTTTCTTCTCTTTTTTTTTTCACTTCTCTGAATTGTTTTTTTTTTTAAAGTGTAGGCGGATAATGCGGTCATAGAAAATTTTCCTACCCCTCGCTTCCAGCTTTGTGTGATCATTCCATTCAAGTAAAATAATGGGGTCATAGGAATTTTCCTACCCCTTTACTCCAATGGAAATCATCTCAATCTTTTTTTAGATGCTGAAGGGAAGAGAGAAGGGAACCATACTCACACAGACATACTTTTTCAGACCTGAACGAGGAATCCGATCAAGTGTATCTCAAACCCCAAGACAAGAGAATCAAGTAGGTTATGTTGGAGGCCAGTTTGGATCCATCAGACACCCTCACAAGCATGGATGTTAATTGTAGATCAATCCACTTTGGCTTTTCCATGTTGTACGGTCTGCAATCAGTAGCTGAAAGAATGGTCCATGTGGCGTCAGTTAGATGGTATGTTCCAAGGAAAGATCCTCATTCCCAACAAATTTTGACTCAATAAAACTGACTCAAACTGACTTAAAAGAAAACAAAAGAAAGAAACGAGTTAGTAAACGACAAAGACCCTCCCCCAGACTTACTTCACAACGTCTCGGTGTGAAAATAAACCAGAGAGAAGGTGTAAACAAAAATAAAAAAAATTTGGTCGAGATACTTACCTGAGTGGAGCAGGCGCTCCACTAAAATTCTGGATGTTCCGTCGCCAGATCTCCGCCTGGAGCAGTCGCTCTTTTCAGAGAGTAGGGTGCTCCGTTTCTGTAATCCAAAATTTTGAAGTATCTCGGATTTTTCTGATTTTTGACCTGAGACTCAATAAACTAAAACCAAAAATAAGCAAAAAAAGACCAAATTATATTTACACTCACCGGTGGGAGGGTGGGTTGCCTTCCACCAAGCGCTTGGTTTAAGTCACTAGCTTGACTTGGTGACAAGGATCAGTCGGGTTGAGCATGATGGCTTGTTCCAAAACAAGCTCCACAATCAGACATGTTCAGCTACAAAACTCTGCTCAACAACCCTTTCACAGCAGCTTTCCCTTTCTCTTTTAGCTCATCAGTGAAGATAACTCTGACTTTAGAGAAAGGTTTAGAGGTACCCTTGCACTTTACCTCATACTCAATGGATTTCTCATCACACAAGCAAGGTATCAAAGTCATTGTAGGATCACCCTTGACCCTTTTCTTCTGGACTTTTTCATTCACCTTTGGCTTCCCATTGAGTTTCTTGGTATCAGTGTGAGGATCTCCATCCAAGACTTTTTTGATCTCACTGTTTTTACCAAGCTCCTTCCTTGGAACAATCTTCAGCCTTTCTCCACTGACCACCGAGATGCATGAAGCGTGTAGTGTAGGAAATCTGGTGGGGACAGCCTTGTAGAAAACTTTCTTGTTGATGTAAGAGAATGAGACTCTCTTATTAGGCATGTCGATGATTGCTCCCGCTGCAGCCATAAATGGCCTTACAAAGATCAAAGGCATCTCATGTTCCTTGCTCGTCTCAACAACCTGAAATTCGGTATAGAGAATACAGTCCCCTACTTGGACAGGAAGGTTGCGAATGGTACCATAAGAAACTGCTCTGGAAGAGTTTGCAAAAGCCAGAGTCACCTGAGAAGGCTCAACATCAGCAATGCCTAGCTTGTCTACAATCACCCTTGAGACAAGATTCACACTAGACCCGGAGTCACAAATAAAATCCTTAAATTCCACTTCAGCAATGGAACATGGAAAAGCAAACTTTCCAGGGTCATCAACCTTAGGCAGTATCTCCAGTGCTGCTGTAGACAGTGCTTTGGTATAGAGGACTTTAATCTCCTCTTGAGTCTCTCTACAATTTTTAAAAAACATGAGCAATGGACGAATCTGCCGAGCATCTTCAAATGCAAGCTCCTTAGGAAGCTTTCTCACCATTTTGTTAAAGCTTGCCAGCTGCTCTACACTAATGGGATCAATCAGATGTCTAGGTGGAATCGGATAGGGAACCTTAGCAACATAGACTCGCACTGGTGGAGTTTCAGCAGGTTCGTCGGGAGAAATTGTTCTACAGGCGACAAGGTGCTCTGTTCTCTCTTCTGCGTCTAAAGAAGTCTCAGCAAACGGTTGCTCCGTTTCTTTTTCCTCAGATTTATTACATCTCAACTCTGTTGCTTTACAGTGCTCAACCGTAGGATTCATCACACTCTTTCCACGAAGGGTTTCTTGCTGCCTCTTAACAGTTTCAGCAGTTTGGGCAAGTTGAACATCAATCCTCTTTATGTGGTTGCTCACAGTATCATATTTTGTATTCAGATCAGTGAACATGTTGTCCATCTTAGATTTGATATCTGTGGTAACCTGATTCAATGCCTTGACCTGAATTTGCTGGCTCTGGAGTATCTGTTGCATCAAGATGTGGAGGCTTTTTAGCTCATCTTGCGGAACACTCGCGGCAGCTGGAGACGCCTGCTGGTTGCTCTGTGGATTCTGAGCCACGAACCGGTTCTGTGCTTGGCTGAAAACAAAGGTTTTACCCTGATAGTTCTGCGGGAAGATGTTCTGATACCCAGATCCGTGTGCATGGTTGCTCTGCACATACCCTGATCCGTTGATGTAGCTAACCTCTTGCTGATTGTTCCCTTTCTTTTCAGCCTGGGAGCAACCTCTTGAGTGTTCTGAATTTGCTCAGCCGTAGCTCCCTCCATGATGAAGACTTGTCCATGGTTGTTTTTCAGTAGCTGATCGATCTTGGCTGTCAACTCATCAATTTTCTGGGAGTCGACACTGTTGACTTCCTTAGAGCGATCGCTCTCCTGTTCCTTATTGGCATAACTAGCAGCCATGTTCTCAATCAGCTCAAACGCTCCATCAGTGGTCTGAGTCATGAAGTCTCCATTGCTCGCAGAGTTTAGAGCAGTCTGGTACTCATAGTCTACTCCATCATAGAAAATGGCCAGGAGGTAATCATCTTCAAATCCATGGTAAGGGCATTCTCTGCGGTAGTCATTGAACCGCTCCCATGCGTCGCAAAAAGGCTCATCAGTGAGCTGTCTGAAGGAGGTGATCTTGTTTCTCAATGCGGCTGTTCTCGTCTTAGTGTAGAAATGACTCAGGAACGCTGATCGGACCTGTTCCCAGGAGGTAAGAGAACCGGTGGGGAGAGAGTTCAACCATCGTGAAGCCTTTCCATCAAGAGAGAATGGGAATAGCATGCACTTGATGTAGTCTGGTGGTACTCCATTCGCGCGAGTAAAGCTGCAGACTTTTTCGAAGCTTTCAATGTGCTCTATTGGAATCTCCGCGAGAGACCATTGAACACCTTTCTCTGCACCAAAGCGATCAGGGCGGGCTTGATCTCAAAATTTTGCCTCAGACAGGGTAGGGGAACAATGGCAGAGCACGTAGTAGGAAAGTTACGCGGAAGGTTTCTCTGCCCAATCAGAACAGCTTGCGCTGGCTGTTCCTGCTGCTGCTGCGCAGTGAGTAGAGCAGCTGCTTGTTGCGCTTGGATGGTCTGCTGCATCTGCTGTTGCATCAGTTGCATTGCGGCAGCGAGATCATCCTGATGACCGTGATCACCCATAGTGGTGTCAGTTGGCCTTTGCTGTTGACGGTTTGTTCTTTCTAACCTTGCTAGCTCCTGGTTGCTAAGTGTAACTAACTCACCTTGTGCATTTCTCCGAGTATGTCTACTGGTCATGCACCTGAAATATTAGCTGCAAAAAAGGGTAAAGCAAGTTAGAGGTCTTAGACTAAATAAATAACCGAAAAATAAAGGTAAGAAGCTGGTCCCCGTCGCAACGGCGCCAAAATTTGGTACACTAAAATCGTGTCTTTACTACTGCAAGCTAACAGGGTAGATGTAGTATTTGAGATTCAATTCCAGAGGACCAGTTTACACTTTATTCTTATGAGTTCTTAATTTAGCTAAAACAATGATGGGGGTTTTGAGAATAAGGTATTTTATCAAGCAAGTAACAAATTGGTTAAGTTTTCAGATTAATGAGAAGCTAACCTAGAGTTCAACGGGTGCTTACAATCATGAGCCATACAATTATTCAAGTTTGATTAATGAACCAGTCTAGAACTCAGAACACACTGCTAGATCAACCCACTGTCGTGGTATTTCACCTTTCATCAATCAGCCTCAAAGCCTAAGCTGTCGCCTGAGAGCTGATGATGAACATTAAGAGTAGATACAATCAGTTCACAAAACACCCTAATATCTACTTTCGCTGATTAAGGATATAATGCTCATTCATAACATGTCTAGCCACCTATTACACGGTTAATGAATAGATTAAACCTAAGTTCATACATTAAGCGGCCAGTTTAATGCAAGCAATAAGAGCAGTTATGAATGAAGACAATCAATGGATATTTATCTATGTTTAGCTCACGATCTAACACCCTAACACCCTAGGCTAACTAGATCGACTACTCAATCATAACAAGAGAAAACACAGAGATCAAATCTGAATAATACTGCATGTTAATAAAAGAGATAGAAAGAGGGTTCATGGTAATCTTCTCTATGGCGAGAGAGATGGAGCCTTCTCCCTTTACAATAAGCAAAATCCTTCAATCCTCAAGTCTCCAATGGTTTCTTGTGTGAAAAAGAAGCGTAGAATAAAAATAGAGAAACAGAAAAATAAGCTCTATCAAAGCCACAGGCGGCTGGGAGAGAAAATAGGGAGATTAGGGCAAATCCTTAAATAAGTTGTAGTTTCCTTAATTTTCTCTGCCGCTGGAACAGACACTCGGGTGTTTCCCTCGATCGAGAACAGCCATCAGACTGTTCTGCATGAAAATCACCAGATTGCACTCTTTTCTGCCTCTTTTGTTCCAACTGGTCCATCTCCCATCCAATGCAACTCCAGACCTGTAAAGACTCGAAAAGGACTAAAAGGACTCGATAAAGACTTGAAAACCATTGTTAGAATGTGCCAAAAACACAACATATCAGATGACAACCCTAATTGGGAATGGTCATCCATTTTGGATCGTCTTCATGTGAAGATTTGTCTATACCTAGTAAAACTCCTATATAAGTCTTTAGTAAGTTGAATACTTTTATGGAACTTTGAGTTTTCTTATGGACAAACCAAGGATTAGAACACACCCTCAAAGAACTTTGAGATGAAAAAAATTCTTTTGGTAGATTACATATCCATATATAATAGTCAAAGAGCTGTGATTCTTCATTTATGAGATAACGACTGCATGTACGTCAATTGATTTGATATACTAAGTCTATAGATGAACTGAATTTTTTTCAGTAAAACCTATCTCTCACAAGCAAAGGCTATGAGCCATATGAATTGACTTTCAAGTAAGTCAAAATATGCAAATCACAAAGCATGTGGTATTCACAGTTGTGAACATAATGCAAAAGTGATTGAGAAAAAGAGCTAGGAAAGCTTAATAATCATATATATGAAATTATACATTAGCTTCAGAAAGCAACATGCTTAAAAGAAATTCAATGGATAAATTCAAAAATCTGACACACATCGTAGCAAGACTAACGAATGTTGTAGCAATATTGGTTTACATAGAGACAATGCGAAATCTCAAACCAATTTGATAAGAACTCACACATGTAGTGTAGTTTTGGGTCAACGTTCCATAACATAATGGAACAGAATGTGGCAACTCTAACGAGAATAAATGTGTTCTTAAGTGAATTAACGTTATTCCTCATAAGAATTGCTCCTTATTCACTATAATCCAATGAAGTTGCGGAACAAAAGTTTTAAACTCTTAACGGATGAATGCAAGCATGCATGATCCTGAGTTATCTCAGAAATGTGGGGAAGAGTTGCTTACCACATTTAAACATCAGCAAAAGGCCATGTACTTTGAAAAGGTAATGTATATTCATACAAATACCTAGCTCAAAGTGTGGGGGTGCTTGGCGAAAGTCGTTGCACTAACTCCTAAAAAGCAGTCCCAGCTCTACCCTTACAATGCGATAGTCAATCGAATATAGCTTGGGCACTGGATAATCTCTATAATGGTAAGTCGCCACATAAGATGACATAAAACAATTATAAACTGTGATCTTAAAATGCAGCTGACAACCTTATTGATATGTACCAAATGCTCAATATGAGATTAAAATCATCAAAGGGAATGAGTTTATTGCCTATTACTAAGAAGATGTTTGATGAAAACCCCACCAACACGATTGGAGATCCCAAGAGGTCGATTCAAAGGAAAAACTAAGTTAAGCAGAATTTGATTAAAGCACTGAGAACTATTCAGATCTCAACATGAATAACAGTGCTTCCTGTAGATTTTAAGGTTAAGCATTGGCTTTTAATGAGATAAGACCTCAACCTTCATATACATGTATATAAATTATTTCAGGGTATATTATGTGTATATGATAGGTACTTATGGCAATCACCTAATGAGTGTGAAATGGGGCCGCTTCTAGGAGGATGAAGTTTAGACTATATTCTCCAAGTTCACTCGTGACAAACCAGGCAAGTTCACGGCCAAAACGAACACAATAGAGAACTTAACTCTATGAGAAGACGAAGTTGTGTTATATCTGATGTCTCGGTTTATACAAAACTTCGGGTGGTTCAAGACATCACGTTCACCTCTTGAAATGTAGATGCGGCAGATACTAACAATGAGTGGTTCAAGGCTGGAACACGCTACAACCTCAGATGCAGTCAGTTTTCGCTTATACTCTCGAAAAGTCCGTCTGTCTAGTCTAGTGTTAAGTCTAGTCAGTAAAGTATATTGAGATTGCATAGTCTAATCGAGTCTGCATTGTTTAGAGTAATTTCTATTCATGTGGGGGATTGTTGGAACTAATTTTTTATAAGCCTAATGTAATGAGTAAAAAATTGAATAAGTGTGAATAAAATTTTTATAAGCCTAGTGGGCTGTGTAAAAATCTGTCCATTATGAAGTAATATGGATATTTGATTTTATGGAAAAGGGATAAATCTTACAAAATTAGTCTCAATTAATTATGGAAGGTTTCCAATATTATTTTAGAGAAATGTAAAGATTGCGTCAAATTAATTGCAGAATATTTCTTATAATGTGTTTGGATAAATGTAAAATTGCGTCCAAGTAACAATCTAATACTTTTCAATTAATTATGTCACGAATATTCTTTTACTTTTTTCACAAGATTATTTCTTGATGATCAAGTAACTCATACCCATATAAATAGACATCTAGTCTCTTCATTCTATAGACACAGAAAAGGCAAGCACAAAAGCTTCCAGCAAAATCTCTCTCTATAGTTTTTACAGTAAGTGTCTCGAGAGTATTCGTAGTAGTTATAGTTCGCAGATTCTGTTTCGGGTGCAGTGAAAAAGTTTCATCGTGGTTGTATTCTTGAATTCAAAAATCGCATACAAACTGTCTCACATTACGGGCGATTTATTGTGTTAAGGAAAGAGATCAAATCTCGACTCCACGAATTCGTCTATTTCCTTAACGATTTCTTAAACGTTTTATAGTCTTTTTATTATGGTTTATATGCTTTCTGTTTCGTGATTTTCAATCAGGATTTTCGGGGTCCTACAAATTTTTGCAGCCTAAAAGATTGTCTCGAGACATAACGTTTAGATTACTTTTTTGTTAACATAATTTTATTATTCAGTAATATCCGAATAAATTGTTCCAAGTAGAAAACTTGGACAAAAAGGAAGTATACACAAATACAAAAAAAAAAGCTTTTAGATTTATTTTTGTAGCATTTTAATTCTGAATTATGGCTTTTCATGTCAAAATCTCCAATATCAAAAAACAAAATGAAAATTCTCTACAAAAATTTACAACTATAATCGAGAGATGAAAACCCGTTATCTTTCAAAAAAAACAGCATTGTGCTATAAAAAATGAAAGAAAAATTGTTTTTCTTATGAAATATATAAATTTATTGATCATCATGGAAAAATATGTGTACAAATAATGGGAAGCTATGAAGATACTATGAGTTTTTTTTAAAACAATTCTGATGAGCACTAAACCAACTGTTGAGCTTTGGCTTCTGGTAGTATTTAAAAGAAAATTTGTGCTTTTTATCAATATTTATCTTTTGAATTATTCTAAAATTTTACTTAGGAATTAAAAACATTTTTTAACAATACATACATATTTACCTATAAATTATAAGAATTGATTTTATATAACAAATAAAAAACAACTTTACAACAATTTTAACATATTTCGAATCTGTCTATTCTATTCTATCTAAAATGGTTGTATGCAAAAACTAACTATGTTATATACGCTTGTGTATGTGATGAATGAGATCAAGCATTTTCTCAAACTTTCATGGTATCAGAGCTACATCTCTGATTTCTTTCATTTTTTTTCTCTTTACGTCTACTACCTTCGCTCTTCTACAAATATGGCAACAATTGAGAAGGCGTACATAGTAACGAATATAAAACTGCACATACCAATCGTACTTGATTTGGATGTCTTCAACTTTGACACATGGAGGGAGCTCTTCCTCACACACTGCCTCACTTTCGATGTGTTAGATAACATACGCCGTCAATCAGATTTTTTTGTTAATGCATGATCCATAACAGCCTCATCATCAAGCTCTCAAGAGAATCATACAATTATGCAAGGAATTTGTTGAATCCTCAAATAATCTCTGAAATACGGTTTGCGTTTTCGGTAGTTTACCAAAAAGTTATCTAGAAAGGAAAATTTGAGCTCAATAATCAACAGTGAAACATATATGTTTTATTAATAATGAGGCCAAGAACAATCGATCAATACAGAGGACGTCTAAGAACAAGAGAATATGGAAGTGTTAAGATTATAGTTTTGCAATCAAGAGAATTCTTATCCTGGCTTGTCCTCCTTCTTTTATAGTTTTTGGAGGTGAATTGTAACGGTGATGTGATCTTCGGCGTGAATCATGTATCTTTTTGATGATCTTTAATGCCTTTGATCTCTTTACGTTTTGCTTTGATTCCCTGAGCTCGGTGTGTGAGACTGTCTCAGCGGGGTGGGCCTAAACCTTTGTGTGGCTATCACTTCTTCTTAGGCCTCGAGGATGCTTTATTTGGGTTTTACTATGTTTAGGATCAGGTCTGGAGCGGGGTGAAACCCGGCTCCAATAATAGTCCTTGGATTCTGATGTGTCTCAGATCGTCAGGTGAGTTGGGTATTAACCCGACTTGGATGGTGTATTTGAGATCGCCGGTATATGTGTTTCAAGACCCGATTGGAGATTCTGGTTTGATAAATTTATGAAATGATTTGATTGAAGTAAATCAAGAGATTTGATTCTCCCTCCTTGAAAACCGCTATCACCCCTGGTTTCTTGACAATTATTTATGTTCCCCTAGTGTTCTTGTTGCTAGCCGCTACACGTGACTGCTTCGTTAATGTTTAGACCGCTAAGGTTGGCTGCTACAAGCTTCCTCAACTCCATAATCTCAATTTTTCTTGCTTTCCTTCTCCAAATGCCTCCATTCACCTAAGTACATGTTCCAAAAGCTCCACAATAAAATGCACATGCAAAGACACTAAATGCATCTAAGCTTATTTTTCATCTAAATTGTTGAATCCTAAATCCAGTAACAGGGGATTTATAGACTAAACAAGAATGTGAATATGATTAACAGGGGCCAAAGGTTTCGTTTGATGAAGTGTTTACAAAAAGCCGAAACGAGAAGTACAAAGAAGAACTCGTAGTCGTAAAGATGAGCTTAGAATTCTCTCTACTTTATCTCTCTCTCGTCTCTTTTTTCCCTCCTCGTCCGTAATCCTTTTCTCTCCTTTAATAGATTTCAGTTGCGTGGTCAGTGGATGTGCTATGATTACCTTCTGACTCGCTACAGTAGTCGGCGAGTTATCAGTGAGTAGGTTCAGCGCCGCGGTAGGAGCCTCGGCCTATTTCTTCCTGTCATTTGGTTGCGTGTGCCAGGTCGTCCCAGGAAGTTGGTGAACTGCTTATTTTAGCGTGATGATAGCATCCGGCGGGGGCCTTGCTTCCTGGGCTTAGTTTCGGTATCGGCCCGAGTTGACTCCCCCGGGCCTTGATGCTTAGCGAAGCCCATATCCAACATAAATGTATGATAAATGGATGGAAAACATAATAAATGATAAAGTTATAACCATTAAAAAACTCAATACATCAGTAAGCTTATTTTTCATACATACTTTCTCCTCCCCAGTCTCCTTTTCCTTTTTATAAAGTCTGCCAGTGACCGCATCCATCTTCAGAATCATACTATAAAGATCTGTTCCGGTGTTACAAAAAAAAAGATCTGTTCCAAAATCAGATCCAACCATATCTTCATCATTCTGAGCAGCGACCATCTCCATGTTCCTGTTCCTGCTCACTTCATTCTACAGAGTATAGAGACTTTAATCTTTTCTTGTACATCCTCTCCTATCATACCATCTTCCAGTTCCGCCAATTCAGGCAACACATCAACATCTAGCATCAATGAAGAGGTTAAAAGGTCATCTACCTTGTTATCACTTTCCTGAACCTTGAGAACCTCCGTTTTTCCTCCTGGAACAAAATTGCTTTGCGCGCTTTCCTTGTAAACAGAGGTTGGTCAATTTTACTTTCACTTTCATCAAAAATGCTTGCTAATAAAAATGTTTTAAAGTTAAACAGTAAAAAACAAAAATTCTAAACAAACTATTTAATTATTTTCCTATATAGACCACACATATATAATTAAAATGAAAAATATATGTGCAGAAAAAACTCTTACATAAAAACCAAAATATTGGAAATGCAAAACCAAGAGAATTTCTATTATCCCTCCTCCTTTAAGGGTGCACTTTTTAGGGATCACCACAGGATGATTTTGTTTACTAAAGAAATCTTTCTATATAATAATAGTTACATGCATATGATATGCCATTCCAATCTAAGACAAAAGAAAGATAAAGGGTAAGATAAAGGGAAAGACAGAGAAAAATGACCGTCAATGGTCTTGGTTCGGCCGCTCTTGTCTTGATTTAGTTGTTCATTTCAATAGGTAATTCTCATTTAAAACAAAAGTTATTTATCTATCTATACTATTAAAAGAGAAGTCATGACTTCTTTCATGTATGATATTTTAAATGGACAATTCCTAAAAAGTTGGTTACATTATTTTTTCTTGTATTTTCATAACAATATCCTAACAAGATATTTAGTTCTCTTTTTATTCCATCAAAATATTATTAGGTATGGATAATTTCGAAAATATATTTATTCCATCAATATATAAATATAGTTACATATAACCATTTGTAATCTACTTAATAATAATAACATTTAATTATTGTAGAGTTAATACCTGCATATGATCTAATTATTAATAATTATTATTAACATTTATTATGCAAATAAAATAATGTTAGAATTTCACGATGCAAATAATAAAATAAATCAAATGTTAAAATCCTAACACTATTGTATTTTCATAATAAGTGTTATTATTATAAATTATGTTATACATTATACATGTATCAATATTTACATAGATGTTGTGTTAACAAACATGTATTGATAAATATATAATATTTTTAATATATGTATACTGTAGTGATGAATTTTTCATGCATGATTTTTTAATTTGCACCATTCTTTAAAATTTTATCAAATTTTACATAAATTATTATAATATTTATCTTTTAGTTGAATACAAATAAATATTTTTAAGAAAGTTCTTAAAAATATTTTTAAAATATTTTCAGAATCAATTTAAATTTTATATTCAAAAGTAATTAATTTTAATTTTAGTTATCATAAATTATAATTAGAAATTAAAATTTATTTTAGTTTTGATTTATATATGAAAATTTAAAATTATATAAATTATTATAGTTATATATTCACTGATTAAACTGATTTATTTTCAAAAATAAAATTTACAAAGATTTTGTTAGAAATATTCATTTCTATTTCAAATTAGAAGAAGATATTTTATCCAACTTAGTGTATTTCTCAAATATGATATTTACTACAAACATATTTTGAAGTACAATGTATTATAGTTTTTCTTTAAAAGAAATTCTTTACAGTATCTCAAAAAAATTATTTTATACTATATAGATCCAATTTAATTTGCTTTCATATGATTTTAAATTTAAAATAAAAAAGTATGTAAAGGAATATTGTTACATAATAAAGTTTCCAAAATAATTTTTATTACAAAAATACAAAAATTTATAGTAATAATATATAAGCCACGTAAACATAGCAATTATATAATTACATAATATATAACACTAAATTACAGTAGTTATTAGTAAATTTTGTCATATAAACTAAAACATTTTAGTTGGGCTAAAAAAAAACTAAACATTTTAGTATATAAATAAAAAACCAGCACGGTTGTGTGGGTCAAGATCTAGTTATTTATTAAAAATAAGCACAAATCAAAAGAACAACTAAATTTTTATTTTAAAGTTTAATATCATGCTAAATGGATATCCAAACTCAAACCAAATCTGCAAAGATCCAAATCAAACCCTAATAGGTATCTGATGTGATATTGGGCTCATATATGAAGTTATGGGTATGGAAGACATTCAGAAATCAGCCGATGATGTTAGTTAACATGTTCAGCCCATTTTTATCAAGTTACAACCCAAAAAGATTCATAAACAAGTGGTTCCTTTGCTGTCCAAGATGAGTGACGAAAATTAGGTGATTAATTGCATGGAAGCTTTCTCTCTCTTGCATGCAGGGAAAGCTTGTTTCAAGAACACTCTCTCTCCTCCATGCACTGATTTTATCATTTCCTATGTATTAAATATCTAGCTTTGTGAGCAAGTTTAGTTTTCTTATAAATAAGTTGTAATCTCCATGAAATAAAATAAAAGTTGAGTTTATATTTTTGGAACCTTGAGAGTGTTTCTCAAATTTGTTTTCGGTCATGGTGTGTCATATCCTTCAATCTAACTTGGTCTAATCTAGTGTGTCATATTTAGAGGAAATCATTATAGGGTAGTATCAAGAGACTTTCCGCACCTCTTGTGTCACCTTTAAATCCACATCCCTTGATTGTTTCTTGCTTTCGGGCTCATTCGGTGCAAGGCTTATCCCTTACCAATTTCAGAGTGTATTCCTTGGGATTTTTCATCATTTTGAGAATGGTGGATAACATAAGTGAATACCGCTTTCAGAGTGGCTCTGATACCAAATGATGACAAACTTCCCAAGGAATACACTCTGAAATTGGTAAGGGATAAGCCTTGCACCGAATGAGTCCGAAAGCAAGAAACGATCAAGGGATGTAGATCGAAAGGTGACACAAGAGGTGTGGAAAGTCTCTTGATACTACCCTATAATGGTTGCCTCTAGATATGACACACTAGATTAGACCAAATTAGATTGAAGGATATTACACACCAACAATCAAAAAAGTTTTGACCAATGGATATGACACACCATGATTGAAAACAAGTTTGAGAAACACTCTCAAGGAAATATAAACTCAACTCTTATTTTATTTCATGGAGATTACAACTTATTTATAAGAAAACTGAACTTGCTCACAAAGCTAGATATTTAATACATAGGAAATGATAAAATCAGTGCATGGAGGAGAGAGAGTGTTCTTGAAACAAGTTTTCCTTGCATGCAAGAGAGAAAGCTTCCATGCAATTAATCACCTAATTTTACAAATTCTTAGGTGAATATAATAACTTTCAAGGTACATAAAAACAGCTTTTAACTTTTTAAATTAAATAAATAATATTTTAAAATTTAAAACTATTTTATTATTTTATAAAATTTATAAAAATAAATATAAACACCTAAATTTTTGTTTTCCAACTAATGACTTTTCTTATTTCAAGAGATTTGATATCCATCGAAGACTCAAGATTAAAAAAATCAAAATTTATTTTTAAAATATTCATATATTATTATAAAATATGGTGTTTCTATTTATTAATTTTAACAGTAACTTATTTTTCGAATAGTATTTGATATATATTATTGATGGGTCCTTCAATTTTCAATAAACTTGGACTTTAAAGAGTTTATACAAATGGTAAATCAAGTACCTTGTATTTGAAATAACTTTATAAATGCTAAATATAATAATGCTCAATTTTTATAAAATAAGTTCATTACATATCTCTGATCCAATAAGCCACCTTTAGATTAAAACTTTGTAATTTGTGTTCACTAGATATCAACGGGAAAAACATTTTTTTTGTTTCTTATACTCATGATGAACCTTTAAAAAAGATCATAACAAACAAGCATTTTGTTTTATTATTAACTAATATAAACACAATCTATTCTATTGTATAAATGAATGACATGGGTATGTATTGTTTAAGAAGTCAAAATTTTACAATATAAGTGATGCATTTAAAAAAGTGATATGTCTTATATACTTGAAATTTAAAATTTAATATTTTAAAAATAGTTATATGAAATGTTATAGTAATTTTAAACTAAAATGTTACATTTTCTTGAAATTTAAAAAATAATCATAACCACATTAATTAGCAATTTGGTGAGATTCATATACTATTTACATGCATTTTTCTTTGTGTTGCTTTTTCTAACCATCTTTTGTCTTGGATGGATGGTTTATGTATGTAATTTTTTTTGCAGGCTGTTTGGAAAGAAATTTTGTTTCATTGGGATAGGTCGTGACCAGTCTTCTTTTTCTTCAGTTCAATTTCCTTACCCCGTTGATGAGCTTCAGGAACAGATCAAGAACAAGGATTATTGGATTGAATCGTTGGAGGCCGATAATACTGATATACAGACTCAGTAGGCCAAAAACAAGACATTAACCCAAACGTTGATGTAGAAGCTAACCAGCAGTTCGGGGATGACTT
The DNA here is from genome assembly GCA_016432835.1 of Brassica nigra. Taxonomy (NCBI): domain Eukaryota; kingdom Viridiplantae; phylum Streptophyta; class Magnoliopsida; order Brassicales; family Brassicaceae; genus Brassica; species Brassica nigra. The sequence goes on along the minus strand of CM028249.1, from coordinate 23,131,632 downwards.
TTAGTTCACTTTTTTATTTCTAAATGTTTTCTAATTTAGTTTTTTTCTTTAAAAACTTTTAAAATACTAACTTTGTTAATATTTTCAATTATTTCTCATCTAATATTTATTTGTTTTAATTTATTTTCAAAACAATTATCTAACTATGTTTTAAAAATAAATAAATAAATAAAATCATAATTCTGACCAAAGTTTTCTTTAAAAAAAAGTCGTCGGAAATTTGTGTGAAATATTTCTGACAGAATTTTATCCGTCGGAAAATACGACGATATTGCGCTCATTGAGAAATTTTCCGACGGATTTCTAACGAGTATGTATGTGGAAAATAGTCAACAGAACACGTTGAAATATTTTTAGACGGACAAATTGGGAATTATCCCAATAGACATAGGTTTGTTGGGAATTTTCCGATGATCTTTTTCGATGAACAGCACCTTAGACAATTTTTCGAGAAAAGGTCTGTCAGAATTCGTTGAGATGTACCGAGGAAAACATTTTTTTGTCGTGATAGACTTGACAGATGATTTCATCAAAATTAAAACAGATTTAGAAAGAAAAAAAATTCTAATGGTATTCAGAGGGATTTTCCATTAGATTTTGTCTGTTTTTTATTTTATATGTCTGCATCCACTCATTTTTAGCCTTATTTGCGAAGCAACAAATTACGGTCCTTAACCAGCGTTATTTTTGAAGCAACAAATTACGGTCCTTAGACCATCCACAACGGGAGGTCCGTGGCCGAGTCCGTAAGTTTTTTGAAATATAAATAATATTAATTGGACTGAGTCAGCGAAGGATTCAGTACGGATAAATCCGTAACTAAGGCTTCCAAGGATCAAGTCCTTAGTGTACGTGGCAGCTTGGTACTCGTCAGAGCTTTTCTTTCGTCTTCTTCTCTCGTCTCTCTTCTCTCCGAGTTTGTTCAACTTTTCAAAGGAGAGGAAAAGCTCAAGGTTTGATTGATTGTTATCCAAAGGTATTTTGATTCGATTTGGGGTTTGTTTTTTTTTCTTTGCACTAGACCCGAGAAAATGGCGTCGTCGTACACGCTTTCCTTTATCCCTTTGATGACCGTCGTCGTTCCCCGGCGGAGTGGATCTCCCTCTTCTTCATCCCTGATTCCTCCTTCTCTGTTAGGTAAAAAGCTTCTGGTGACACAACCGTCGCGCCGCAGCTTCATCTCCAAGAAGCACCGGTGCTTGACCTCAGCCAGCACGGTCTTTAGCGTTCCAACTGCGTGAGTTTCTGAATTCTGATTTTACAGCCAATTATAGTTTCTGGGTGTTGTTTTGTTCACAATGAAAGTGGGAAGCTTAGGATTTATGTTGGAATTTTTTTTTCTTTTTTTTTGGCTCCACGCGTCGTCTTCGCTTAGGTCTATCTGCTTGAAGGAGCTTGTTAACGGTCAGGTATTCGAGTCTTTAGTTGCGTCGAGAACGTTGAAGAAGCTGAGAATCATTCGTTGTTTAGGTAATTGGGATAAAGTTCTTCAAGTTAACGGAGATGGCGACAGTTCTCTGACTAAGATTCACTTGGAGAGGCTCCAAGTTAATGACTTTGGACTATCTGCGATATCGAAATGTCGAAAGTTGGAGACTTTGCACATTGTGAAGACACCCGAATGCTCGAATTCGGGTCTGGTTTGTGTTGTGGAGAGATGTAGACTACTTAGGAAGCTTCACATTGATGGGTGGAGGACTAAGAGAATCGGTGACGAAGGTCTGATGGCGTTAGCTAAACACTGCTTGTTATTGCAAGAGCTTGTGCTTATCGGTGTTGATGCGACTCATGCGAGCTTGTCTGCTATTGCTTCCAACTGTAAGAAGCTGGAACGGTTAGCACTCTGTGGGAGTGGTGTGATTGGAGATGTAGAGATGGCTGCGTGAACGGAGGAGGACGTTTGTAACACCCCCAAACCGTTCTAGGTATAGGTCGAACCACCGGCCAACAATCAAACAAGAACATGACCGATGGACCAACTTTCTACCAAGGTTCGGGAGCGCTACATGACGGGCTAGGGGCGTTCCGACCATGGTCACAAAGAGTGCAGTTCGTGACTAGGCCAGTTCGACCACTAACACGTCCCATCAGATCAAGGCCTAAGACTTCTCAACCCGTACCCCAATCTGACGTTGTGTTAGCTTGGACAAAGCTAATATCAGATACAACAAGGCATTTACATAAAACATCGCTTTATTTATTTTATATCACATTCGGTTCACAACACACAAAATATTATACACGTAGTGGCGCCAAGAGAGCAAAAGATACATACTATAGTCTGAAACGTCGCAAGCAAAAAGATGCAAAATACTACACCAGCCGGCCTAACTTCCCGCGACCTCTACAAGCACTACTGGTCACCTGAAAACAACAAAGAGTGAGGAGTGAGTAATCTAACATTACTCAGTGAGTTACAATCCCCAACTAACAAATACAACCCCTCGCTATCCCACCCCAAACAAATCTAAAGCGAGAGGTTCACCTAATAACATAAATTAATAATACTTATAATAAGCAATCAGAAACAGCAGAAAATAATCGAGTAAAATATCGATACTATAAGATAGTCGCTAAAACTTGCAAATCGATCTCAATTTAAACTAGGGTTTACCAATCCCTTTATACTATATAGATAACTAACGACTTTGTGACTTTGTGTTCCTCCTCATCATCCTCGGCAATATCCTATCTCCCAACCACAAAGGCCAGGAAAAGGAACTTTAAACCGAACGCGGCCCACAGTATGCGTTGGTCACCGCGCGACAGCCCCAGTACGTTCGGGCCACTGCCGGTTGTCACACGAAGATCGCGCCCACAGCGTTGGTCACCGCAAGACAGCCCACAATACGTTCGGGTCACTGCCGGTCACTACCTCTTCGTGCAACCACTCAGCCATAGGCCATGACCCCGTCTCTCTGAGTGTTCTCGACCCAGCGAATAAGGGGTTTCCATAAACCCGCCAGGTACGAGGTTGAGGAAACACTAATCACTCCTACACATGCCTATATGGCTAACATATAACCAATACTAAACCCGTAATATAACCAAGGTTCTAAGCAATAATCACAATCAACACTATCAAACATATTCTAGAATCTAGCATAAAGACTAATTCCAGAATTCCTAACTTTCCACAACCTAGGGATATCATCTAAGCATTCAACGTTCTCTAACTAACCAATCAACCTAACGATTAGCATGCTACTACGATTCTCAAGCAATAACTAAGCATGCTATTAACCAATCAACCTAACCATTACTATTAAGTAAACAAACCGTTACTCAGTTTAGACCTGGCCCCCTGCCATGATCCAACTTCCAAGTAACAGGAACCTGCATGAAAACAGCTTAGCAATCAATCGATTATAACTCACAGTTTTTGGTTGACCGTGGCCTTGACCCCGTGTCCGTCTTCTGCGATCCGAACCCTTTTCTTGACCTTCACAAGTAGACCCACGTCTGGACTGATCTTCACTTGAGCAGAAACTTCTTCAGATGTCGACTCAAATCGGGCAGAGTAACTGTTCTCGAAAACTCTCAAAAACTGCCGAAAAAGGATCGAAAATGATCGAAACTCTAACTTTCTTTCTTTGCTTTCTCTCTCACGTTTTTCACTGACTTTCAGATGTGCTGGATGGTTTGAAATGAGATGGGGTCGTGGGGTATTTATAGGAAGCCGCAACCAATCAGAAACAAGCAGTGTGGCAACCCGTGTGTCGCTTCGCATGGCTCCGGACGCATGCGTCGCGGCACCTCGTGCTCCACATGTCTGGCTGCATGACCAAGATGTCATGCCAGATGACACCACGCCCTCCACATGTCTGATATACAGCCTGGTTGCATGCAAGTCGACACCACATCTCACACATGTCGCTCAGCATGCTTCAATCGCAGATAGCGCGGCACCTCGTGCTTCTGTGTGTCACTCCGCATGTTGTGATCATTTGGGCTTCAACACCTCGTGCTTCCCTTGCCAGCTACCCTGCCAGGCAGTTGACACCACGTCCTACACATGTCTGAAGGCATGGCCTGCTTACATGCACTTTGACACCACATCGGCCACATGTCGATCAGCATGCCTCGGTCGCAGGTTAAGCGGCACCTCGTGCTTCTATGTGTCACTCAGCATGCTGTGATCTCCTGAGCTTCAACACTTCGTGCTTCCCTTGCCAGCTACCATGCCAGGCAGTTGACACCACGTCCTTATCTCATAGATCAAGCCACCTCGAGCTTCTCGGTCCATTTGACTGATTCCGGCCCTTCCGGTGAATTTTCGACCCGCGATCAATCCCGAATATTTTTCTACGCCCGTTCTGATGAGCTAAATATTTTTAATAAACTCCAAAATATTTCTGACCTTGATGAAAAATATTTCCCGAGTCTCCGGCTTCCTCGAAAAATCCCAAAATACCGAAATCAGGGTTTTTGTTTGATTTCGGATTTTCCCGTCGTGCTTCGATTCCCGTCGTGCTTCGAAAATTTTTATTCTTCCAACACCTCCGTCTTATCAATCTAACACCTTCTCTAACAGGGCCGAGCAGCTTAAGGTTCCTTCACGATCAATTCTTCGGCCACTTTATTAATAATAATAATTTTTTTTAAGGGTTCCTACATTCTCCCCCCCTTAACAGAATTCGTCCTCGAATTCTAAGGTGTTGAGAGGTCTCCTTCTTCCAATTAACAACATTCCTTTTCCAAAATTAATCTGAACTCGGCGACCAATCCTTTCCAAGGATCACCTCATGCCCTTCCAAAGGCACGACTGACGAATCTGCCACAAATTCTCTCCTGAATAACCAATAGAACAGTCTTGATACAATGATCTGCTTCAAGGGTTCGGTATGCAGGGGTCAAGAGTGCCACGTATATCCTGTCAACCACAAAAAAATGCACAAACTGGGCAGCTACGTCAGGAGTCACAAAACTATGTGTTGCTCCCGAGTCGAACAATACATGTGTGTGGGTTTACCGACAACATGTAAAGTTCCTACCACAATATCTTAATCAACAATATCAATACAAAAAAAAGAACTAACAAGGACTCAGCAATCAGTCAATCTAAACCTAACCAAGATACTAACCAAATTCTTAACTACTAAATTCTATGCAAATAAAAGAGGAGGTTAAGCACCCACAATACCTGACACAAGACCCTTAGACGGTCCTGCACTACCAAGGTTATCGACACCTATGGCATAAACTCTACCTCCTAGGTTTTGCCTCTTTGGTGCTGGCTCAATTGCTGGACGGCTAGAAGGAGCTCGGATAGCGAGAGGGGTCACAGGGTTCGGCTTGTTCACTGGACATGCTGTAGCAAAGTGTCCCTTCTTACCGCATGAGTAACAAACGACATTTGGCATCCCTGATGATGAAAAACCTTGCTGATTACTTCGTTGATTGTTGGGACAGAACCTTAAAATGTGTCCCGGTTGTCCACATATGTAACATACTCCGGAGTTACCCTGATAACTGACTTGGCCTCCAAAGGCTTCCCTTTTTCCTTTGTTAAATCTCTGACCCTTATTGTAATTCTGCTTCTCTTCATGGTTGGACTTGGTGTATCCTCCAAAACTCTGTGTAGCCTTCATTTCTGCCTCAACTACAGTCTCAACATTAACAGCTTTTTCTACCAGATCAGATAGGCTATAGAAGTTACTTCCAGCTAGTCGGCTTCCAAGCTCTGGTTTTAATCCGTACATGAAGTTACGGATCATAGTTCCTTCATCTTCACGGCCATCAAAAACGTGTCGCCTCAATCTGGTGAACTCAGAATCATAATCCCTTACCGGCCTATCTCCTTGAACTGGGTTCATGAACTGACGCTCCAAACGATGCTTCGCCTCTGGAGGAAAGTACTTTCTCTCAAACTCTCTCTTGAAAGACTCCCAAGATGTGATGGTAAGTCCACGCTGCCTGTCTATGCTGTCCCACCATCCTGTTGCGTCCCCTTCTAAGTAGTACACCGCAATCCTCTTCTTATGTTCCTCCGGACACTCCATAGCTTCAAAATTCTTTTCCATCATTGTAATCCACTTGTCGGCTGCAATAGGATCTGATCCTCCCTCATATTTGTAGGATCCAATGTTCTTCATGGTAGTTAACAGCTTGGAAACTTCAGAGGATGAGGTTCGTGTGGGCTGGTTACTAAGCGCTCGGGTCATCACATCATGTAAAAGCTTCAAGGTATTTTCTGTTCCTTGATCTTGTGGTCTTTCTGTGGTATGGTTCTGATCTGGCCTCGGGTTTGATGGAACGGATTGGTCATGCTGATGTCTCTGGTCCCAATTGCGACTTGGGCTAATGCTCGACAAACTGTCTTCCCGGGTAACTCGGGTCCTGTTAGCATACACAGGAAAATATCTTGTCCTCTGAGGTATGTTCCCATTGTGACCAAACATCTCACTAACGCCATTTCCATTATCTGATCGGTAACCCATTCCTCTCCCTGTCGAGACCCTATCCTCTCCCCATATCCGATCTCGTCCATCATCACCTGTCCCGCGATTAGCCATCTGCACAAAATTAAAAGGGTAAGTCCTATTCTTATTAAACTTATTACGGGAAGTGGCTGGTTCCTAAGGCATCTTTTTGCGACTCCTTTGACTCGATAAAATCGATAAAAAGCACTTGTGTCACGCATGGACGAAACCATGCTCTGATACCACCTCTGTAACACCCCCAAACCGTTCTAGGTATAGGTCGAACCACCGGCCAACAATCAAATAAGAACATGACCGATGGACCAACTTTCTACCAAGGTTCGGGAGCGCTACATGACGGGCTAGGGGCGTTCCGACCATGGTCACAAAGAGTGCAGTTCGTGACTAGGCCAGTTCGACCACTAACACGTCCCATCAGATCAAGGCCTAAGACTTCTCAACCCGTACCCCAATCTGACGTTGTGTTAGCTTGGACAAAGCTAATATCAGATACAACAAGGCATTTACATAAAACATCGCTTTATTTATTTTATATCATATTCGGTTCACAACACACAAAATATTATACACGTAGTGGCGCCAAGAGAGCAAAAGATACATACTATAGTCTGAAAACGTCGCAAGCAAAAAGATGCAAAATACTACACCAGCCGGCCTAACTTCCCGCGACCTCTATAAGCACTACTAGTCACCTGAAAACAACAAAGAGTGAGGAGTGAGTAATCTAACATTACTCAGTGAGTTACAATCCCCAACTAACAAATACAACCCCTCGCTATCCCACCCCAAACAAATCTAAAGCGAGAGGTTCACCTAATAACATAAATTAATAATACTTATAATAAGCAATCAGAAATCCGCAGCAGAAAATAATACGAGTAAAATATCGATACTATAAGATAGTCGCTAAAACTTGCAAATCGATCTCAATTTAAACTAGGGTTTACCAATCCCTTTATACTATATAGATAACTAACGACTTTGTGACTTTGTGTTCCTCCTCATCATCCTCGGCAATATCCTATCTCCCTACCACAAAGGCCAGAAGAAGGAACTTTAAACCGAACGCGGCCCACAGTACGTTCGGGTCACCGCGCGACAGCCCCAGTACGTTCGGGCCACTTCCGGTTGTCACACGAAGATCGCGGCCCACAGTACGTTCGGGTCACCGCGAGACAGCCCACAATACGTTCGGGTCACTGCCGGTCACTACCTCTTCGTGCAACCACTCAGCCATAGGCCATGACCCCGTCTCTCTGAGTGTTCTCGACCCAGCGAATAAGGGGTTTCCATAAACCCGCCAGGTACGAGGTTGAGGAAACACTAATCACTCCTACACATGCCTATATGGCTAACATATAACCAATACTAAACCCGGTAATATAACCAAGGTTCTAAGCAATAATCACAATCAACACTATCAAACATATTCTAGAATCTAGCATAAAGACTAATTCCAGAATTCCTAACTTTCCACAACCTAGGGATATCATCTAAGCATTCAACGTTCTCTAACTAACCAATCAACCTAACGATTAGCATGCTACTACGATTCTCAAGCAATAACTAAGCATGCTATTAACCAATCAACCTAACCATTACTATTAAGTAAACAAACCGTTACTCAGTTTAGACCTGGCCCCCTGCCATGATCCAACTTCCAAGTAACAGGAACCTGCATGAAAACAGCTTAGCAATCAATCGATTATAACTCACAGTTTTTGGTTGACCGTGGCCTTGACCCCGTGTCCGTCTTCTGCGATCCGAACCCTTTTCTTGACCTTCACAAGTAGACCCACGTCTGGACTGATCTTCACTTGAGCAGAACCTTCTTCAGATGTCGACTCAAATCGGGCAGAGTAACTGTTCTCGAAAACTCTCAAAAACTGCCGAAAAAGGATCGAAAATGATCGAAACTCTAACTTTCTTTCTTTGCTTTCTCTCTCACGTTTTTCACTGACTTTCAGGTGTGCTGGATGGTTTGAAATGAGATGGGGTCGTGGGGTATTTATAGGAAGCAGCAACCAATCAGAAACAAGCCGTGGCAACCCGTGTGTCGCTTCGCATGGCTCCGGACGCATGCGTCGCGGCACCTCGTGCTCCACATGTCTGGCTGCATGACCAAGATGTCATGCCAGATGACACCACGCCCTCCACATTTCTGATACACAGCCTGGTTGCATGCAAGTCGACACCACAGCTCACACATGTCGCTCAGCATGCTTCAATCGCAGATAGCGCGGCACCTCGTGCTTCTGTGTGTCACTCCGTATGTTGTGATCATTTGGGCTTCAACACCTCGTGCTTCCCTTGCCAGCTACCCTGCCAGGCAGTTGACACCACGTCCTACACATGTCTGAAGGCATGGCCTGCTTACATGCACTTTGACACCACATCGGCCACATGTCGATCAGCATGCCTCGGTCGCAGGTTAAGCGGCACCTCGTGCTTCTATGTGTCACTCAGCATGCTGTGATCTCCTGAGCTTCAACACCTCGTGCTTCCCTTGCCAGCTACCATGCCAGGCAGTTGACACCACGTCCTTATCTCATAGATCAAGCCACCTCGAGCTTTTCGGTCCATTTGGTGATTCCGCCCTTCCGGTGAATTTTCGACCCGATCAATCCCGAATATTTTCTACGCCCGTTTTATGAGCTGAATATTTTAATAAACTCCAAAATATTTCTGACCTTGATGGAAAATATTTCCCGAGTCTCGGCTTCCTCGAAAAATCCCAAAATACCGAAATCAGGGTTTTTGTTTGATTTTGGATTTTCCCGTCGTGCTGCCGATTCCGCGTGCCGAAAATTTTATTCTTCCAACACCTCCGTCTTATCAATCTAACACCTTCTCTAACAGGGCAGAGCAGCTTAAGGTTCCTTCACGATCAATTCGACCACTTTATTAATAATAATAATTTTTTTTAAGGGTTCCTACAACGTTGGTGGTGAGTATGGATGGAGATGAGACCAAAGATCCGGTAATGGGAAGTGAGGATGGTGGGAGAGGTCTTGAGACGGTGGTTGAAGAGGTGCTGACGCCGGTTGCTGATGGCGGTGGGGATGCAGAGGTTGCAGGTGGTGGTGGTGTTGGTAGGTTAGGAATGTTAAAGACGGTTACTTGTAAGTAAGAACTTTGAGGTATTTTCATGTGTATTTATCTGTTTGCTAAACAAGTTGTTACAAATATTTTGGATAATCATACAAGAAACAGAGTCAAATACAAAATCTGTTTAACTCGTTCGTATGTAAAAACAAAACCCCACTTCTTTATTGTTTTCTTGTTTCTTTTGGTTGATGTGATCTTCACGATTCAGAAACTAGTGGCCATGCTCTTAAGCCGTTCACTTTCTTCCTCAGCTTTTCTCCTTGATCATGAAAAAAAGATGTAAAAATGAGATGATATAATGATAAGGATTCTAAGGTGGAGTACACCATTGCATATACATTTTGGATTGAAATCCTTAACTATTCAAATAAAAAATAAAAAAGAAAAAAAATTAATATAAAAAACCTAAAGATTCCATAATGGGTATCACCATTGTGGATGCTCTTAACTTCATGGAGCGTAGAGACATGCCTAAATAGTGATAGGGAAGTGGAAAGCAAATAAACCATGTTCTTCAATGATCCAATACAACCACTGAAAACCCAGCTGAAAACATGGAAGTTTTTTTTTATATATTTACTCCCAAACTGGAAAACATTCAAATTTTGAAAGAAAAAAAAACTGTGAACACTCCAGCCACAGATTAGAAGTAACCTTCAATAAATATTTGTAAGGCCTTGTTCCTTTACATGTCGAGCGATACACAACTCGGGACTAAATTTTGTTTGTTTCATTGCCGCATGTTTCATGCGATTTTCGACTGCGACACTACATGTGACCAATTTAATTTTTAGTCGCTATACTTTTCAGCAACTTGGACTCGCTATCTGTGATTGGTCACCCGATCAATCGCTTAACAGCAAAACGCACAACAACATGCGACTTGCGACTTAATCGCGCAACAGCAGAACGAACAACACCTTACAAACTATGACTGATCATAGATTGCATGACACATAAACAAGCAGAGCCTAGGTCATGAACATAAGAAAGTGAGTTAAAAGAAGCCATTGACACCCGAATGATTATTGAATATCTTTGTCATTGCCGCTTTATCTAGCATCGGAGAAATGACATTCATAGCCATCATAAAGAGAATAGCGTTATGAATGGGACAATGAGAGAAAGGTAAATAATCTGCACATATAGGAAAACTGCATTTGAAACACCACTCAGCTTATTAATTTTGTTACTAAAATCTTTTTAGCGGGAAATCTGCATGCAATTCTTGCATGCTATACATTTGGTGATGTTCACCATTTTTCTTTTTTATAACCAATAAGTGATTTTGTCACAAATTATAAATATATTTGATGTTCTTCTATAAATAATAGATTTTCATTCCATTTTACTTATAACTTTGACAATACAAAGAACTTGCATTGTCTACTTATCACCTCCTTTTATTTTCGTTATGTAAATTTTACATTTATTTAAATTATTATATGATGCATGTGTTTTAGTTATAATATGTATTATATAAATATACAGTATTTTGGTTTATAAATATATATTAATGAAAGATATATGTATTTCGTTAATTACTAATGTTTTCAAATTTTGAATTTAAAATTACAGTGACATAGTTTTAGTGTAATATTATTATAATTTATGTATTGCACTTTTATAGTGTACATTTTGATTTTTGTAACTTTTATTATTTAAATATGTAATTTATTTTATTTGAACTGTATAAATCATTTTATCTTCTTGATCTGTTCTCCCACATGATTTGATATACACCGCCTGAATTCCCAGAGCAGATATAAGGTCTCCTTCTTGCAAACCTGTTGGTCCGATGTAGTCCCATTGATTCTGGCCGGAAACAAAAGAGAACTGATACACGAAATAAATCCAGATAAAATCCACGGTATAATCAAAAGTCGTTGCAATATCGATCTTTAAAGTAAACTTTTGAAAATAATATTTTCATACCATAAATTCATGCGTTATATGTTGAATAACATATTACATTTTCTTTTTTTTTATTTTTTTTTGAGAAAGGGCTACTATATTACATTTCGCAACAAAAAAAGAAAAAAAGCATACAGACTAGAACTAAGAGTCGTAGGTTAGCCTGAAACGCTCCTTAATATAGTCGCCGGCGAGGATAGGCGGGAATCTGCACCGAATAGAAACCAATTCATATGAGAAGACTCAAGTCTTGTATTTTCATCCTTCAAGACTAAAAGGTTTAACAAACGTCAATTTTTCTAACATACCACAAGTTTCGCTGCAACAACTCTCCAAACATTCCACGTTACAATCTGGATTGGGATCTAAGAAGAAAACCACCTAGGCAAAAAAAAAGACTTCTACTTATATGAGTTACTCTTTACCAATTACCATCGATTTGTATAGAGATGAAAGAACAAGTAAGCTACCGAGTAACGTTCTTTTCCAACAGGCGTCACTCTGTGCATGTAGACCTAAACCCAATACAGGAAAACACAAAACGTTTTGATTCAGACAGAATCAGAAATGAAGGCTGATTTGGCGACCTGCAAACAGTGGATGGAGACATATTATCTCAACAAGATTTGGGACAACATAAATAACTATAGACCACTTACCGGCTTAACCTCAGAAAACAAAGAAAGACATAGAGGATGATATGGTTCATCAGTTTCTGTATGGTCTTGATGATACACATTTTCATCTGATTTGATCAACGGAACCTCTGCCTAGTCTCGAGGAAGTCTATAATATCGTGAGACAAGAGTAAGATGTCTTTAACAATCAACATATTGTTGAGGATAACCAAAGATCATAGCGTTTGCAGCTCATACCGACCTCGTTATAGCGAGGATCGAGTCTTTGCAGACACTGTATGTCGTGGAAGGCACTCGTCTGATAATTGCTCGTCATAGGCCGGAATGGTGGAGTGATCTTCATCAAAGAGGCGGGGCAGCATCATCAAACAATGGTGGTCAGTCTTCAACAATCGATAATGCAATCACAACTGATGATGGATCTCTGAATATGCTAATCGTGTCATCCAGACATGACACCACGCCCTCCACATTTCTGATACACAGCCTGGTTGCATGCAAGTCGACACCACAGCTCACACATGTCGCTCGGCATGCTTCAATCGCGATAGCGGCACCTCGTGCTTCTGTGTGTCACTCCGTATGTTGTGATCATTTGGGCTTCAACACCTCGTGCTTCCCTTGCCAGCTACCCTGCCAGGCAGTTGACACCACGTCCTACACATGTCTGAAGGCATGGCCTGCTTACATGCACTTTGACACCACATCGGCCACATGTCGATCAGCATGCCTCGGTCGCAGGTTAAGCGGCACCTCGTGCTTCTATGTGTCACTCAGCATGCTGTGATCTCCTGAGCTTCAACACCTCGTGCTTCCCTTGCCAGCTACCATGCCAGGCAGTTGACACCACGTCCTTATCTCATAGATCAAGCCACCTCGAGCTTTTCGGTCCATTTGACTGATTCCGGCCCTTCCGGTGAATTTTCGACCCGCGATCAATCCCGAATATTTTTCTACGCCCGTTTTTATGAGCTGAATATTTTTAATAAACTCCAAAATATTTCTGACCTTGATGGAAAATATTTCCCGAGTCTCCGGCTTCCTCGAAAAATCCCAAAATACCGAAATCAGGGTTTTTGTTTGATTTTGGATTTTCCCGTCGTGCTTCGATTCCCGTCGTGCTTCGAAAATTTTTATTCTTCCAACACCTCCGTCTTATCAATCTAACACCTTCTCTAACAGGGCAGAGCAGCTTAAGGTTCCTTCACGATCAATTCTTCGACCACTTTATTAATAATAATAATTTTTTTTAAGGGTTCCTACAACGTTGGTGGTGAGTATGGATGGAGATGAGACCAAAGATCCGGTAATGGGAAGTGAGGATGGTGGGAGAGGTCTTGAGACGGTGGTTGAAGAGGTGCTGACGCCGGTTGCTGATGGCGGTGGGGATGCAGAGGTTGCAGGTGGTGGTGGTGTTGGTAGGTTAGGAATGTTAAAGACGAAGTTACTTGTAAGTAAGAACTTTGAGGTATTTTCATGTGTATTTATCTGTTTGCTAAACAAGTTGTTACAAATATTTTGGATAATCATACAAGAAACAGAGTCAAATACAAAATCTGTTTAACTCGTTCGTATGTAAAAACAAAACCCCACTTCTTTATTGTTTTCTTGTTTCTTTTGGTTGATGTGATCTTCACGATTCAGAAACTAGTGGCCATGCTCTTAGACGAAGCCGTTCACTTTCTTCCTCAGCTTTTCTCCTTGATCATGAAAAAAAGATGTAAAAATGAGATGATATAATGATAAGGATTCTAAGGTGGAGTACACCATTGCATATACATTTTGGATTGAAATCCTTAACTATTCAAATAAAAAATAAAAAAGAAAAAAATTAATATAAAAAACCTAAAGATTCCATAATGGGTATCACCATTGTGGATGCTCTTAACTTCATGGAGCGTAGAGACATGCCTAAATAGTGATAGGGAAGTGGAAAGCAAATAAACCATGTTCTTCAATGATCCAATACAACCACTGAAAACCCAGCTGAAAACATGGAAGTTTTTTTTTATATATTTACTCCCAAACTGGAAAACATTCAAATTTTGAAAGAAAAAAAAACTGTGAACACTCCAGCCACAGATTAGAAGTAACCTTCAATAAATATTTGTAAGGCCTTGTTCCTTTACATGTCGAGCGATACACAACTCGGGACTAAATTTTGTTTGTTTCATTGCCGCATGTTTCATGCGATTTTCGACTGCGACACTACATGTGACCAATTTAATTTTTAGTCGCTATACTTTTCAGCAACTTGGACTCGCTATCTGTGATTGGTCACCCGATCAATCGCTTAACAGCAAAACGCACAACAACATGCGACTTGCGACTTAATCGCGCAACAGCAGAACGAACAACACCTTACAAACTATGACTGATCATAGATTGCATGACACATAAACAAGCAGAGCCTAGGTCATGAACATAAGAAAGTGAGTTAAAAGAAGCCATTGACACCCGAATGATTATTGAATATCTTTGTCATTGCCGCTTTATCTAGCATCGGAGAAATGACATTCATAGCCATCATAAAGAGAATAGCGTTATGAATGGGACAATGAGAGAAAGGTAAATAATCTGCACATATAGGAAAACTGCATTTGAAACACCACTCAGCTTATTAATTTTGTTACTAAAATCTTTTTAGCGGGAAATCTGCATGCAATTCTTGCATGCTATACATTTGGTGATGTTCACCATTTTTCTTTTTTATAACCAATAAGTGATTTTGTCACAAATTATAAATATATTTGATGTTCTTCTATAAATAATAGATTTTCATTCCATTTTACTTATAACTTTGACAATACAAAGAACTTGCATTGTCTACTTATCACTCCTTTTATTTTCGTTATGTAAATTTTACATTTATTTAAATTATTATATGATGCATGTGTTTTTAGTTATAATATGTATTATATAAATATACAGTATTTTGGTTTATAAATATATATTAATGAAAGATATATGTATTTCGTTAATTACTAATGTTTTCAAATTTTGAATTTAAAATTACAGTGACATAGTTTTAGTGTAATATTATTATAATTTATGTATTGCACTTTTATAGTGTACATTTTGATTTTTTTGTAACTTTTATTATTTAAATATGTAATTTATTTTATTTGAACTGTATAAATCATTTTATCTTCTTGATCTGTTCTCCCACATGATTTGATATACACCGCCTGAATTCCCAGAGCAGATATAAGGTCTCCTTCTTGCAAACCTGTTGGTCCGATGTAGTCCCATTGATTCTGGCCGGAAACAAAAGAGAACTGATACACGAAATAAATCCAGATAAAATCCACGGTATAATCAAAAGTCGTTGCAATATCGATCTTTAAAGTAAACTTTTGAAAATAATATTTTCATACCATAAATTCATGCGTTATATGTTGAATAACATATTACATTTCTTTTCTTTTTTATTTTTATTTTTTTGAGAAAGGGCTACTATATTACATTTCGCAACAAAAAAAGAAAAAAAGCATACAGACTAGAACTAAGAGTCGTAGGTTAGCCTGAAACGCTCCTTAATATAGTCGCCGGCGAGGATAGGCGGGAATCTGCACCGAATAGAAACCAATTCATATGAGAAGACTCAAGTCTTGTATTTTCATCCTTCCAAGACTAAAAGGTTTAACAAACGTCAATTTTTCTAACATACCTTGGGGGACAAGTTTCGCTGCAACAACTCTCCAAACATTCCACGTTACAATCTGGATTGGGATCTAAGAAGAAAACCACCTAGGCAAAAAAAAAAAAAAAGACTTCTACTTATATGAGTTACTCTTTACCAATTACCATCGATTTGTATAGAGATGTGAAAGAACAAGTAAGCTACCGAGTAACGTTCTTTTCCAACAGGCGTCACTCTGTGCAGTGTAGACCTAAACCCAATACAGGAAAACACAAAACGTTTTGATTCAGACAGAACACAGAAACCAAACTCAATTCCTTACTAGAAAACTGACTGAAGCTTACCGGAACAATCCATTGGTCCATCTTTCCATCATATCACCAATGTTGACAATAAACGCCCTGTGGATACACAAATCCCCTAGATTTCAACAACTGTTTCTAATCAACTTACCCTCAAAATCCAGTAGCTAAAAGCTAGACTTACCCTCTAATTCCAGGTACATCTTCCCAAACACGTGGTTGTCTTGACTTGTCTCTACAAACCTAAGAGTTCACATACATACATGTGTAAGAACACAAGGCTACTCAAAAGAGGAGAGTTACAATAATGTTTTACCTGAAGTCCTGGGACTCCATCAGTTGAAAGAAGAGTGACCATCCCGTAATCCGAGTGAGCTGAGGCACCATATGTTTCTACATCCGACGAAATCACTTCACCTATATAAATCCATAGCAAGTGTAGAGATCAAAACTAGGCTCGAACTCCCTGAATATGGGATTTTATCTATCTTTCCGCTGATCACTCCACCTATATAATCCATAGCAAGTGCAGAGTATCATTGATGTACATAGATACCTGGATAGCGTAAGAGGCGAACAACTGCTATAGGATCATTCAAGGCTCCGATTTGTTCGAAGAAACCCTCATCTAAATCCAATGCCAAGGCAATCAAGCCGAGCAACTTTCGACCGACGGATCTTAGAGGCAGCAAATCAGTAATCAATATATCAGGCACAACTATAAAAAAAACAATCATGATATATATATATATATATTAACCTCATTTACATGTAAAAGATGAAAAGAAAGATACATCAAGAACACAACAGACACCTAATATTGTACATTTGTAACCAAGCCTATTTGTCAAAACTACTAACTGTTGTTTTTATTAACTTGAAACCTATATTTCAACTTTAAGTTGTAAAGAAAAGAATGAAATACATTCTTACAGAACACTCTTGTAGTAACATTCCATGGTTTGCCTCCATGATGGCAAGAGATCTTTTACAAACAAACACATAAACCGTGAGAGATAAAGATAAAAAAACTGGTGAAAGAAAACAGAGAAACAGGTAGTAAGAAATATATTTACCTTCAGGAGGCCATTGATTTGGATAAAGCTGAGCCAGAGCTCCTTCCAAAGAACCAAAGTAAAAGCTTTCCTTTGAATCACCTAAAAAAAAGAGAGAGAGAGAGATAGATCAAAAAAAAAAAAAATCTTTAGTTGAACTCAGCAAGAAAAGAAGCCAATCACCTGTGGAGGAGGTCAAGGACGGGTCGAGTTTCTCAGCATAGAGTGGAGTATAACCGAGAAGATCGCGGCGGAGTAAAGACATCTTCTCATCTAGTGGGAGATTAAAGAAACTTTTGCTCTCCCTAAAAACCCCTTCCATCAATTCTTCAGAGATGCCATGGTTCTTGACATAGAAGAATCCATGTTCGAGACATGCCTTATTACAGACAAAAAAGAACATCAAAACACTTAAGAATTAGAGCAGAGAGAATTGTCTCTGATCACCTCGATTAAAGAAGAAGCAGAGTTTCTAATCTTTTGTGTAAACAGAGGATAGAGATAACAGACAGAGACGAAGGTGAAGAAGACGAACCTTACGAATCAACTGTGCGGTGGATATCTTCTCCTGCGAAGAGATATCGATGATAGGAAGTACAAGTGACGTCTCCATTTTTCATCAGTGATTGCTTTTGCTTTGATCGTCCTTTTAACTGATATACTAACGTAGATTATGAATGTAGATGTGGGCTTTAATCAAAGGCCTGTTTTGTATGATACTAAAATGGGCCCATATATGCCCATTTCGATTTTGCTCTGGTTGTTTTGTTTAAAGTTGGGGTTTTTCAAGTTAAATGAGATTTATAGACAACCCTTGCCCCAGCGATGTAAATGCGTAAAGAAATGCTAAAGATAGGACGTTGAGCTGTTGGAATGGTAACGCATTCTATTTGCTGGGTTCTCCGAGATGAGATGTCAAATGGTGTTTGGAGATGAAGTTTTATGAGACTTTCGACTTTCTTGGAAGCTGATGCAACTTCTCTGCTTTGTCCATGGATTGTCTTACTAAATTTGGGCTTTGATTCGAGCATCTTGATACAAGCTGGTGGGTCCCCGCAAGATTGGCCTAGACTACATACCTATACGAAGAGATCTTGAATAAACAAAGGAGATGGCTACCATGCTTTCTCATTTCAGGGACTCCTTGCAAAGAAATGTGCTGACAACATTGCTAAACTAGCAGCTAGGTCTGTAGTTTGTCCAAAACTGTTTTTCAGTTTTTGCTAAGGCTGGATATTTAAAACATTGTTCAAGAAGGTAGTGAAATATATAATCAGTATGACACATGACAGTATGTATAATCAATCTGAGTTTTTCATTCACATAAAAAAAACACCGTTGTTATTTTTTTCTGCCTGAATAAGTATAACCCAAAAATCTTTTACAACTTTATGAAGACAACCAGAGTAAACTGTTATTTATCTCGTCTATAATTAGAACATTCAAATACGTTCTCTACCTCGATGAATTTGCAGAGATCTTATAAGCAGATCTCTTGATGGATTCGATTCTTTGTAACCTAATCTGTTCTCTGAACTTTGCAATGAACTCATCAGCCTTCTTGTCCACGTCACTGATGTTCCCACAATTTTTTTCCTCTTCTATCTTCTTCTCCTCGATCTCACTATGTTCACCATCTTCGTGGATTTCATTTTCTGTGATCATATCTTCTTTATCCTCCGGTTCTTCAGTAGATGACTTGCTCCCCACGAAACTTCTTCCATCATTCTTGTTCATGTCTTCTTTAATATCATCTTTCGTTTCCGCGATTGGATCAGACCACCAGACTTTTGCAGGAGAGTTTCTTGTCGCTGAACGTTCGTCCAGTTTCATCTTTTGCTCCGACGATTTTCTCCGTTCGCTGCTTACTCTTAATTTATTCGGAGGCGACTTATAGTAGTCCATCGGAGGTGGTGGTGGTGGCGGAGGCGGCGGTGGAGGAGGATGAAACTCACCGCCTGCGAGTTTCTTCTTCTGAACTGATTCTCTGTAACTTCGGGGAGGATAATCCTTTCTCGGCGCCGAGTTATAAAACGCCGGCAACGGCGGCGGTGGCGGAGGAGGTGGAGGTGACGGTGATGAGTGAAGCTCCTTCTTCCGCACGATGTCCTCGGCCCCTGACTCCGATGTGAGATTAGGTAAAGGCGTCGAAGAAGAGAAAGATGACGTCAGATTCGCAGGAGTCTTGATCAACGGCTGCTGAGATTCAATCTCCATTGACGATGATCTTGACCTCCATGGAATGGGAGAAGGAAGCGCATCACCGCTATCATCAACGAGAGTCTTTAGGAGCTGTCTCTTTGATCTCACTCTCTCCCATCTGCCGGAATCAGAAACGCGAGAGTAGTTCAGGCTTCGAACAGGCAAAAGCAGAGGCTTTTCTCTGACCCCTGAACTCATCACTCGATCCACGAAACGACTCTCGTGGTCTTTAGAGAGAACAGTCTCTGGACTTTTTGTGTGGTACTTGTTGTTCCTCCATGTCTGAATCCTAAGGTGGTGGTTGCCGGAGGAATCATCGGATCCACTCTCGTGATCCACGTTAAAAACAGAGGATACTTCAAGAATCTTAGGCACATGGGCATGCGGGTTATTGATATTATTATGATCGTTGTTGCTTCCTCCTCCTCCGTCGTAGTTCCGGCGGCTGAAGAGGCCGTAGGAGACGGCGATGCCGACCAGAATCATGTGGAGAAGCTCGAGGAGTCTGGTTTGGTTAGCGAGCTCCGGCGTCTGAGAAAGGAAGACAGGTACGAGGGAGCATAACAGGGCGAGGATTAGGGCTTTGAAGAAGAATCGAGAGTAGAATTTTCTAGGGTTTTGATCTTCTTTCTCACCCGATTGAGTTGTTTTCTTCGAGCCCACCATTAGAGAGAGAGAGAGAGAGTGTGAGTTGTCCTTTAGGTTGGTGATGAAAGATAGTTGGTTTGAAAAGAAGATTAAGAAAAAACAAAGTTAGTGGAAGTGCTAAGACTTCGAGGTTAAGTTCTGTTTTTTTTGGGTTTAGAAAAAAAAAATGTGTGAAGAAGAAAGAGATTGAAGAGAACAAAATCTGATGTCCAAGTTGACGTGTGAATTCATTCCCAACTTTAATTTTTGGGGGGTTTCTGATACTATTCTAACGTTATTTCTGATGGTTGACAGCGATTGGGGAATCGCTACTTAGCACTCTGTGGAACATCCAAATGTTAATTACATTGAAGGTTTTGTAGTTTTATGGTTTTTTTTTGTGCCCTTGTATAATTATCATTATCCGAATCTATATTGATTGTCACAACTCACAAGGTTTGTGAGTGTATCATAGAGCTGGGCAGATAAATCGAACCCAAAGATCCAATCCAAATTCGATCCGATAAAAATACATCCAAACCGATCTGAATTCGACATAAACATAAATACCAAATGGATCTTGTTTTATGGTATTTCGGATTATGGGTATTAATTATCTGAATCGAACGCGAATCTAAATGGATATCCGATAGAACCCGAAATATTCAAAATCCTAAAAAGACTTGTACCAAACATGATCTCAATTTGTAATATGTATCCAAAATACACTAATATATTATTGAACATCTGAAGTAATTATCTATTACATAAATGTTGATGGTTGAAGGTGAAGGTTGAGGCTTTGAATTTTTAGATTTTGGTTTTGTTTTCATTGAATAATATTTTTCATTTCATGAGAACTTGGTTTTTATTTGTTTGATTTTCTTTCTATCAATAACTATGTTTAACTTTCGTTTGATTTTGAATTATCATGTTTGATGTTTCTTTCTTATTTTTGAATCGATTTTACTTATGTTTTGATTATAAAATAGGTGCAAATCAAGTATTTTGAAACTGAAGAACTGATTTTACTTATATTTTGGTTACAAAATAGGTATAAATCAGGTACTTTTAAACCGAAGAACTGATTGGGACCCGAAACTGATTCTTTGAAGATTTACTAACCCCGATCCAAATCCGATGAAACCCGAACCAGTACTGAACCGAACTTTCATATAACCCAAATGGGACTTATTTTTATAAATCCGAAACATCGAGATCTAATTGAGACTCCGAATACCCAGACGTAGTGCATCACTTGTGTTTTTTTAAAAAAAAAAGACTTCTACCTGCACAAAGTGAACATCAACTAGTCGACGTTATTAGTAAGAAGTAAGAACATATCTAACCAAGCTCTACATTTTTTAAATATTTTCTTCTAAAATAAATATAAATTATATTTCAGAAGTAAATTTTACTTCAAGATATGTTTTTATATATAATCTTTTTTATTTTAGAGAGAAATATAGAGATGATTTGAAAATGGTCTAAATCTCTTTATCGTATTGAACATATCTGAATAAATACCACCTATTGTAATTCATTTTTTCTCTAAAAATGTGTTCAATTAGATGTGTGTACTATGTTATTATCTGGTCATATAGTTTCAACTTTCTATCCAAAATAAGAGAATAACATAACTAAATAGGCACTTTCCTTATGTTATCTCATGTGTCAGTTAAATTTTGATTTTCCTGTTTGCCATATTGTCGAATGCTTATAGAAATTAAAACACAGCCATCTCGGATAATATAATTACTGAAAATGACAGAAATTATGAAACAGAGAAATACGACCATCGCAAGCCGATAAGCTTGGTCAGCTAAAGCAATAAAAGGAGCAGATAACTGAAATTGTTAAATGTAAAGTGTATAACTAAGGCGTAATTAGTTGATAATACAAAAGCTTTTAGAAAATATTGGAGAGGTCGCGTAGGCATATTTGACTCGGGAAGAATATGGATGGATTCTCTTCTTTTGGTCTGTAAACGCTAAAGCTTTTTTCTTACGCATCACCTGTCTGGAAACATTATACCAACACTTTTTTGGTTTTAAAACAATATAACTACTAACTAAATCCATTTGTAATAAATAAGTACATTTAGTTCACCGGATTCTGGAAGACCCTAAATAAATAACAATTTTATTTCTTTTATTAGGAAGACCAAACCTGTCGATAAGGCATATATACCGTTTGAATATAATGAACTTTAGTTGAACGGGAACGGCAAAAAACGAAGTCATTTTATTCTTTTAGAAAATACTCTAGGATAACTTTAAAAAAATTATCACAAATATTATACACAAAGGTAAAAATTATTCATTAAAAAGGTAAAAGATACTTATACATATAAGGTTAATTAATATAGACTTAGGTTTTATATTTGAAGGGTGAGGTTTAGGATTTTTTTAAGAAATTAAGATTTAAATTTAAAAGAATATTTTTAGATTATTTTAAAAGAATTTTGGATTTCAAAACAAAATTTCAAAAAAAAAAGAAGTTCGAAAAAATTGAGAATAAATTGAAAATAAAGTTTCAAACTGAAAAGATTTTTTGAAAATGATAAAACATTATTTTATTATTATTATTTATTTAAATATTATATATATATTAATAGAGCAATGATATAGGTGTCTTTTACCTTTTGATGAAACTTCTTTTGATGATTTTTCTTTAAAAATTGAAAATAAAAGTTTCAAAAGGGTCTTTTCAGAATTAATTAAAATATATATTTTTATTTTTATTATCTTTTATTTTATTTAAATATTATATATATATATATATATCAATGATATAAGTGTTTTTTGTCTAAGGCGGATAGTCTCGCACATAGTGCAAGGAAGCAACTGTCTTTTGTCGTCTACATGGATATGGAACTATCAGTTTGGTTTGCAGAGTCAGTTTGAATCTATTTATGTTGCGGACAAAAAAAAGTGCTTTTTACCTTTTTAATGAAACTTTTTTGAAGATTTTTCTGCTGTGTTCTTTTGATCAAAAAATCATTTTAAAGGTATTTTGAGAGATTTGTCCATTCTTTTGTGTTAGTTGGGTTGAAGCCTCAATATAGGGCGTTTAACTATTATATAACTTATATGTGAATGTCAGACTATTCCATAGACAAACTTCTACTTCTACTGCTTAGTGTCAATAACAGCGGTATACCATTATGAATGTCAACACTGAAATATAATGTTTCTTATTTATTTAGATAAATGAAAACATTATTTTACCTTTTTCATTATTTTACCTTTGTCGCTTTAATCTGATGACTAGATTTTGATCCGCGCTTGACTAGAGAAGCGCGGGTGTTTGAAATTATAACTAAAATTTTAATATATATTATGTTATAAAATTATATTATATTGAAAATTTAGGCTTAAAATTATATAATTTATGAATTAGTTTATTTGAGATTTTGTATGTACGCTTTTATATAACTTTTTCTTAAGCACATACACTTTACCAGGACCCGGATCCACGACAAAGAATATATTGGATATAGTTTTGGATTTGCGGGTGCCTGTCCGACTTTTCTATCCGAGACCTGATTGAGTACACATAGTACATGAAAATGTTTTGCGTATATTACATATATTCGATATTACAGATAGTTTTTTAAGTTGTGGATACCTGTTTTTGGTTGTTGTTTCCTATTTCGGGTGTCTGTCCGACTTGGCTTATCCGAGATCTGATTGAGTATCCATAGTACATGAAAATGTTTTGCATATATTACATAATATTTGGTATTACATATAGTTTTTTTAAGTCGTGGATACCTGTTTTTGGTTATTGTTTCCTATTTTAAGAATAGATTTCATGTATTCAGATAAAGTTTGAGTACTTTTCGGTTCTAGAAGTAAGATGTCTAGTAAAATTTTGGGTTTTGGATATTTTTTTGGTTTTCGATTATTTTCTCGTGTTTTCGGTATTTTCAAGTTTTTAGATATTTTTAGTGTTTTGGGTCTTAAATACCTAAACCAACCATAACCCGTTATGTACACAAAAAATACTAATATTTAACATATATTTTAATTATATACTTAAACCGATCCAAATTTAAAAAGAAACTATACAAACTCGAACCAAGGTGGATAAAATTCTTTGTATAACTTTAATGTTTTAAATATAAGGTGGATAATCCATCAATTTACTAATGAATTTAATGTGTTTGCCGCCATATATACTAATGTATTTAATGTATTATCTAAATAATAAATAATGTGATTTAAAATGACGATTTAGAACGTCAATGATATAAAAATATAGGAGATATAAATCTTTTTAGGGATGTTATCAATTGGTATATTAACGGATTTTAAGGAATATTGTTGGCTGACACTGCTGAGTATAAACAAAGTATGATTGATAATGGAGAGAATATAGGAACTTAAGTGTGGAAAGTTGTTATGTGATATTGTTTCGCTTGGTTAATAATTTTTTTTTAACTGAAAAAAAATTTAAAAGATTTGGAAATATTATAAAATTAATATTATACATGATACTAATATGTAAACCCAGCTAATCATGTTATTTTAAAAAAAAAAATTCTAGTAGTTTATGATTATTGGATTAACCCAATATTTTTTGCCATATCATCATGATTTTATCATATTCGTTGGAAGATTATAACATACTTCAAGTGACATCGTTCTGCAATAGGTAGATGGTTAAAAGTATCTGCAATACACACGACAATGATGTAAGCTTTTGTCATAGACATGATTCGAACTTTCAAAACTTAAGTTACAAAAAAAAAAAACTTTAAACCTAATTAAATTGTACAGTATTGAAAGTTGTGTTTTCTTACAAAAGTTGCTTTGCTTCTCGTTAAATAATTCTATTTACTTCAAAATTAGTTAGCTACCAACAAACAAACACAAAAGAAAAATATAATTTCTCTCTATTTTTGCGGTGTGTGTTGATAGACACGAAGCCAATTGGAATTCCTGATGATCTACTTAGGCCTGATGTGTACTTCATTGTTTTGTCTTCTGGAATATTTTGGTCACCTTGCTCTTGCAGAAGATGGTGAAGAAGGACGTGTTTAACACGATTTCTTTAGAAATCCTTCCAATATATATAATATATAATAATAGAACCAATAAGAAACTCTGTTTTGCGTAAGTCGAAGAAAGCAAAGGATTTAAGAGAAGATGTGTTAAATCTGCAATTGGTTCCTTCTGCAGTAGAACTATCTACGGTGAAAAGGTTTTAAACTTTGATATCTATTAACGTATAGCCACGATAGGAGATTTATATATTTAAAGGATAACTACAGTAGGTAAATTAACTAAAGTAGTTGAAAAGATTCTAGAGAATAATAAGATGGATAATATATAGGTTTTTTGGAAAATTAAAAAAAAAAAACATTTAATCAAAATCATAGTTTAAAAATAATCCAGTGGCATTGCATTGTAATTACTACCGAAAACCAACAATCACTGAAATATGTAAAAGAGCATAATCATCATCACATCATTTTTCTAACCAATTTGATTGGGTTGTGGACTCACTGGTCGGCTACATTTGTTATCTCTTTAAGCTTTTTCTTTTTACTCTATGCTTCAAATTCAAGGAAACATTTCTGCAACTAATGGAGATGACGTATAGGGGATCAACTCATAAAACCAAGTTTAAGTTAACCGTTAACGTCTGATTTAAAACCATTAGTTTAAACTCTTAGCAAAAGAGGGAAAAACATTAGCTTAAATCATACACACAATGTATAACAATTGCTTTTAACTTGCCTCCAACTTGAATCTTATTTAAGTCAATGAATGCACAAATAAAACGAGTGATATTCAAATGTTTATTTTTACTTGCTTTCTGTGTCATACACATTATTTTAATCCTAAACCATACCGGTTCGTAACATCCAATGCAAAGGTTTATCTCCCCCCCACCCCGGTTATTGAAACTGAAACTAAAAGAGCTTCACTTGCCAGTGTAAAGAGGCTTACGCTTCTCAGCAAACGCAGCTAATCCTTCCAGACGATCTTGAGTGTTAAGAAGCTTCTGATAACACATCTCCTCGAGCTCCAAACCCGAAGCCATATTCGTCTCTATTCCTTCATCTATCGCTTTCTTGGCCATCTTTATAGCCATTGGACCTTTCTCATTTATCTGCTGAGCCACTTCCATTGCTTTCATATGAGCCTCACCCGCCGTAACACAAAAGTTCACTAGACCTGCACCACAACAACAACAACAAAAAAAAAAGAGTATTAAGAATCATCATCCTTTATTTGGTGGGTATATAGTCACAAACCTTTCTTTGCAGCTTCTCTTGCATCGATCTTTCGTCCTGTGAAAATAAGTTCCTTTGAAACCGATCTTCCAACCAGCCTCGTGAGCCGCTGTGTCCCACCAGCACTGAATAGAAGCCGAGAGAAAGAAGAAATCATCAGAAGATTGATGAAATGAGGAGTCATGGAGGGTTATGATATTATACCCAGGGATTATAGCGAGTCCTGTTTCAGGTAGACCAAATACTGCATTTTCGCCTGAAATATTCAGAACATTAACAAGAATTGGACATCTCAGCCGAGAAACTTTAATAAGAAAAATGATCAGATATGGAAATAGAATACCACAGATTCGAAGATCACAGGATAAAGCCATTTCGAGTCCACCTCCTAGTGCAACACCTTCTATTGCAGCAATAGTTGGGATACTCAATGCCTAGAATACACAAGTCTTCTTCTAAGTCACTCTAGCATGAGGAGAGCTAAATCCTAGAGCATTTACTTAGAAGTAAAGTAGCACATGAAGCTAATAGTTTCATATCACTAAAACCATTATACATACCTCTTCTCTTTTATACACTACACTAATAAGTTTACAAATGTAGTAGGCGGCCTACTAAGACTTTGATGAGAAGTTTTTTTTCTTTGTATAGGGATTTTTAATACCTCTATAAAGGAGAACATGTAGCGCAACGAGTTGACATATGTGTGAACCTCAGATGGACTCATAGTTCTACGTTCCTGACATGAAAACAAATAAGAAAAAAAAAACATACAAATTTTTTCAAGCATGGGTCCAGACAAAAATGAGAGAGTGGGGCAAAACTACCTTGAGATCTGCACCTGCACAGAAAACTCCAGGAACCAGACTTGTGATCATCACAACTCTAGCGGAACTATCTTGCTGTATGGTCTCAAATGTGTTCTGGAGACCTTTCAGCATCTCCTTATTAATAGCATTTTTGGCCACAGGCCTGTCTAGATTCACCTCGACAATCCCTGTAAATCACAAACTCACACAAGCAGTGCATTTGTCATCTTTCCTTTAGCATCTTTTTGTGCAAATAAACTCTACAATAACAATGCTCAGACATCCAAACACACAAATAAGAAACAACATGTACAAAGATTCTCAGGACTTGATCAAATTCAGACAAGATTCACTGGTTACAAAAATAGCATAACAGAGAGAAGCAAATCCAACTGTATTATGTAATTAACTAACCCTAACAATACAATTCATAAACACAAACACAAATACCATTTCTATAAAGGAAAATTGAAAAATGAAATTACCAGAATCGGAACCAGAGAGACGGTTAAGCTTGACAGATTCAGGCGGAGCGGTTTCAATGATGAGAGTCCGGCAGGTTTGAAGCATGCAACTTCGGCTAACAGATCGTTTTCCGGCTAACTGGAGCAAACTGTCACTGCGGAGATACCTGACGAAGCTCATCTTCACCGTCTCTGACTCGTCAACACTCCAAAATGTTTGATTTTGTAGAAATCTTCTTTTTTTCCTGTTAGCTTGAAAATGACAGGCGCCCCTTTAACATTCCGGTTCTATCAGTCCGTAGTGGGTCAATGCTTATCCAACCAAACAAAAATGTTCTTCGATCTGATTCTCAGTCTTTCTTTTTGGGTTCCCGGTTCGGTTTTTAAATCGAGTAGGTAGAATGAAAAAATCTATAACTAAACTGAATCCGGTCTGATCCGGTTTGTGTTACCTACTTAAAAGTTTTTCTTCTTACTAAATGAAAAGAGAGGGAAAGAATACACAGGTAGTTATATTCATTGTTGGTGAAGCAGCTTCCTCAAAAGATTTAGACTTTATGCACCCAAGCATCAAGTCGAAGCTGTTTCAATGGCGGACCTGATTTCCCTTTCTTTTTCTGCGGGCAACTCCATTTTCCTGCAATCTCCTCTCCTCCAGAGAGCTGATGATTCGACATTTCACACAAAACTCTTCTCTTCTTCTTTCTTCCTTCGTCTTCTTCTGTAGCTATCTTCTTTAACTCTTTACTTCTTGAACACTCCTCCAGAACTCTTCTATTTGGTCTCATCATGGAACTTTGGTCTCTAAATCTCGCCTTCTTCATAGTTACAAATACAGTTTCAGTGCTTTCTCCGTCAACATTTTCCTTGCCTCCTGATTCTTCGTTTATTACTGACTCCAGGTTTTCTTCCTTCTGAGCGGATTTTCTTGCAGTATTTTGCATGCTTGAGCTAGTGGAAATGGTTTCATGATTATTTTGTTTTAGTCTCAGCTCCTCCTGTAAATAAGCTGATGATTGTGGTTTTGGGTTGGTACAAGAAACTCCGGAGTAGCTAAAGCTTGGTTCTTCTTTCATTTCAAAGAATAATGGTTCTTGCTTGAAGCTTCTTGATTCTTTTCCCACTTCTCTGGTTGAGGCATTGAACAAACTAACAGGAGACTTCTTTTCCCTTTCTTGGTTTAGATATGCACCATCTGCAGAGACCTCCTTGGCCTAACATATGACAAAAGGATTTCATATGGATTAAAAGTGAGATCCACACAAGTCTCTTTCTTTGAGCTACAAGGTTCAAGTAGATAGCTTACGTCGTTGCATTCATTTGACGATTGTAACCTGCCAGGAGCAATAGTCTCTTGCTTGCTCTTAGTTTTTCGAAAAATACAATAGCTATTTTCTTCCTCGGTGTCACTCTCCTCAACGATTAGTTGGTCTTTATCAGGCGAACAGAATTCAAGTTCATGAGTGTCTGAAAGGTGAGGAGATTGATACTCATAGCTTGAAAACCAGTTTCCAACATCAGGAGGCTCTGATAAAAAGAAAGAAGATTTCAATTATAACGGATGTTAAGAAAGCAGACGCAGTCTTATATACCAAATAAACCAAGTTTTTTACCAACCTGAAAGAAGATGCTGAAACTGAGAGAAATCTGTAACCTGAAAAGAGACTACTAGTTAGTCAGCAATAAGATAATGTAACACAATATGGCATAGGAAGTAATAAAGTGAGTACCTTCTTTGCAGAAGAGACAAGTTGTTGCTCTAACAAACTAGGACAAACATGGTTTCCGTCAACTTCTCTAGTCTCTACTTCTTCTGCTTGCGTCTCCTTTACAAATTCACTATCTTCTCCACCAACGGAAAAGTAAACAGCATCATTTGAATCCAGGACGGGAGGTGATTCATAAGCATAGCTAGAAAACCAATTGCCTATATCAGGAGGTTCTGAGAAGCAAACACACAAACATTTTGTAAAGCTAGAGACTTTCCATGTTCATCCTTAAGTTAAACAAGAAAAACGATTATTTACCAGAAGGGAGAGATGTATCATAGAGATTCGTATCTGACACCTGCCACAGAAAGTAAAAAATGAATTTTTAAAAATGGTTATAACAAATCAAAAGAACCCAAGAAAAGTGAATCGATTGTAACATGTCTCACATTCTTATTCATAGGTTTATGATCTTTGTCCTCACCAAGAATGTACTTTTCCTCCTCCTCCTCCTCCTCTCGAACAGAAAACCCGTTCAGTTCGGTTTCACCGTCCTTGACTGAAGAACTCAGTGCGAGCGATTCATAGACGTAACTTGAAAACCAATTCTTAATATCTGGCGGCTCTGTTTAGACGAATTTTTTTTTTTTTAAAATAATGTCAACAAGACTTGAAATTGGCAATTAGAATGATCAAAGGTACCCAAATATTAAATCACTCACGGGATATGGTAAATGGAGAATCGGAGTTTCCAATAGGTTCCTGACACACACACACAAAAAAAAAAAGCTTTAATTCTCAGCTAAATCCCCCAGAGAAATGCCCAGAAATTCAGGAACAAAAATGAAAAGGATAGAAATGCATTGCTCACCGCCGCTGAGTGGATTTCTTCCATTATATTACGACGTCTCTCACTCGCTCTCTCGATCTTTGCTTTTGTTCCTCGCTCGGGATTCTGCAACGCCAGAGAGGTTTATTTTACTTTTTCTAATTTTTCTTGTTTCCCGCGCTTACTTTCTGAGAAGCGGAAAACCAAAATATGATATTGGGCCTTTTAATATCAATGGGGCTATGGGCTCAAACCCAAATTGATCAAAGACCTTTCCCCATAGCGTATAAAGAAGATCATCTTTTTTTTTTTTTTGTATAAAGATGAATATAAATTATCGGGAAAACACATCATCAGATTTGTGAGTTCGAAGAGAATCTCCAATGGTTTAAATTATTTATTTGTTCAGAATGTGTTTGTGTTTTACTCCAGTGATTTGTTATGATATAGGCTATATCGCTTATAATTATTGTATTCCTGCTTTTTAGGAAAATAGGTTAAACACTCGTATATATATGAAATAATACAGAAAACCTTTTATCATATTACAATTCTTCTCTTGACTTGTCATGGTATTAAAGCCTGACCAAGTATTTCATTGAACAGATCTCTTACAACAATGGCGGAAATAGAAAACACCGATCAAAACCGAGTCGCAACTGAAGTTGGAAGAATGATCTTTCCATATGATTTGACTGCAGCGGATAACTCAGGAGTTGTGATCTCCCATCCGATTCTGAAAAGCAACAACTACGATTCATCCAGATTTGTTGACAAACATATCGCACCGTGATGTAGCAATAGAACTATAGGAACACATCAGGAAGAGGTTCTCGGTTTCAAATGGGCCAAGGAATCAGAAAATGAAGGCTGATTTGGCGACCTGCAAACAGAGTGGTACGTCGGTGGAGACATATTATGGGAAGCTCAACAAGATTTGGGACAACATAAATAACTATAGACCACTTCGGACGTGTACCTGCGGTCGCTGCACGTGTAACCTCAGAGAACAACAAAAGAAAGACATAGAGGATGATATGGTTCATCAGTTTCTGTATGGTCTTGATGATACACATTTTCATACGATTTGATCAAGTCGGACTTGTCGGGTACCTCTGCCTAGTCTCGAGGAAGTCTATAATATCGTGAGACAAGAGTAAGATGTCTTTAACAATCAACATATTGTTGAGGATAAGCCAAAGATCATAGCGTTTGCAGCTCATACACGACCTCGTTATAGAACAGAGGATCGAGAAAGACAGGGTCTTTGCAGACACTGTAATCGTGGAAGGCACTCGTCTGATAATTGTTTCGTCGTCATAGGCTACCCGGAATGGTGGAGTGATAGGCCTAAGGGAAGGTCTAACCAACAAGGCCAACATCAAAGAGGCCGGGGCAGAGCATCATCAAACAATGGTGGTCAGTCTCGAGGATCAACAATTTACGATAATGCAATCACAACTGATGATGGATCTCTTGAATATGCTAATCGTGTCATCACAGACAGGGACAGAGATGCAGTTACCGGTCTCACTGATGATCAATGGCGTGGGGTGATGAAGCTAGTGAATGCTGGGAAGGGCATTGCTCAAGACAACACAAATCCATCTTCGTCTGAGACATTAACATGTATGGCTTCTTGTTCTTCGTCTTGGATTTTGAGCTTCGCACCATATGACTGGAAAATTGGATTTGTAAACTAATCTGCGAAGCATTGAACCGGTTTTGGTTATCTTGGCTGATGATAATAAGAAAATAGCGGCTAAAGAAGGAACAGTTTGTCTTGGAGCAGTAGTTCTTAAGTCATTTTTCTATGTCGAGGAACTGAAATCGGACTTGATATTTTTTGGGCAAATGATGGATGAAAATTGTTGTGTTGTACAACTTGCTGATATCTTTCTTGTGATTCAGGACCGTGCTACGAGGACAGTGATTGGAGTTGGTAAACGGGAGGCTGGAAGCTTTTATTTTAGCGGAGTGGAACATGCAGCTGCAGTGTCTGCTCGTGACAATGAGTCTTCTATCTTGTGGCATAACAGATTTGGACATGCTTCACTGAAAGCTCTTAGTTCACTTCCTGCTATTGGTGTTTCAATTTCTAGAGATTTTTCAGTTGATTCTTGTGAGACATGTATGTAAGCCAAACAAACTCGCGATTCTTTTCCTATCAGTCAGAATAAAAGTTTGAAAAATTTCCAGCTTATACATTGTGATGTCTGGGGACCGTATCGAACGCCATCTCACACTGGTGCTTGATATTTTCTTACAATAGTTGATGATTTCTCAAGAGTTGTTTGGGTATATTTGATGGTCGAAAAGAGTGAAACACAGAAACATTTGCGTGATTTTTTTGCTCTTGTAGAACGCCAATACGAAACAAAAGTCAAGACAGTTAGAAGAGACAATGGAACTGAATATAGAGCGATGACCCACTTGGCAAAAGAACTATACTCTGTGAAACAGATTCTTCTTGTTCTAGATGTCTCTCACACTCAGCCAATGAAGGTATACTCTGATAGTAAATCTGCTATAGCACTCTCCCTTAATCCTGTCCAACATGAACGTACTAAACACGTTGAGAACGACTGCCACTTCATTCGCGACTCCATCACAGCCGGCAAGATCACACCATATTATGTCCCTTCTCCGCATCAACTCGCAGACATTCTCACCAAAGTCTTGGGAAGGAAGCAGTTTCATATGTTTTTCAGCAAGTTGGGAATTTACGATGTGCATGCTCCAACTTGAGGGAAGGTATTGTGATATACGCTATATCTCTTGTAATTATTGTATTCCTGCTCTATAGGAAAGTAGGTTAAGTACTCATATGTATATATACTTGCAGTCGTCATATGGAATAATACAGAAAACGTTTTGCCCTATTACGGTTCTTCTCTTGACTTGTCATGATTTCTCTCATTTTCTCTTCAAAATATAATATTCTAAGTATATTTTATTATTGGTGCTTACAATTAATTTTGATGATGCTTGTTATTTAAAAAAATTACAAATTTACCCAACATTTTATTTAACTATATCATTATTATGTACATAACTTTTATAAACTAAAAAGTATTATAAAAGTTTTAATAATTTTTAAATATAAAAAATATTGAATCTTTTAGATACAAAACAGAATTATGAAAAAATTAAAGTATACAGAAAAAATTACACTAAAATGAGTTTGTAAATAATATTTCCTCAAATTTAAGAGTACTATTCGTAACCCTATTTTTCTTCTTTTATACCATTAGAAAAATTTCTCTCTTATTTTTATGTTTTTTTTTTAAATCAGATACCCTTAGAAATAGACTAAGAATGCTACATGTGGTATAAAAAATGCTACACTTAAACCAGGGCTTCTAGCTCTAGTGGTAAAGGGCTCATAGTTGTGAGTTTCGCCACCTGGGTTCGAATTCCGGCCACTGGGGAATTAACATTTCTGCATCGCCAGGGACAGAGGACCGACACGTGGCAACACGTGACTAGTCTGAACCACTTCTGTGGGGCCAGGATACCTCTGTATAATTCAAAAAAAAAATGCTACACTTGGTGTCCAAAATAAATAAGAGAGAATTTGCTCAATATACAAAACACTAATGGAAATGAAGAATATAGCACTGATTTTGACATAATTAGATAATTAACATTTATGACCCAAATTGTCCGGTTATATCCCTATCTTTTACATTTACCTAGTTTCATAAAGAGGTAGAGTTGATGACGTCAACAATTTGAAATATGGCTAAAATTTACCGCTTGCTATTCACTCTAGAAGCATTATAAAACATCCACGTCGTACTCATATCTGCCGTATACGTAGTTATTGTGTTTAGCATATGTGACTATGTGTGGATAAAAATAAAATATTTTTTCATTAAATAGTCTATTCCATTTTCTAAACATTGTAAATCCATTTTGATAACAAGTAAGAACCACATAGTGAAGAAGATGAATGCAGATCCTAACCTCACCCCTTCCCTCTAAATACTAAACCCTAAGCTATATTTACTAAACCCAAAACCCAATTGTAAACCCTGAACTCAAATATCAATTGTAAACCCTAAATCCATATATCAATGAAAAGTAGAGATTTAAGTGTTAATCCTTTTCTTATGAAGTATAGTAATACAAGAACCATTCCATACTATTTGATTTGCTACTATTGAAGGATACAATAGATTGTTGATTTTCACAGAAATAGTACATAGATACAAGAGTGAGAGAAAATTATATCGAAGATAATATTGTAATCTTACACAAATAGGTACACTAATGAAAATATACTATACTATAATTTTTATCACCGAATATAGTATAGTCGGAGAATCATCTTCTACACGTCAACACTCCTTTACTGGTCCACCATCGTCACTAAACCACCAGATTTGCATAATAGCTGGAGTATCCATTGGTGAAAGATTCTGAAACAAAAATAAAATATGAAAATAAAGGTATATATGCAACTACTTTTTGATTTCTTAGGATTATAATCGTCCAAATAATCACCATTGGAAAAAAAATTAATAGAAAAATTTATTGACAAATATAAAAGCAAAAGAAAAAAATGATAACCAAGTGTTTCTCATAACAAAAATGGAGGTTTGAGAAGATGATAAAGAAGAAAGAGAAAAGAGGTTATCCGGTAAGTTTAAAAGGTTAGTTTAGTATATATTTAATAAAATATGTTAGAATATCTTAGTCAACTTTTTGTTTAGTTATATACTTAATTATAAAATTTTTGTTGTATATACAATGCAATTACCCAATAAATAAAGAGTGCTAGACTATGATAATCTGTTTTTTTTATTTGTTGATGTATTAAGAGGTGGTTTTTAACTATCTCAAATTTTGATGTAAAGAATTATTAACAAGAAAACAAAAAGTAAAAGAAAAGTTAGTTTATGTCTCCTGAAAATTTTCCAGTTTTTTTTTTAAATTTTTTTAATTTTAATAACTGATAAAGACTGAGCGAATCCTTTTAAAAACTGTAGAGGTCCATTGGAATATTGTAGTTTGCACTTAAATCCTAGTCTCTATAATGTCTGTGCGGATGAGCTTGCTATAAGTTTACACCTAACTGGCAAGACTTACCTTTTCGAACTAATCATTCTTCCTAGTTCCTACTAAACTTAATTAATAGATTGGAGTCAGTTGATTTAAAACAAAAAAAATGAAATCAGTTCACAGACTAATAAAACAGATGAAAGTTGCAGCCTCTTTAATTCAGGAAAATCTTCCTATTACTTGGCTTTGCTGTTATTGACATCATCGTCAACATCCATGGCGTTATTGTTAATGTCGATGCCAACATCCACACTCTTGTTGTTGTTGTTACTATCGCAATTCTCGAGGATGATATTGCAGTTGTTGATGGTGGCCGAGTCTACAAGTCCAATGTTCCATAGTTTTATCATAAATAATCTCCAGCACCTGATCATGTTTTTTTTTTTGGTTTATCAGACAACCAAACACTAATCTTTGTTATTGTGTAGAGTTACGAGATAACTTTACCAGAAGAGTGGTGAGGAATGAAGCAACTCTTCCTTGTGAAACTTCGAAAATGCTTCACATGCCCATGGTATATGACCATCCGCCACAACCCTGTAACCAAAAACTCATTAATTTTACAAATTGTTCCATCATTCAGACATGTATGGAATGCGCTTATGATCTTGTGTGTAGTGTATGTATGCATTCAAGCGTAAAGAAAAGTAAGTTACCTTTGCTTTCTCACAAAAGAGTTCCAAAGATGCATGAATCTCTTTTCGTTCTTATTCACATCCACAAAATCATCAAGCATCTGCAGCTTTTTTTTAAGTATTTCAAAACCCATTACCACTTTACATCAATATACCATATTAATGAACGCAGAAATAAATCATGGAATACCTGGCGATCTTCCAGATCTGCAACGTCATCATCCACTTCATCTTCGCTATCTCGATCAGACATTACTTGCTCAAGTGACATTGGCTTTGTCACACAAACCCATGAATTTTTTTTTTGGTTAGTGACAGTAAAACCGTGACAAGAACATGGATATGGCATTATTTGCGTGGTTACAACCCGAAGCATTAAATATAAATATGAATGAGAACACAAACAAACCAGAGTATCGTGCACTTTAAAGAGTATGCATGAATCACCTGAACTTTGTGAGAATGATAGAACTGGCGTTTCTGGAGAAGTAGGTTGCTGGAAGAAACTTTTTGAGTCAATACCGCAGTACTGTAAAGACTTACTCATAACAGTAAGAACAATTTGGAACAACATGGAATGGTAAACAAACCTTCTAGCCTCTGATCGCTCAGCAGATAACTTTCTTGACTTAGCAGCAGAGGCCACAGCTTCGCTTGTTAACAAAGCTTTGGCATTCAGAGAACACTGAGCTATGGCTGGTGAATTGTTCACCCCAAATTGTCCAGCAACATCTGTTGCCACGGGATATCCTAAACTATGGTTCCCTGTAGCGTTCCATTCATTTATGTACATCAGTCATGGTAAATATTCGAAAAGAATCAGAGGAGGAGTACAATGACTGAACAATCAAGACACTGTATGTATCAAGTGCAAAGCCAAAAGGAATACTACAAGAGAAGAAGAGAGATTACCATTACTCAGCAGGGAGGTTCCGTTATCTGTGCCATTGGCTAAACTGGGCGAATCCATGGGTAAAAAGGTTACATTTAGTAGGCTGGGGTTAACTCTATCACCTCTTTGTCTACGCTTACGTGGTTTCGAGCTGCAGAACATTATGGTTCGGTTAATGGAGATGTTCTGACAAGGATTTGCTGCTATTAATGTATTGCATTTTAAGGTATGCTTCTGAAAGTTACCAAAAAGAGATGAGCTCAAATTTTTCTTGATGATTTCCTTCTTCCTGGTATAAACAAGGAAGGAATGAATATCAACTAAGTTCCAACCAGCTCCCAAGTTAACCAAGTTTAAAGTAACTGACCTCTGATTCGAATGCATCAGGTCTTACAGAGACATTAACTGTCTGGTATTCTTCTGAAACCTACAATAGGAAAGCGTGTAATTTCATATTTATGAAAGAAAAAAAAAACATGGCAAAACCAGAGAGTTACAATAAAAAAACAACATACCACGAACTCAAACTCAAGTAAGTCATGAAATGAATTCAAATGAAGTTGTAGACCCTGCAGAGACGACACAAGAAGAAAGGATTTTTTAGCTCCATCTGGAACACGTTTTCTCAGAAAAATATGCAACCACCACACACCTTGAAGGTACCGCATGTCATATAGCAGAATGGACAAGAACAATTCTCCGTAACTGCATGAAAACAATAGCAAATAAAAAAACGGAAACTAGAGAGAAAGAGAGACAAAAGAAAGTCACCTTCAGTTTTCTGCAATGTGTTATTACAATCCTTATAATTAAAAAGTACAATCCCAGCAGATCCGGACCTAAACCAAAAAAAAACACACACACAACAGAAGAAAAACATATAAATGCACAGACAAGAAACCATTCATGAGTTTCCATAATTAGACCCCAAAAAAGGATAAAAGAATCACACTTTCTTTTGCCCTTTGCTCGAATTTTGTAGCTCAAGCATCTAGGAAGAAACGATGGCTGCATCAAAAAAAAAAAAACAAGTTAAGAGAATCACAAACACAAGCCATCATGAGTCAGAGACTTAGCAGTATAAGCTGAGCTAAAAGAGAAGGATTCAATTACTTACGTTGAAAAGAGAGCGAATGCGAAGAATGTTGTAGAGACGAACAGGTTTGCAATAGATCAAGAGATTCTCATCAGGTGGTGAAATCACCTCCTCCTCCTGTGACGATTTCGCGCAGCAATTCTGCCTACACATTCTCTCTCTCTCACTCTCTCTAATCAATTAGCAGAGCTACAATTAGATCGATCACCTAGTTTTCTGCAATTAGGATTTTATCAATCAATGGAAGCAGATCCATGAAAAAAAAAAACAGCAACAACCTCGAAAAAAAAGAACAAAGTGAAATCAAAGATCTCAAGAGCTGAATTAGCTAACATGAGAAGCTCTGGAACCTGCTCGGAGAGGGTCGATGTGCCGGAGAAGAAGGAGAGAGACGGAAAC
Source organism: Brassica nigra (assembly GCA_016432835.1). NCBI lineage: Eukaryota > Viridiplantae > Streptophyta > Magnoliopsida > Brassicales > Brassicaceae > Brassica > Brassica nigra. Next base: position 23,093,553 of record CM028249.1, on the reverse strand, counting down.
CGAGGATGAGGAGTAGATGAAAGCCACTGAGTCATCGCCACGCCATCTTCTCTTTCTCTTTTTTGTACTTTCTTTTTTTTTCTTTTTTTACTATTTTTTATATGTTTTCCTAACTTTTATTTCTATATTATATAAGCAAGTAATTAAAAAAAAAACCACTCCATTCTATATTATATGATAATTAAAAGAAAAAAAAATAGTAGTAATAGACCAAGAATTGAAATCTAACGCTCTACGATAGTTAAAGTTGAAAACATGATAAACACCATTTGAAAGTTGAATTCTAAAGGGACAGTTTTGTTTTGACCAGCATAACATGCATAGGTGACACATGTTACATCCATCATCGACATTATTAATTAAACTTTTATTGACCAAAACAACTCCACATAAATATGTTCACAACGAGCCTTTACATGAGTAATCTTCGATAAACAACATTTTAGAGATTCATAAAAAGATGTTCTTAAATTCTGGTACATAACTAGTTAACTTTAGATTGATTAATACTCAATTAGACAATCCATATAAAAGATATATAGAAAAAGTAAATATGAAATTTAAATGAATGAAAACATAATATCATAATTATTTTAATTAGATGATAAGACGATAGAAGCATTCAACCTAGTGATCCATCCGTTTTATTTAGTTGTCATTTTAAGTTTATACACATAATTTTTTTAAACTAATTTTGTATATTTTCAAAATAAAAAACCATTATTTATACAATTAATCGTATTTCAACAAATAGAAAAATAAACTTGAGAATATTGATGATAAATTTTGCATTGAAATTTTAAAACAACACTTATTTTAAAATGAAAATTTTATTTTACAATAACAATTAAACTGAAATAGATAGAGTAATAAATAATAAATTCAAATATTAAACTACTAATCGAATGTATACAAAGAAAAACTAAATTATCAACCCTAAATTAGAATAAGGAAATGCAAACATAATGTACCTACATACATTATCTAATGAGATGATATTTAAAAGATAAACCAATAGCAAAAAAGTCCGAAAAATCATAATAACATGAGAAGCTGTTGGGCTTTAATAAGATTTGTTGGGCTTTTGCTTTTCATCACCACCTGTAGATTCATGGGATTTTAATAATAAAAATAAAAGTTAGTAAAGACTGAACTATCTCTGCTCAGCCGCCACTCCAAAAATTTGCCACATTTTATCTTCTCATTCGTCGTTACATTTCTCTCACCAACTCAAGTTCCTGTCCTAAATACCATTTCGATCTTTCTATTTCTTCAGATCTGTCTGTTAAGTTCACCATGGCTTCACTTGATTACTAGTTGTGTTCTGTCTGTGTGATACTTTTCGGTAAGAAAAAAAAAACAAGGGCTGCAATCAATTCGATTGATTTGAAGATATGGCAAGTTTGAACCCTTTTGATCTGTTGGATGACGATGCCGAGGATCCGAGCCAGCTCGCCGCCTCCATCGCTGCTGATAAGCCCAAGAAATCTGCACCTGTTTCCGCTGTGTCTGCTAAGTCATCTGCTCCGTCGAAGCAGCTTCCTTCTCCCCAAGCTGGTGAGATTCGCTTAACACTATTAGCAAATTATAAAACTTTCATATCTATTTGTTTTTTTTTTTGAATAACTAAAACTTTCATATCTATTTGATTTCGTGGTATCTGATTGTTTTTTTTTTTTAAATGATGTTGGTTGATTAGTGAGAGAGGCTAGGAGTGATGCTCCACGCAGCGGTGGAGGAGGATTTGGCCGTGGTCGTGGTGGTTACAACCGTGATTTTAGAGGCGGTGATGGTAACAATGGGGGATACAGTAAGCCCTCCGAGGAAGGAGACGTTTCAAAGCCTTTCTATGAGAAACGTAGTGTATATGGTGGCGGTGCTCCTCGTGGTGGTCGACGTGGTGAAGCTGGTGAAGGTGAACGTCCTCGAAGGACATATGAGCGTCGTAGTGGAACTGGCAGAGGGTCTGTCCTAACCTCATTCAGTTTTTGTTGTTGTTGGTGTTAATCATTCTCATCATAAGGTTATAAAGTTTATGTTTTGGTTGAAGGGGTGACTTCAAAAGGGAAGGAGCTGGTCGTGGAAATTGGGGAACACCTGGAGAAGAAGTTCTTGTTTTGTAAGCATTTCTGATGTTTTATTGGTGATAGTAGTGATTGTGAATTTGGAGTAAAAAGAAGCTCTTTGTCTCTAGGGAGTCTGAAGAAGTTGCTGGTGCTGAGATTGAGAAGCCTGCTGGTGATGAGGTTGCTGCTGATGCTAAGAAGGAGAACACTGCTGAAGTGGAGGAGCAGAAAGAGCCTGAGGATAAGGTAAGCAGATGAGTTAAGAGAGATGTTAGGTTTTGCTATAATAGGACATGGGACTGAACTTACACTTGTCTCGGCTTTGAATGCTTATTGGCTTGTGGGGTTCGGTAGGAAATGACTTTGGATGAGTATGAGAAAATACTTGAGGAGAAGAGAAAGGCTCTTCAGTCTCAGACCACCTCAGAGAGGAAAGTTGATACTAAAGTGTTTGAATCAATGCAACAACTCTCAAACAAGAAGAAGTCTAACGATGAAATCTTCATCAAGTTGGTAAGACATATACTCTGTCTCGTTTGTATTTTGTCGACTAGAAACACTCTTTACTGGTTCTGAATCTTGCTTTTGATCTATTTCACAGGGTTCTGATAAGGACAAACGCAAAGATGACAAGGAAGAGAAGGCTAAGAAGGTTTACATACATTGTCTGGATCAAAACAGTTTGTAGAAGTCAATAAGTTTGCTTATGGGTGTGTTGTGTGATTTGCAGGCTGTGAGCATTAATGAGTTTCTGAAACCAGCTGAGGGTGAGAGCTACTACCGAGGAGGAGGTCGTGGTGGTCGTGGACGAGGTGGACGTGGTGGTCGTGACCGTGGAGGTGCTTCTGGTGGTGGATTTGATGGTTACCGTAGTGAAGCTGCACCGGCCATTGGAGATACTGCTCAGTTCCCATCTCTTGGGGGCAAGTGAGATCCATCCATCCCTGGAAACTCGTGCTGTCTCCTTCAGTTTTCTTCAAGACTGAAGTATTTCGCGAGAAGGGTTTGGCGGTCTGTTGTTGTCAGGTGTAAATTGTTAGTTGTTGTCAGTTTTTAAAGTTTCTGCAAACTTATGCCTGACCGGTCTTTTTTTTTTTAACGTTTGAAACAATAGTACCCTTTTCTTTTTTTTTTGGTTTACCACGTAGTCTTTATAGTTGTTTATGAAAAGACAGATAGTTCTAATGTTATCTGCTTTCGAGTCTTCTTTGAGTTCACTCTATTGCCTCTTACAAGACCTATCAGCATTACAGATAGTTCAAATCTACATTGTGTAACAAATAACAATATAACCGCATTGACTTGTCAGATCAGTATGTACTGCAAAGTGCAAATGTGGAGAACTATCTGATAAATTAATCTATAGTGATTGCCATATACTAGTAATCAATTGTATCACGATCGGAGATAGAGAGAAGAAAGATCATAGTGAAAGGCACCACATGGTTTCACCATTTCATAGATGGGTGTCGGTTACTTGTTATTAGAAAAAAAAAAGAGAAGAGCGTTGACTCTGACGTGACGAGAGTGTGTATTTAAATGCTTTCATGTGCGTTAAAAAGTTTCGAACCTTTTGACTTGACAGAGTTGCAGCGTTTAAGGAGGAGAAGATGCGTAGATCCGCGAGTGGCTCGAGAGTTTCAGATCAATTTTCCCAGGCGGCGAAGCCGTCACACTCACGGTCTATGAGTCGATCTCAGAGTGTTAGGCTTGTTGAAGATGCGGAGCTGCATTTGCCAAGGTACGACCCGAGTTCTCAATCGGGTATGAGAGAGAAGTCACGATCGAGATCTGCTGAATACGTCGTCCATTTCATTCCTCTCGTTCTTGTCCTCTGTGTTATTATCCTCTGGCTCTTCTCTCGTTCAGGTAAACCGGGAAAAAAAACCCATTCGTGGTTGGTTTAATTGGTTTGATGTGATTAATTTTTTATTCTGATTCCACATACTAAACCAGTGATGTATCTGGGTTTGTCAGCGGCTGTCTTTTGAGGAGTTTGAGGTTGAAGAAGCTAAAGGCTGTTTGTTACTTGTTTCCTTTGGGAAAGAACCAACTTTTTTACCGCCAGGACTGGCGCCACGCAAATGCTTTTTTTTTTTCTTTTTTCTTTTTGAATTTTGTTTTTCTTTTCCACAAACCAGCCTTCCTTTATATAGCATTGTTTTGTTATAAATGTGAAATTTCACTATGTTATACTATTTCTACGTCAATACTCAAGTCAAAATAAAGTTCGTATGTCTTACAATTTTTATTATTTGAGCATTTCATAAAATTGTTATATGGACTATTTCAAAAAATTGTTATATGGACTCGTGTTATATTGTTTTAATTAAATCAAAGAGAATAAAGTTTCTTTATTATCTGATGATTCCCTATGCTATAACTATAAGACATACTTTCTGCAACAAATATTAGAACACCTCAAACAGAGGGTTTTTAACCAGAGTGGCAGAGTATCTCAGAAAATATTTATATAAAAAATGACTGAGGTTCTGGTTTTGAAATTGTTTTAGAAACCCATAAAACAAATGTCAAGCAGTAAATGATTCATTCTCTTAAAACTTTTTTCCGTTTTCAAAAAACTTTAAATTTAACTAGTTAATTAAATCAAATTAGAAATAATAATCATTCCTCTCGTTCTTGTGCTCTGCGTCGTAATCCTCTGGCTCTTCTCCCGTTCAGGTAAACCATTGTGGTTGGTGTAATTGGTACGATGTGACTGATTTAATTTTTTCTGATTTCATTCTCTATAAATCCATTAGACTTCGGGATACTAAACCTGTGATGGATCTTGTTTTTTTGTTAGCAGCAGCCATAAGGATTTGAGTTTTGAAGAAGCCAAAGGTTGTTTACTCGTTTCCATGTGAAAGAAACAGCTTATTTACCGCCAAGACTCCCGCCACGCAAATGTTTTTGTTTTCTTTTTTCTTTACGACAAACCAGCTTTCACTTTTATAGCATCTTTTTGTTATATACGTGAAACTAGATTTTGACCCCCGCTTTAAAAACGCAGATATATTTTTATTGTAATAAAATTTAATTGAATTTATAATTTTGATTAGAAAATAAATAATTTTAAAGTTTTCTATGTGTGTTTTAAAAAAAGTTGTTCTATTATAATACTTGATTTTCAAGCTGTGTTTTCATATTCAACCCACACATATGATTGAACCGATATATCCAGTGATATGTGTATAATTCAGTTCAATTTAATAAAAAAATTGTAATTATAATCTTAGAAAATCTGGTAAAAATCTAAAAATATGCTATTAACCTAAGATCCGATATGAGATGATACGTTGAAAACCAAAAAAAAAAATTGAAATGTTTATTAAATAATTGATACTTCTTAATATTATATAAAATTAAAAAACAATTATTTAGACTTTAATGAGATTTGTATCATATCATTTGAATAAAATGAAACAATGGTAACAGGAAACTTTATTATTGATATGAAAATATTATTTTCTTTTTTTTTGTTACTAATAAGCTATGATAAGTTTGTATTTTTCTATGTTTAGATCTAAAACTTAATTTTAAGATAAGTTAAAAAAATGAAACACTCAAAATTGGCATATCATTATTATGTACAAAAATAACATAATAATTTTTTTAATAACATAATAATTTGCATGTATATATTCATATCCGATCTTTAAATAATATTATAGATGGAAAATGATATTCAAATTAAATGGAAAGTATAATCTGCATAAAAATTAAAATTATTATCATTCACAAAATATGGAAAAATATTAATTACCATAGCTATAAAGAATATCCTATTTTTAGTTTAAATAAATCATATTTAATATTTAAATTAAATGTCAATGGGAAAGATTTTATAAATATATTGAAATGCGGATATATTGAAATGCAGGGACATAATCATAAATTTTAAAATAGGATCCTGCTTTAATAGTATAGATTTCAATATGTAATATTATTTCAATGTCAATACTTAATTAACAAAAGAAATCATTACTTTGTGAAGGTTATCCGTAAATCCCTTTTTTAACCCTTGTTATTAAATCAAGAACACTCTTACAACTCTAAACCAAACTGGTCAGCAACAAAAACTCAAAAAAAAAAAATTCCATTACACATCTGTATCTATACAAATGTGGGTAAAATAAAAATCAAAAACCCAAAAAGTCATGAGATGGTAAGAGAGCCTAACTCACAAAGCAAGAACAACATGGATGCTTTTCGACCCTTTTTACAGTGATGAGAGATCACTTCTCCTGGAAGAGACCAAATCTCCACCAACAAGAACCCATGGTTTCATATATAATCCAACAAGCTAAGAGTTACTAATCTTCATAAAACTTTTGAATACGGCAAAGTCGAACAACAAATGACACAATTAATAAACGTCTAAATAGAAACCATCACGATGAAACAGAGAAAAAGGCATAACTCCTCTGACTAGAACCAAGAACAAACTAACATAGATGACAAGCACACAGAAGCGTCACCATCGAACTCCCAATGAACCGGAGAAGCAAAGCAGTCATAAGACTCAACACCAATTCACCAAACTTAAAAACAAGAAACTGAACCAACTACTAATAGCGAAGCCTACACACGGATGAATGGCAGCAAAGAAACTAAAACTGGCGCACATGACAAGCCATACAAGATTGCATTGCAAAGGAATCAAGCTATCCAACAACTAATTGTAAAGACCAACAAACCACTAGGAAGGTCAGCGATAAAGGTCCCTATTCTATCCCCCTATTCTGTTGGTCGAAAACAAAGCTCAGTTTTACAGATCAGTGTGAGTTTGTCGCTTCGTATTAGACCATATCCAATTGTTCACTCTACTTTTTCTTTTAAAATCGAGTAATTTTATAAAGGAATTGGATTATACTCTAATGGTATTTTAATTTAGAGTGAAAATAGAGTAATAATAATAAAAAATAAATTACTTTATTTATAATACATGGTGGCCAAAAATACTATAAACATTTATAACTGCAGAACGTTATAGTAAACGACAAACAACTTTTTAAACATGCATGTCTAACCACCACTGCCTTTGGGCGGCTTACTTTTACACGATGGTCTTGTGTGTGCTTGTTGCGGTGTTTCACAGCCAGCCGCGGGTGGCGACTTACTATGCGGTGTTCCAATTTTTTCATCTACAAGAAAACAAAAAAATCATAAATGAAATTGATATAAGTAATTTTCTTAACAAAAGGAAATTGTTGCCTGACATTCTAGTTTCATAAAATTATGATAACATTTTATTTGTTTGCGTCATTCTTCTCATGTGTCCATAACTCAACATATACACATGCATGGAGATCGATACGAACATAATGACCAGAATCAGCTAGTAAATAAAATCAATAATACTCACTGAAATTAGGTGATTTGATGTGATTAGGTAAGAGCACTTGTGATGAATATGTCGAAGAAAAAACAAGAATAAATGTAACTATCCACAATATTCCCTTCATCTCTTTGGTTTTTTTTTTTATTTATTTCTCAAATTACAAACTTAGTGAATATCATCGCTTATTGGGTACTATTTATATCGATCAAATTGTTGACGAGTCAAAATTATTATTTTTTCTTTGATGCATTATTCTAGTTTTATAATGACGATAACTAAACATTTCCAAGAAAAACAACACTCTTTTACCAAAAAGAGATTCGCTTTTCACTGCATGAGTGTAAATTTCCAAACAAGTAGGCTTTTCACACACGCAAGAACATATACTTTACTAAATCGCAAGACAGTGGACGACCAGACTTCAAATCGATGCTTATGTTCTTTCACAAATCACATCTAGTAATCTTCAAAGAAAATACATAGAGATCGTGTAACATGGTTTAAGAGTCCCTTTGAAGAAAAATTAATACATACGTTATTCATTTCTAGACTTTTTGGAAACTACTCATTTTCCTGTACGTTATGTTTCCTACTTTTGATGTTTTTCATACGATATCAACTATTTGTTTCAAAAAAAAAATCCCTTTAGCATTAGGACTCATAAATCACACCACTGAAGAAACAAACATATGGAAAGTATATGCAACTTACAAAGTATATACTACTTGCAAAGTGTATATATGTTCATTTCAAAATCTAATCTCCATTGCCCGAGGACGGACTTTTACAAGGTTTGCCTTTGCATGGTCTGCGGATTGGTACTCCCTTTGCCCGCAGATGGCGAGTTATTGCACGGTGTTTCAATATCTTCTTCTTTATAAAAATAAGTTGATAACTTGATATCAGCAGTCATGTAAGATGGCAAATATGTTTTGTAGTTTTACGAGAAACCTTATAAGTTATTCAACCATTCATAGTACATAAATATTATTTGATCATAGTGTTATTAAAATATGATATACAAAGTGGGTTTAACATATATACACCTTTGCGTAATAAAAATCGGATGATAAATATCAATATTACTCATCACTAAGTTTGCGTAATTCATATTGCTGAAGTGAACTTGCATCGGATGAAGACATCAAAGAGAGAAGTAACAAAGAAAGCAATCAACCACACCAATCCCTTCATATTTTTTCTTCTATTTAAAAAAAAAAAACTATATTTACTTCTAGTTTTGCATTGATTCCTGTTAATATATTACTATTATATCACAGATTTTTTCAAATCGTCCAAGAGCATATCTAGGTTACTATCTTTTGCTTTTTTTTGTTTTTGCCTGTATTGTCAATGCCTTCTTTGATAACCACTATATCATATTTATACGATAGTAAGTCGGTTAAATCTTTTATCATTCTTATATCATCTTCTTTTTTTTCATTAGTCTGATTTTTTTCTCTGTCGTTAGGCTTTGCACACATCAATGTAGACGGATCGTCTCATCATTTGATGGGACTTGAAGAATGAGCAAAATCTCATTTCCAACACTATTCCTTAGTGCCCTTTGAGTTGCCCAACAGTGTTTGAAGCTTGAATAGGTTCCTATCCGCTTTTTGGAATCATGATTGAAGTAAAGAGACCTGGTTTCTCTATTCACCCGGTTCCCATGTTTCTATCATTTCTCTTCGGTTACACACCTACACTGCGTCACTTCATCACAGATCTCTGTCTCGGCATTGCGGTATACATAATGGCTATAACAGGGCTTGGCCTTGTCGTCTATATATGTAGTAGAAGAAAGATACAGTTTTGATGCGGTTAAGGAAGGAACGGCTCTGATGAAAGGGAGGAGGATAACGGGATTGGCTTTGGCTGGTGTGTTTGTGTTTATGTCGAGTTTCATTGGTCATGGGATGGAGAAGCTGGCGAAGGATGAGTTAGATGTAGACTCGAGCTCAGAGTCGGGGTGGAGGTCGGTGGTTGTGTCTGGTGGGTGGGATGGGTGGAGACTAGTTTGTATGTATGGAGCTGAGGTGGTGCTGAGTTATGTTGTAGTCACATTGTTTTTTTCCGTGAGTGTAGTGATATACCATGGATTTCACCTCTTTTAGACCATGGTATATGTGCTTTTTAGAGTCTATTATATAGTTTTGGAGTATAGTTTAGAGTGTTTTCAGGTTCAGGAACGTTTTGGAGAACTTTGGTGATTTTGGAACCTTTTGAGGTGCAGAACTTTACAGATGCGTTAGATGTTTGTCTATGGATGGAAGCCTTACCATGTGGCGATTGAGCTGATATTTTCACACAAGATAGGGCTTTGAGTTAGCTTTCAGATACCTTTGGCTTGAGGTCAATCCAACGGTTAGATCTAAAGTTATGCCCATTTTACTGAAGAATGGTATGTCTGCCTTGCGAGATGAAGCTATCGAGGATATGAAGGAATGTCGATCGACGGTGCACCCTTGGTGTCGATCGGCGGTGACCCCAGAACGCGGACCGAGTATATTTCAACACCGACTAAATCCCAGAAGCCACCACAAGTTACCAGAATACCCTTGGCCGACTTTAAACCTTATTTATGTGTTTTCTAAGCCATTGTTGACGGCTACACTTTCTTTACTTTCTTTCATTCATAGTTTTAGGTTAGGAGAAAAGAGGAACTTCTTCAGAATCCTCCTGGAACTCATTTGGTTTTTCTATTATTATTTATTGCTTTTACATTTATTCATCTATGATTTCTGTGACAACTATCATGTCTGAATAAATCCACCTGTTAGGTTTAGGTTATCTAGGGTTTTGATGAACTTCTGAATATATAACTGATAGGTTATCTATATATCTTACACCAGGATGACTTGTAATACTAGGTTCTAGAGTAGTTGGAATAAAACGAGAGTGTGACTAATTATTTGAACCTAGAATCATAGGACAATTGAGAGGCACAAGAATGGAATCAATTAACAGAACCCGAATCCTGCTGGATTAGAAACCTAGGCGCATACAAGAGTTGGTCTAGGAATCTAGTTGAAAATAATCGATCAGATCGATAACGCTTGCCTAAGGCAGCATCGATCGACGCTTATACCATATCATCAATCGACACTCATTCCTTGTTCGCACGCTAGGGCTGGAACAAAAACTTAGTCTATAGATTAGACTCACAGCGAGAGCTGGGTGTCTTTTTCATTATATATCGAGTTCTAGGATCACTACTTAGCACCGATAGATTAGAGTTCTGATAACCTGAATGAAATTATAAGTCTATCAACCCACCCTTCCATCAAACAACCCAATCAATCAACTGAACAACTATCTTGTTCACTTTGATTTACTTTATTTACTGCATTATAATCTGTTTGCTTAGCTTAATCACGATATATTTTGAGTTTATTGTGTGTACGCGCTCTCTGTGGATTCGATCTTTAAGTACTACAATTGAACCTCTTATTTAAAAGAGTAAAGTCACTCGTTGGGGTAATTTGAGTGGTATCTAATGTAGGAAACGTCATGGAAACAGTGATCAAAATGTTGCTGATGAAGAGGGTTTGCTATGTAAAATAAGTTGCAAAGCTTTTTTGTGCATTTGTGATGTACATTTTGTTTTGATTTATTCATTGCTCTAAAAGAGCTTTGGTAACATAGACATTGAGATGAATGTTTTTAGTTAGATTTATGGCAACGTTTTACTCGCATTATTTTGTTGCGACTTCTGTAGCCTGGTCATGAGCATAGCAAAGTAAAACTTGAACTCCAATTTTTAAAAATTATTTAATTTTTAATTAAAATTCTTACCAAGTTGTTTTCAGGACTGGCTTTGCACTCTCTATATCATTGATTGCACTCAGTTTAGAGCCCTTGCTTTCGTACTCTTACCAATTCCTGAAGTCCCCACAATCACTACTATTATCACATCTTCATATTTTAAAACACGGCATTGAATTCACTGCCACTATGTGAGTATCAGTCCAACGAAACTTGTTGGTTGCGTCGTTTGATATAACCAACGTATGGTGCTTCTCGACGACAATTGGGAGATCAGAAGCTACTTTTGATTTATTTACAGAAGTATTTAAGACACAACTTTGGTTGCATTTGTTTTTACTAAGTATAGCCCAAATTCAGAAAGGGCGACGGTTACCGACTCTCCTGGTGCTGGTGCAAATTCTTGTTAAAGCCATACAAGAAAAAGGAGATCACTATCTGCGCGTGGGAAAAGATAATTCAAACTATGAAAACAAACGTTTTGTTTAGCTCAATCCTTTAGACTCTGACCTTAGATTGAATAAGCAGGTTCCGTTACCTCAAAATATATTGTGAAACTCACAAACCAATAGATGCTTTTTTTTTTTGAATTGAACACAAACCAATAGATGTTGCTAAAATATTGATAAAAGATCGTTGCCAGAGAATTACAAACCGTGGCAAGGTTAAAAACTTAAAATCAACGATTTACGTAAGTATCAGACTTAATTCAAGTGTTGTCCTTACTTCACCTAATTTTATAGACTAATAATGAGTTAAGAGAAACATTTGATCAAGCATTCAAGTGTCATAACGGTCGCAATTCACGAGTCGACTAAATGTACAAGCTTCGTTGATTAAAAGTCAAATCACCTTTTATGTAAATATGAGATGATCGAGAGTATATATGGAACATGTGCCTTTTTTGATGGTCTAATGTAAGAAGATGGTTAAATAGTAAATGAGGGCCACAGAGTAACTGGTGTGAGACAAAGAAAATAGTATTGGGACAGCTATAAATGGCGGTTTGTGAGTGCGAACATAATATTTGGCCGTGGAGTTTATTAAGACGTGTCACCTAATACAACACGTATGGTCCCTTTTTGTTGTTTGTTTTGTAACATAGCATTATGGTATTTTATCCCTTTCTTCTAGATTTTTGTAATGGACAGATGGCTGAGGCATTAGTTCTGAAAGACTCGAATGACTTGTTTAGTGGCTTTCTAATTAGTTAGTGATGTTCTCCATGTTTTGCTTTCATACTAAGAATTATTTTCTGATATGTCATTCATCCTTAAATTATTCTAAGTCAAACACATTTCACTTTAGATTTTTTTTTAATTAACTGATAAATTTGATAAATGCATTTTTGTAAATTAATTTTCTGCATATTAGAAAAACTGATCATTTTATAAAGCTCTCTACATGCTCCATCATTTTCGTATTATGATATTATAGGATATATAAATTGACTTGACAGATAAACGGTTTATATTTTGACATTTGTGGGAAGGTATTCAAACTCGGATCTGATAAGTTGGTGTACGTTTCTAGGCTACTACACTATGTAGCACTAATTGCCTTTACCGGTATATATATATATATATATATATATATATATATGAACATCGTTCTACCATATTAACGGCTAACAAACATCATTAGTGTCCTTGCTAATAATTTTGATGGTCCCTTAAAACCAGCCCGTGAGTCGGATTGATGGTTCCACTATAAATAAAAGATATAAAGAATCAAAATAAAAGACACCATAATCATAATAACCCCGTTTTCATGTCTATTGATTATTCTATCTGTACCTACAGAGAGATATGTGGAGGAAAATAAATCAGCATCTCATACCTATCCATCGACTGATACGTTTCACACTTTATATCCAACGGTCAAAAAATTTGAAACAAATCATCTCTAATATATATATATATATATATATATATATATATCCCCAATAGCACAAAGAACCTTCACTTTTCACTCCCACTCTTTTACAACTCACAGCACATCCTTTTTTCTATATATTACTTCACATAAACCACTATTCACAACACAAACACACACATAACCATGGCCTCTTCACAAGCCTTCCTTTTGCTCACATTGTTTATGGTTTTAGTTCATCTCTCTTTAGCTCAATCTCCCATGATGGCTCCTTCTGGCTCCATGTCCATGCCGCCAATGCCTAGCGGCGGCTCTCCTATGCCAATGATGACTCCACCACCTATGCCAATGATGACTCCACCACCTATGACTATGCCCCCACCACCTATGCCTATGACTCCACCACCAATGCCCATGGCACCACCGCCAATGACCATGACTCCATCTTCAAGTCCAATGAGCCCACCAACTACTATGGCCCCAAGTCCAGAAACAGTCCCTGATATGGCTTCGCCACCGATGATGCCGGGAGGCCCGGGAATGGATTCTTCTCCTTCTCCGGGACCCATGCCGCCGGCAATGGCCTCTCCAGATTCCGGAGCATTCAGTGTAAGAAACGACGTCGTAGCAATTTCGTTCCTTGTTGCAGCTCATTTGCTCCTAGTTTGAGATTATTATTAAACTGGTCAGCATCCTGTTCGTGTAATTTACTTTCATTATTTTTCGAGCCATTAGTTTTCATCGGTTTATCATATTTAAGTTTGTGTTTGATATGTACGATTCAGACATTTGTTTGCTTAATAAGTTTTATCATTGACTCTAGTTGATGTATGTGATGTAAATTCATTCTTATCCAAATTTTCACAGACAAATTATCAATAACGCAATATAATCAATATATCTCTCGTTGTTAGTTGGATGATATCAAATTATCAATGTATATGGTTCACAAGAAAAGGAAAAATTAGATAAATGTTTATATATGTAGCACAGTTGAGGTTAGTGCTGGGTTTACGGGTCGAGCCGTCCCTCCCCGCTGTGGGTTGAATCATTTTTTAATCAAAAAATCCAACCCGTTTGACCTGTGAAAAGAAAAGTTTTGTCTGCATCCGCTCCGCTAAATTAGCGGGTAATCTGTGGGATCCGCGGATAATATTAAATATAATAAAAATAATTATTTTATGTATTTTTATTATTTTTAAAATAATATATTTCAATTAAAATTTTATTTATATTAATAATTTTAGTTATTTTTAGATAGAAAATCATATTAATTTTTTTATTTATGGGTTGGCTAATACTGCAATTTAAATTTGTCTGATCCGCACCCGTCCTGCATAAAGTATATTCAACCCGCATCCAATCCGCACCCGCATATTTTTGAAATCTGTTGATCCGTATCCGCCCTGCAGCGGGTCAAACGAGGCGGGGTCGCGGGTAAAGAATCCAATTCCCAGCTCTAGTTGAGGTAACTATTTGTAGCAAATAAAATACGTTAGTGAGAACTGTTACCACAAAAAAAAAAAGAAGCTTTTTATCTCTTTCTAAAACGAATACGAATCAAGCAAAAAGCTTAAATTGCAAGCTGTGCGTGTCACAAGAATCGCATAAATGTAAAGAAAAAGAGGTCGCCATCTTGGATTTTTCTACAGATAATTGATTTTTAATTCTGTGTAGATTACATTTATTTTATTCCATAGAAGAATGCATGTATAAGAAAAAGTGAGAAATGGGAAGAATATGAAAGGGGTAGTAAATAATGGTGGATTGGTGGGGAGGGAATAAGGATAAAGCACGACCCAAGACGACAGCTAAAAAGAAAGAGACGTTCACATGAGTGTCTTTTTCAGTTGCCCCCACCATTTTCAAATGTATATTCTTTTTTTTTTGTGAGAGATACCTTTTATTCGCATCAAATTAAGTCTTTATTCAAAAATTACCACACAAGCAAAAATCCCAAGTAAACGATAAATATATTTATATACTATGTGTTTTAGACTTATGGTTTTATAGTTTACATAAATTTGTAAAAAGTATATTAAGTATATTATCAATTCAAAACCATTAGAATACATTTTTCACGCTTTTGAAATATTTAATAATTAGTTAAATATTAAATTTTTATATACGATAGTTTTATTTTAAATATTTTTATTACATAAAATAAACTTAAAATATTCATATATACATAAAATATATATAGAGATTTATATTTATTTTAAAATATTATGATGTAAAATATTTTGGATAACATAGTATTGAATTTTTTAGATATTGATGATTATCAAATTTATGAAATTCATTTTTAATTCATGGGTAATTATATATTAACAAATCTAATCTAAATATTTACTAAAGGTAATAAAGATTTTAAATGTTTTAACTTTTAACGTGAAAATGGAAGAATCACTTTGCAAATAATATTATAAATAATTTTGAATTTCTTGCCAATTTTTAGATATTATCACAATGAAAGGTTTTGATTGTCCTAAAATTATCTTAGAAAATAGATAATTGATTTTATATTATGTGATATATATATATTAAAAAGAGCCGGTTTAATATTAATAAACTAAATATAATATAAACATATATATAATATTTTAATAAAAATAAAACAAATATAATTTAAATTTAAATATGATATTATCGTTAGAATTTTTTTAATTATTGTCAAGATAATGATAAATAATCAGCTAAATCTAAAACTATTTATTAAGATTAATAATTGAGCATAAAATATGACTAAATCTAAAATCATGGAGAGCATGACATCAAAAATTCACTTCAATTTTTTAAAGAAATTATCATAATGAGTGATTTTGATTGTCCTAAAATTTATCTTATAAGATAGATGATTGATTTTATATTATGTGATATATATATATATTAAATAGAATCTGTTAAATATTACTAAACCATATATAATATATATATATAATATTTTATAAGTAAATATAATAGATATTTAACTATCAGATTATCGTTATATTTTAATTTTTTAAAATAATGATAAATTAGCATCTAAATCACTAACATTATTTATTAAGACTAATAATTGAACATAAAATATGACTAAACTTGAAATATTTAATAATTAATTAAATATTATATTTTTATCGATAAATATTTTTAAAAAATTGTTTTAGTAAAACCATTGACTCAGCCTAAATCATGGAATATTACAAATAAGTTTCTAAAAATAATAAACATGAAAAATAAGCAAAATAACTTAAAATCATAAAGAACATGATAAGTAAGCAAAACTAAAATTACCACTTAAAATTATGTCAAAATATAATAAATATATAAAATTACCAATTAAAATTATTAAAAAACTTGAAAAATAAATAAATAGCCTAAATTATGGATGATATGATAAATAATCAAAACTGAAATTATTAAAAACATAACAAATAAGAAAATTATATAAAATTATGGAAAATATGACAAATAAGCAATAATCAATGATAAATAAGTAAAAAAGCCTAAAATTATGGTGATCCTGACACATAAGCTAAATCACTTCACAAAAAATAGTAAAGATTTGGATTAAGATTTTTAGTGATTAAAATTTAGGATTTAGTATTTAAAAGGTATGATCAAAGTGTAGGGTTAAGAGTAATTAATATTTTATTGATTAATAAATACTATTTTGAAAATTTTTAATGCTATTTTCATAAGTAAAGCTTCACTTGGCCTAGCCAAACAAATAAGAACTTAATTAATTTTAGGATTCAAACCTAATGCCCACATATTTATGTATTGCTCCAGATTCTCTTTACACCATCAGACTACCACCAGTTGGTTTGTAGTACTTCAAAGTAAATAGAAATCATACCACAGTTTAATTTTATTAATTCATGTTAGTTATTTATTTCCACAAAAGGAATGTCTGAATCTTTTTAACGTCCACTGACAAATCTTACAAGTTGTGACAATGGAAAACATTGCTTAACATGATACATTTTTTTTGTTGAAGAGTAAGTTTTGTGCTTTTTGGTTTAGTACTTATAAGAACATTTTGGCCTAGCAAGTAGAGAATTACGTGAAGCTCACCCTAGAGGCTCTTCTCTCTAGCACTAAGGCGCTGTTCATCATCCCCTCTAATCTATCGTGGGTTCACAAATGCATCAATTGATGGTTATAGTTACAATATGATGTTGGATGTGTCAATGTCAAGCACAATAATGCATACTAAGTGCTTACATTAGAAGAGGAAGATGACCGACACATCACCTAACCTACAGCATATGGTTAGCGATGGAATGTGTCTTATAAAGTACAATCTAAGTCGTTTATGAGCATGAGATGATGGCATGGTGGTGGTAACTCACAGTTGGAATCACAATAAGCCAAACTATCATCACATGTTTTCTTGGGGAAGTCCAACCATGAGGCATATGAAGAAGAGACGCTCAGACGCATAACTTCGTTTGCAAGCTACCAAATAGTTTCTACATTCTATCAGCTACATTATGTTGCAGTGCATCTACTCTTTGTCGATGAAGTTTCTGTGATGGTGGACACACATCAGAACATGGTTCACGCTACATGTTTTTCCCCCAGCTTTCAAACTCCTCAAATTCTTCTCTCGGCTCACTAATACTAACTATGATGATCAGTCTGTAAAAATGAGCAAACTCACTTCTGTTACATCTCAAAGATCAAACCAAATTACAAGACTCTCGTGTGTGAACTAAACAGAAGATTTTAGACATGCGATGCCACTCTCTTTGTACACCAACAGCTCTTAGGAACATGAATGCAATGGAAGTTTGGTCCCTTTGGGACAGTTAAAGGTCTTTTCTCCCCTGAAGCAACAGCACAAACAGAAGGTTTGTTGACGACTGCCGCTTCCTTAGATTCTCCATTCATCACTGAGGTTACAACTCTTTTGCTTCCCACTTGCTTCTTTGTACCTGATGCAACCCTGAGGAAATTGCATAAAATTTTCAGAATACATGCCTTAAGTTAACTGTTATTGATAAGTGAATGTGGTTCTCTCAAGTGAGACACTGCGCTTTGTTTTCTGATAAAACAGTTCTCTACCTCTTGTAGTTCCCCATATCTCCCGAGGCTTCGTGTCTAACAAGTGTTGTGGATGTTCCTACAAAAGCTTTTGACCTTGAAGTTGTGTTCTTCTCCAGCTGCAGTTGAAATTAGTATGTCACAAAAAAGAAAAAAAAAAGAAAATCCCACGATGAACAGACATGGATATGCTTCCGTAAGAACTTACAGGAACTGGCTGATGTTTTGGACCCAAGTTTTCACCATGGAAGCCAAGAATGTTCCCAATTTCTACTTCTTTGGCAAGAGCAAGTTGTGGTTTCTTCTCTATGTTCGCTTCCTTGAGTATTCTTCTTTCCTGGAAAAAAAAGAAAATCCCACGATGAACAGACATGGATATGCTTCCGTAAGAACTTACAGGAACTGGCTGATGTTTTGGACCCAAGTTTTCACCATGGAAGCCAAGAATGTTCCCAATTTCTACTTCTTTGGCAAGAGCAAGTTGTGGTTTCTTCTCTATGTTCGCTTCCTTGAGTATTCTTCTTTCCTGGAAGCATGTAATTGTTTTTCCATAAATGAAAAGACAAACAAACCAGAGTTGCATATAACTGTACATCATACATCGGTTCTTAGTCTGAAAGGCTTTGGATTCGTGAGCTTAGGTTTTGTATACTTGACACCGGTATTAGCCGAAACAGTCTTGCCATTTAAACACTTATCCGCTATTGTCATCGCCTGGTTCAGTAACAAGTACATGAGCAACGCATGATAGATACATACGAGAAGATAGTAGAGCACATCAGAAAATCAAAGTATACACACAAAAAAACTGAGCTACCTGTTGATTTGTTTTGCAAGTTTCTTTCTTGCCAAAGACTTTCCTGCGAGATTCAAACAACACAAACTACATCTGTTGAGGTATTGGTAAAACATAATCCTAAGTAAAGCAAATACACAACATTTTCCACACCTGTTACTGTCCAGGCTGAAGAATTTTCCTTATCGTCGCTTTGTTCTGCATTTGTAACATTTTCTTTGTCATCACACTCCAAAGGTAATGCATTTTCCTTTCCTTCAACCTCTCCAAAATGATATTGTTTAGATGTATCGAGTCCATTCTCCTTCATTACAGCAGGATCTTCTTTGCCCTGGAGTTGATCGTCTATATTAGTCTTCACTGTGTCCGACTTGTTCTCGACCAAGAACTCTTCATCTCCACTAATTTTTGCGGATTGATTCTCAAGCTCCATGCCATTAGCTTCGTGAGCTTTGGAAGGATTAGAGGAAAGCACATGCTCTTCCTTGACCCGCTTTGTCAAAGCACCACCGATCTGTTGCTGTGACTGCACAGAACCAAACACTCGTCTCCTTAGTGTTTTTTGAGAAGGAGTTGAAGTCTCATTTCTTTTGTATCCAATCTCAAGCTTCCTCATCCCATTAGACAACTTCTTAACCGAGGAACTAAGCTCCACAGTTCTCTTCAGTTTAACCAGCTTCTTTGGAGAATGAAACACCAAAGCCTTGGCAACAACTCTGTTTTCCAACGCTCTAGTTGTTGCAGTTCTCGGGTTCTGTACACTCCTGAAACCGGTTGGACTCTTATGCATTTGCTTATTTCCCTCAGTTAATGCCTTGTGAGAGTCTTTTCCTTTGGAGTTGCATTCTTGTTTGTAGGAACTTCTTTTGGCCTCAAATTACCACCATTAGGCTTGTGAGGAATTGATGAGATCATAGCCAATTTAGAAATGCGTGATCTTGAAGGTTTTGCAGGAACCGTATTGGGGCATTTAGGATCATCACTGCAACAATACATAGTATGTAGAACAATGTAACGTTAAACACACACACACACTGCAGTGAGAAAAACACACGTCTCATGGTTGTGGTTTCATGTACCTGAAGTCCTTTCTGTACAGAGCTTTACGAAGACGAACACTTGGACTCCTAGCTGCCATGACCTAAGTAGTGTATCATCAACATCAAAGTCTTAATCTTAAGATGAATCTCTTAATACAAAATCAACTCAAGGATGAGAAAAAGATTTGATTTTTTTTTTTCAGCTGACCCGAAGAAGGAATCTTTTGTAGATGGCTTCCGAATCCATAAACTCTTCATGCTTCTGATCACATCCTAATCCCCATGAAGAAGACAAAACGGGATCACATCAAATAGAGAAAACTGAGCACTGAAACCCTAATTTAGCAATTTTCAGATCGATTACTAATAATACACAACATGATCTATGGAACATGTTTGGTAATGATTGTGACAAAAAGGAGAGTGATTAAGATGCTAACCGATTCTGGAACAGAACCAGTAACGATCGTCTCCTTGTCCTTCTGGGAGATGATGGTCTGGTGAGCTAAGGTCAACAAACTTGGGTGCTTCTATGCTCTCGTAGAAGTCTTCTTCCTTGAACTCCTCCACTATCATATGCTCGAATTCCTCCATTTACAGATACTATTAGTTTTTTTTTTTTGCACAGAGAGAAAGAAAGGATGAGAGAGAGAGAGAGAGAGAGAGAGAGAGAGAGAGAGAGAGCGCCGTGGACCTCGTGGTCTAAAAGCTAAGACACGAAGATGAAGCGTCAGTTCACAAAACTAGCCGTTAAGAGGAAAGGTGGTTCTTTTTTTTTTTCTTGTAAAAATGGTCTCTTTACAGGGTTGTTTCCGTCAACACAGTAGTTTTGGGTTTTGAGCTCCAAACGCTTCGTTTCATTCTGTAGTGGCAAAAGCTCTTCTGCATTACATTCATTACCAGTAGCCGTTAGTTGAGATTAAGGACCTTGGCCCAAGGTAACTAATGTCTTCTCGTTTATTGTGGTAATATAAACTAGGGGACACCCGCCCTACGGGCGGGATATGATAGTTCGTTCATATTATTTGTGAGGTCGTGTGTTAGTTTTCTGTGAAGATTCCATGTTTGGTTGTGACATGATCTTCGTATCTATATGTTACTGCAGTTGTAGGATTTATAATGCAGAGTTCTCGTATTTGTGGAACTATATGAAGAATTTTTAATGTATTGTGTTGTTTTACAATTTTTTTCATTGCCATAAATTGATTATGATTTACGTTTTGTTAGTTAGTTTGAATACTTGCCTTCGTAATTGCCGTAGAAGATGGATCGGTTGTATTAATTATGCTATTTGGAATAGAAAATAGAGACCACTACAATACACCTTGGAGAGTAAAAGGTTAAATGATTTGATGGCAAAAGATGAAAATTATCTTGATAGAGAGAAAGAACAGAACTTGGGGGAAGAAGGAAAAGTTGTATGTTTTATTTCCTTTTATAGATTTCCATAAATGGCAAAACTGTTTTACAAAACACAAACCAACTAAACCAAGACTCAAAATAACCAAACCACAATGGATAAACTCATCATGTTGAATTAATGTTGATTCAGGTTGATGAATACGTATTCCCAGCTGGACAACTTGGGTGATAAAAAGAGAATTCAAAAACAGAGACAAAAATATTAGATTTGATACATAGCTCCATCATACTTGAACATCTTGCTGTATGAAAGACATGATTTAGATCATAGAGAACTAACTCCCTTCCAACTGTCACAACAGACTACAACTTTCTCCTCCCATCTCCTGGTCCAAGAAGACGCGGAAAAATGAAGATCATATAATAGTATAACAGATTGAACACTAATGAGCGTGCCTACCAATTAATCACAACAAAGGGACTTATTTCACAATAAAGGGATGTCATTTAGTGGGCGTTTTATCTAGAATGAGAGGGTTCTCATGGACAACACGTATAGTTATGCACCTTTGTTGATTGAGAGATATGAGTTCTGTTAATATTCTGGAATTTGTTTTTATTAACTGTAGGCTTCTTCCCTTTTTTAAGACCGTTTAAACTTTTTTATGCACCTTAATGTATAGCTTTTTGTCAGGAAAAATCAAAACGTTTTATGACACACAATACCAACCACTACACATGCAACATCCCATCAAACAGACCCGAAGCATGTTATGTCTCAGAGTAAAAAGTAAATAAAATTATATGGAACTGAGATAAACCGATGAGAAATCTTAGCTTGAGGAGCACAATCGATGACATTCAAAATGTTAAGCTCTCAGCTTTATGCTATACATGGATATGTATTTTTTAGATTTCTACGCAACCCAGGCCAGATTGTGTTAATATGGTTCTTATTCGAAATACCAACATGTCAGTACTCTTAATTCTCTGATCCGATACGGCAATCCGTCTTCATGACCATACATGCTGAAAGAGAATTGACCAATTCCGATGCTCCAATGCGAAGAACTCCTACGAAGTTGAAAAGTTAAGAGGTCAGATGCGAAGAAGACAAAGTAGCGCAGTGGTTTTCTGTGACTCTAAGAAAGAGACCGTAACGATCTCAAATAGAACAAATGATTTTCCCCAAACAATAACCCAGAAGAACAAACGATTAATTGCAAAATCACTGTAACTCGAGAAAGAAAGAAGAGGACAAATCTCGGAAGAGTTGCTTATAGGAGGAAGAAAGACAATGTTAGAAACAAACGATTTAACAATTAACACCAAAGCCTATCCAAAACTAAATATGTGATCCACTACAGATCATCAAAAGATGGCTTACCAAAATCAAAACCCGTAAGTAACGTACATATAGTTTCATGCATTTCTGGAGTGCCTCCGTTTCTTCTTGATCCAATTGCCGTGCTTATCTAGATATACAGGAGTTAGAACTCTTCTCATGAACATATAAGCAAAAATACAAAATATAGAGAAACTGAAAAGAAGACGATGAGAAAATACCCAGATTTGGTTAATTGTGTCGCTTTGTTTTTCTTGGTCCTTCCTAAAAAAATTTGACAAAAGTCATGTACGTAGATTAGTTAATTAGAAAGAATAGGTGGATGATACTAAAATAAGAGCTAGCCATTTTCCAGAAAATAAAGGGATATATATGTTTGAATAGGTTGATAGGATGATTTCGAGAGTAGGGATGCTAACCTTTTTATACTGAGATTACAACTGCCTTGCAAGAGAGAAGCAGACAATAAATGTAGATCGTGTATGATTGAATCAAGGAGGACTTTAGGAAGATGAAGATGAAACTGGTAAGAATCAGGGTCTGAAGAAGAAGACGTATCGAAACCCTAGAGTTGGAGCCTACATCGCGACGGCGGAGAAGAATAATGGTTCAACCATTGAAATTGTAAACGACGCGTTTAGAGTCAGAATTAAACTATTTTGGAGATGGGCTTTTTAGAGTTTCATATAAAACCCCTGTGCAATCTAAAGCCCAACCGATATATAAGTTGTAATAAATCAAACGGTGAGTTTTGATTGCAGTGGACAGGTGTCGTACTCTGGTGCCTCTATTTGATGACGTGGCAACATTAACATTAGAGAAGAGAGTAGTTCTTCTTTATAGTATTAGATAGACATGTTAAGATTTTAGTACCTGATTGGGGTTAGTAAGTTTTTTCTCGCTTCCCTCTGATCAAAGTCGACATGTTTAACTCCAATAATTTAGAAAAGCATTGCGTGTTTCTGACATGTGTGGGCTTCCCATAGGGTCGGTGAGTACTATTAACTAGTATGTAACCGCTCATTAATCTATGGTCTATCCATCAATTCATGAAATGGTAACACGCATACTGAAAGAAAGCATTACGAGTGACGAAATTGATTCCTTTGAATTTTTTTTTTTTAAAAGAACATATTGAAAGATACACCATTGGCATTCACAAGCCTACACATATAGGTTCGTCTCTGTTCGAATAACCCTAAAATTTTAGCATTATTAGTAGTAGCATTTTTAACATGTTTCCATGACTTTACCTCGGTTCTGTGCCGATGAAAGGTTCAACGATCCCCCTTTGATCCATGGTCAAACAACCAAACCTAAAAATCACAACATCAAGGTAATATGTCAGCAACGTAAAAAAATATAAACGGAGAACCCATAGAATTAGTAGTTGCATGATAATATTGTAATAAAATGAATTTCTTAAAGAAAAAGAGAAAAGCCAATCTGATTAGTAGGCCTGGGCACGGATCGAATATCCGGGTTTTTGAAGGTATTTGTGATTTGTTTCGAATGTTACGGATATCTAATTTTTCGATTTATTTTGCTTCGGAAAAATACGGATATTCGGAAAAACGGATATTCGGAAAATAAATAAATATTTGCGAATATTTACGAATACTTACGTATATATAATCTGTTTTGATTAATACAAATAATCTTAAAAATTGATACAAGTTTGTTTTATAAAATATTTTTACATGATATATAAAATAAAATTAAAAGAAGTAGTGAATCTACATATTTTAAAAATTTAAACTTAATTAACAATTATAATAACACAAAATTAAGAAAAATTATAATTATCATAAATTTTTCTCTTCCTTTTAATGATGTGAATATATTTTGTCAAATCATATGTTAGAATAATAATTATCTACTTTTATATATTTAAAACTTTAAAATATAATCAAGATATACATGTATTTATATATTGCCGGATCGGATCGGATATTCGCTTTCTAAAATTTTAATATTTGTGATTTGCTTAGATTTTAACGGATATTGATTTTTAGCATTTTTTTGTTTCGAAAGTTTATGGATATTCGGAATTTTCGGATCGAATCGAACCGAATAACGAATCGAATCAAATTTAACGGATAAAATGCCTAGCCTACTGATTAGAAGTAGAATAACTTTAGTTTTAGTCACGAACCTATCAATGCTAGTCTAGTGTTAATATACAAATAATTAAAGAGGCATATACGTTGAGAATAATAATTTGTGTCAGAAGCAGCATTAATCCTTGGCCATGTGCCAGCCATCAATAGTGAAGTTTGCTATAATAGGCAAATGACAATGATATCACTAAAAAGAAAATGAGTCCTAAGAGAGCAACAGATGAGGGGGATGGGAAGTAACTATTTGAGCTAAAGGGGATGCAAAACATGATCATGATGCAGAATGAAAGATAGCAGGTTTCAGAATTCACCTGTTAATCATGGAGGGATTTTGGAAGACAGTTCTTAACTTTTAGATGAGTTGTGCCTTTTAAAGATCGGAGACAACTCCTCTGTCCTGGCTGCTCTTTTCGTTGTAAACAAACAGATTAAAGGAAGAAAAAAAATTCAACTTTGCAGAAAACAACAAGACTAAAATTGATGGAAAACAAAAATCACTCAAATATTTATATGGATTTTTCTTTTCTCAGTCAGCGTACCTTATCAATGATCCCGTAGTCAACAGCCTCACAGGGACTAAAATATTTCGGGCGTTTCATGTCCGCTTCAATCTGCTCCAGGGATTTACCGATATGTTTTGAATACAGCTTGACCTATACAGAACAACGACATATGTATAATCTTATCAGATAGAGTTTGAAAATAAAAGTGAAATGTAAAGGAACGAGAATGCGCACATATTGCTAGTAATGCATAGTACTGATCGCCAATTAGTACATAATAAGATTATCCATCAGCACATACTCATTGCCCGCATGCAAAGAACTGGATACTGTTGTATAACGAAGGTTACACTACGAATTTTAGGTATAATGAAGGTTTAACTATGGGAGTTCATATAAATTTGATTTCTCACCATTTTTGTCTTTATATGCTTGATTTCTTTCCTTGCAGTTTCATCGGTTGCTTGGCCTTGAAATCAAGCAATGGGTACAAAAGTTTATCAAATAAAATAAAATAAATGGATGAATAACAGAGGCATAGTTATTCACAAAGCCTAGCTTTCTTCCAATTAGGAGGAAACAGACGCCATATCTAAACGAACAGATAAGATATTTTTTTTAGAAAAAAAAAACCTGTTTTATCATTATAAGGGCAATGCAGAACGATTTCCTTAAGCACCAGCAGTCAGAAGCAAAGCAGCTTCACCCCAAGCATTCCCAACGCAGAGCGTAAGGATTGGTGGTTTGACATACCTGAAGTGAAAGATATGTAAGAGTTTATTCTTCCATGGATCCCAAAAATATATAACAAGTTAAGAAAACCTAAAGTGAAATCTTCTTCAAATACGGTTTAGAATGCTTGGGAAAACAGTTCCAGGATAAGAGTTTAATCATAGATTCTTCTTATACGAGAATGAAGTAATTAAAGATGAGGGATGAAGATTCTTAACCCCATGACATCATAAATTGCAAAAGCCTCGGTATCATAGCCCAACTTCTCACCATTCTGAAAGGTAAACATTATGAAGATTAGCTAATGATTTTAAGATCTTTAAATAATCTTTCTGGAAAAAAAAACTACAGTTTCAATGGAAGCCTACCTTGGTTGTCCCTGTCGAGTTTATGTAGAGGTAAATAGGCTTCTCCTCGTCTTCATACTGAAGGTAAAGAAACTCCGCGAGTATCAACACAGTGACTGAAGGTACAAAAGACATTCCCAAATACACAATTCGGTTTTTGAACAAATATGATGCCAAATCATGAGGAGGTTGTTCGTGTGCACTTCCTTTTGAAAAAGGTATAACCTATTGATGGAAGGAAGTAGAATCAGAAGAGCCATGAGAAAAACTAAGGCTCACCAAACGTGATAGGTAAGACAAAACACAGTTTGCATGAATATAGCAGCATCCAAGTTCCTGATGATAGCTAGAGAATTCATACAAAATGGTTTGCCAAAAGATCAAGCAATTGATGCATATGCAAAGCAAGTGCTCCTCTAAACTTCTTTCTCATTAGGCAATCTTATATCGCATAGTTTTTTCTAGAAGCGCTTCACAATCAACTATCTATCGAAACGTGTAGCATCTCCTGATCTCCGATCAATCAAACAAATGAAAGGCCTGAACATTCTTCCCGTGGCATATATCTAATCGCTCTAATCTATTGGTTCGCTTGCAATAGAAAACCACAGACCTCTGTAACTGAGAAACGATATGAAACGTAAGCGTTACCATAGTGACAACTCCGCGCTTAGGCTTAGAATTGAGCAGATTTAACGGATTAAGCGATTCTGAACGAACGAAGCTGGGCAGAAGTGGCTAGAGATTCCTCCGGTATACGGGGAGAGTAAGCCATTCGAGAGAGAAGCTCTGAGAGGAGAAGACGACGAACATCTCACCGTAGATCGAAGGTTACATGTTGAAGTCGGGATTATAGATGACATACGAGCTCGGAGCAGTCGCTGCTGCTACCTCCATTTTTTTTCTTTTGTGGGAGAGTCGCCGAGACACTGAAACGATTACGACGATCGGTGTCAAATCGAGCTTTATAGCAGTCTTAATGCGCTTGATATATTCAAATAATAGGCCAATAATTTGGGTTTCGATTTTTAGATGAAACCAAGTCAAACCGAAACAAATCCGATACCCTTGCAACTCTATGCTTGACCATCCAACAGTCAAACTCACATTAATCATTCACTATGAAATGAATTTGAAGATAATGATGCTTATAGAAACCATTGAAAAGAACATGAAAAAACTTTACACAACTCCATTAACACACACACATATATATATATATATATATACTTCTCCTTTGATCTAAATTGCCAAGCTAAGATTGCACATATTTGTGCTTTAACGTAGTTACATTGTCTTATGGTCAAGCTAACAAAATCAGAACACCGAATAAAATAAAAGATGATGAACTATATTGAAATCATAACATTGAACCTTGAATAATCAACAAACATTCACAAGAGTACATAAAGAGTTTCAAAACTAAACAAAAGTAGTAAAAATTCAACTAAATCGGTGATCTGCAGCTTTGCTACAGTCTCACTACGAATGATGCCAAAAAGAGTTCAGCTCGCAGTAAAATTTGAATTCTCTTATGTATACAATATTTTGATCAAAATTTGTAATATTCAATTCCTTTTATCCACACTGTCTCGAAATCTTAACATTAGAGTTTAACACAACACCAGTCCAAGTTCATCATACAATTTTGTGTGAATTCAGTATAAAGTTCTTCGTTGCTTTAGGTATTCCACAAACTTTTTAGCTAACTCGGGTCAACCATCTCTTAGAGTTAGCGGAGATCAAATATACTCACTATAATATCTCGGTTTTGTGTGTATACCTAACACTTGACCTCTTTAGTTGCTTTATCAAGTTGACTATTATGTGCTAACAATGTACGTTCCAACATGCTAGATCGTTATTTCCATTGACATCATTTGAAAGATCTTACTGATAATACTTCAGACTCTCATCAGGACTACAAGCACCCACTAATTTCAAATAAGCTCAATCATCTATCCCAAGACCTAGTGTGCTATTGCAGCATTCCAAACACAGTTTGCATGAATATAGCAGCATCCAAGTTCCTGATGATAGCTAGAGAATTCATACAAAATGGTTGGCCAAAAGATCAAGCAATTGATGCATATGCAAAGCAAGTGCTCCTCTAAACTTCTTTCTCATTAGGAAATCTTATATCGCATAGTTTCTTCTAGAAGCGCTTCACAATCAACTATCTATCGAAACGTGTAGCATCTCCTGATCTCCGATCAATCAAACAAATGAAAGGCCTGAACATTCTTCCTATGGCATATATCTAATCTATTGGTTCGCTTGCAATAGAAAACCACAGACCTTCGTAATTGAGAAACGATATGAAACGTAAGCATTCCAAACACTGTTTGCATGAATATAGCAGCATCCAAGTTCCTGATGATAGCAAACTGTGTTGCATCAAATAAAATAAAAGATGATGAACTATATTGAAATCATAACATTGAACCTTGAATAATCAACAAACATTCATAAGAGTACATAAAGAGTTTCAACACTAAACAAAAGTAGTAAAAATTCAACTAAATCGGTGATCTGCAGCTTTGCTACAGTCTCACTACGAATGATGCCAAAAAGAGTTCTGCTCGCAGTAAAATTTGAATTCTCTTATGTATACAATATTTTGATCAAAATTTGTAGTATTCAATTCCTTTTATCCACACTGTCTCGAAATCTTGACATTAGAGTTTGACACAACACCAGCCCAAGTTCATCATACAATTTTGTGTGAATTCAGTATAAAGTTCTTCGTTGTTTTAGGTATTTCACAAACTTTTTAGCTAACTCGGGTCAACCATCCCTTAGAGTTAGCAGAGATCAAATATATTCACTATAATATCTTGGTTTTGTGTGTATACCTAACACTTGACCTCCTTAGTTGATTTATCAAGTTGACTATTATGTGCTAACAATGTACGTTCCAACATGCTAGGTCGTTATTTCCATTGACATCATTTGAAAGATCTTACTGATAATACTTCAGACTCTCATCAGGACTACAAGCAGCCACTAATTTCAAATATGCTCAATCATCTATCCCAAGGCCTAGTGTGCTATTGCAGCATTCCAAACACCTAAGCATCAACATAAGAGAAATATATAAAAATCATGGAAGAACCTTTTAACATACTTTGTTTGTCCAAGTGAGCCATAAGTCTTAGAAGTCTTCCATATTTTTTGCCCAGATTTGAATCCAATCTTCAACAAGGTTACATAGATTCTTTGTGTACTTATCATATCATCAATGTCCTTGCTATCTCACACTTTAATCTTATCGAGAAATTTTACAAAGCAGATATAGATTTATATAGTTTCAAGATTTACAAAAAAAGGCTAAATAATCCGATGTTATGATTCAAGATGAAGGATTGAAATCACAAATGAATTGGTAACAATTATTATATGAATATTAAATCGAATAAAAACGAAGAAGATGAAAACGTATTTAGCAAGTAACAGTAAATCTGATCCAGAGATTAAAATAAATGAGATTTACCAAAGTTACTTATCCAATAGTCATATGACAGAAGAGGAACAAGTTATGCATCTTAGCTCTCTCTTGTAATGGCCTAACTGTTCAATTGAAGATTATGCGGAGGGAGAATTATTAGCATTACAAGCGTATTGGTAACAATTCTTCCAACCAATGTCAATTTGCTATCTCTTAATACTCTTTTCTCAGTGATGCTCGTTGAAGAGATGTTTTACGTATATCATTCTAGACCACACTGCGTGAAGTTGCTTGTTTGATCGAAAACTTATCAGTTTTGTCCTCTTGCATTTCTCACTTTCCAGAGGCGTTGTGTCCAATTTTCTGCGGAAGAGCAAACTTCGTTTAGAGCAAAGGCGAATTGGTTATCATATGATCACACAGAAATGTTATTTTTTAACATAATCATAAATGTTACAACAACAACAAAAAAAAAAAACATAATCATAAAAAATGGTCATTACTAGCATAAAATGTCGCTACCGTTTTTGTTCCTAGTAACTGGAAGAGGACACTTGGTACTACTACACTCAAAAGCTATTCGATAAGAAACTACGACCCCGGCCTCCTCGCGTTTGTGCTCTTTTTCTCACTCAAGGCTTCAGTAAACGCGGCTATGATCTGCTGCTGCGACACAAGCATCAACTGACAATGCTTCAGCTCCATCTCCATCCGCGTCTTCTCCATCTCCCTCATCATCTCCATCTTCGACTTCTCCACCCTCACAAACATCTCCGTCAACATCTTCACCGAAGACACAACTTCATCAATCGGGTCAGGCTCATTCATCTGCTCGTGCTTCAACCTAGAAGACGATCCATAACCGTTGGAGAGACCTGGATAGCTCCCGTCCTTCCTGGTATAACCGTTGACTTTCCTAGAGTTTTGGATTCTCGGGTTGAATCGTTCCCTCTCGTCATCATCATCATAATCATAATCGAGCTCTGGAGAGAAGTTGTTACTGAAGTTCTTGGCTTTAAACCCGTGAGAAGCGAAACTCCGATCACCATACGACTTCAACGGAAACTCGGCTGAAGAAAGCTTCCCATGAGAATGGGAACCCCTGAGCCTAGTTGCCTTGGGAGCTAACAAAATCTCATCATCAGAATCTGCAGCATTAACATTTGGATGTCCATTGTATCTCCTTTTCCCACCTCCTGAATCATGATCTGAATCGTAACCACCGTACATTTTCATCTGACTCTTAACCCTAGATCTAACCCCAAACCCGTCACGAGGCGTACTCATCAAGGATCTCTTCGATCTAACCCTAAATCCATCCACACCGTTGCTCTCGTTTTCTCGATCCACGTCCGGCTCCACGGCGGGGGAAGCCACCGACGCGAACTCCATAGCGTCCAAAACAGGGAACAGATCCCACGAGGAAGAGAACTTGCCTGGCTTGCCGAGACACCGCTGCTTCTCCCCGCGGTAACGTTTCCGGAGCTTCTCGATCTTGTGCCGGCATTGGATGGCCGTTTTCGCCGGACCTCCCAGGGTTGGCAGCGACGCGGCGACGTCGTCCCAGTCAGCCGCGCGGAGGTTCCCACGCCGGAGGGCGAACCACTTGTCTCTGTAGGCATCGACGAGCGCAGCGGTCTCCTCGTCGTTCCAGCACGGAGGAGGGACTCTCCTGGTCGTGGCGGTCGCGACGGTGACGGCGGTGGCGATGGGAGATTCGTTATCGGGGGTTGACATGGCGGCGGCGAAGAAGATATTAGGGTTAGGAGAAGGAGCGGTGGGTTAAGGTTAGGATGATAAAGAGGCGGAAGAGGTGGCGTAGGTTAGAAAAGTTGGGAGAGGAGGTGGCCGGTTTGAGAGTTGTGCTAAACTGCGCCGCGGAGTGATGACGTGTGCGCACCCGACGCACCTTCTCCACCGCCGCCGTATACGGTTAACGGACCTTTTCTACCGGTTCAGTATATACCAACGGTTTGGTTTAAATTATTTGGTTTTTTCTTAGTCAATTCAATTTGTTATTTGAAATTAGTTTGGATGGCTCCGGTTTAGTAAACCATATATAAAATCAAAAGAAATTCGTGTCTCTCTATTTTCTGCACAGTAAAAATATTATAAACTTTCGCAAAAAAAAAAAAAAGATTGCTAATTTCTTGACGAACCGGATTCTTCGTGTTCTTGTCCAGATTTCATTCTCCTTACGGTTAACGAAACCGGTTTCTCGAGCACAGACACATTAACGCTGTTCCAGACATCGGTTCTTGTTGGTAAACCGGCAATCCTCTCAGCAACCGCCATGTCTTCAGGCAGAACAGAGCCGAACACAGTGTAAGATTGCTTCCATTCATGGTGGTTTGCTAGACTGATGAAGAATTCTGGACCCGAGCCGACCCACGCAACAGAGCCACGGCTTACAGTTGGGCAATGCTCGGTTGGGATCGGCGTGAACATGTTTCCCTCTGGCTGGAGTATTCCTTGAATCATGGCGTATGGTGGACCATAAGGAGCCTGCAGGAACATTGAGATAGGAAGAGACTTTTGATAACACGCAAAATCTCTGTTCGTATAGAGCATAGAAAGTTTGCAGCAAATAAGGTATGAATAAGTTTAAACTGGAAATGACATCGTAACACAAGAATCAATATTGGTAGTATGAGAACAGATCCTAGCTTCTATGATTACTGATATTTAGCAGGCAGATTTGTGAAAGGTTTCTTACATTGTTTATATGATTGCCTTGTGAGTCCCAATACAATCCTCGGTTCTCTGCCCGATGAAAATGGCAGCCTGCGCAGTGGCGCAGAGTTAACAAGCTAAGAAGGTAGTATACTGAGTGAGGAGCGCATTCAGGGTGAAGCTGCAACAAAAGTTAAGCATCAGCGTCAAGTCTGGAACTTTCCCTTGAAGTAAAACGACGGTAAAACTAAGATACTTACTTTGACATGAAGCACACCATGTTCTGTCTCAAAACCAACAATGCCCTGACAGAAGAAAAGTAGCTAATCAGTACATCCGAGAGTCAATAAGTTCGTGGAGTAGTAAATTATGGCGATCAAAAGAGAGGTTTTTTTTTTTTAAGACATGACAACTAGACTACCTGGCCTTGTCCGAATATCAGCCCAGAAGTCCACATCACGTTCTCCCCGCCTTCCTGTCGATCAGGCACCAAAACATCTTTTTGCTTCTTTAACCAACACTGCACATAGAAGAAACAGAGCGCATAAACTTATTATTAAGTCAATCTCTGTAACTTGAACCTACGGTAAGTGTCTTTTAAGCATTTCTCAATCACTAATAACACATTAGAGTTAAAATCACCTAGTTTCTTTTTTTTTAGACAACTTTACGCTCAAGTAAGCATTTTATCGAACACTTACAGTACAAGGAAAAACAAAGCACAGTTGGATACGATCACAAGGGATCAAGGACTCACCTCTCCGAACTTTGACCCGCAAGCCTCTTTGTTCCCGCAGAAGACCCATGAATCGCACAAGCAAGGCCCATCGTCGCCGCTGCACATAACTTTACACGCCTCGCAACATTCATCAGACGAATTAAACTTGAAATCCGTCCCCCACTTCACAGCCGGACCCCACAGCTCCAGATTATCTACTCCGCGGCAACACCCTCCGCCACCGCCATCTACACGGTCGTGATCTCGCGACCGGACGGCGGAATCGAGTGTATGACCTTGGGGACGGAGAAGAGTAGAGAAGACAGCATAGACGATGAGACACGAGATGATACCGATGAAAAGGAGCGCAGTGGAGGTGAAACGGCCAGGATCTCCGTCGTTTAATCGACGGGGCATGGCCGGACTAGAGTCCGAGAGTTGGTTGACTTTTGGTGACGAAGATGCGAAAGCGAAGAGGACAGACAAGTGAGAGGTTTCGTGTGAGATTGAAAAAAATACGAGAAGGAAGGGATCTACATCAATAATGATGAAGAGATGGTTGGTGAGTCAACTCGCGCGGCTGCTGCCTCTCTGTAACCTTTGACCTTCTTTCATGGCAGATTGTGATCTCATTTTTTTTGTTCTCTTCTGCTCCTTTCGGAACTTTCCCCTACTCTACGTCAATATTGAAGTAATCAAAACGTTGTCGTTTCAAAAACCCTGGTTTTGGGTTGAAAATAAGTAATATTTAAAATATAAAATAAAGTTACATGTTTCATATCAAAACTTTTTTTGTATCTACTTTTGTTTTGAAATTTTTTTACTCGGTGCAAATGTTTTTGATTACTGATCATATTGTAACCACTTGCCTTTTGCTTTTTTTTTCAAAATTTAACAACAATTAAAAAGTTTAATTTTAAACATTAGTTTTTATGAATCATTATTAATTTTTTAGATTTTTTTGAAGTTAAATTTGTATTTTTTAAAAAAATTATATGTGAATAAATTAAAATTAGTTTATACTATATTTTGAAAATATTATTTTGTTTAGTATATTATATATTTCAGTTTTGCATTTTTATTTTTACCACAGAAACATACACAATTTTTTTTATAGAATTAAGCTATACTATTGTAACGATTCCCAACTAATCATTCATTTGGAGGCAACAAACTAAGTTTAGTTGGGAATCGTTACAATAGTATAGCTTAATTCTACGATCTAGAAAGTTGAGTTTGATATAATTTAATAATAGAATAATCATAGTGAAATTCTCTACACGTTTATTAACCACAATTATACAAAACTGGTTTATTAATAAAGAATGGCAAAACAATTTAACAAAACTATTACGTGTTTTATTGTTTTTTTTGTTAATGCACGTGTTTTATTGTTTGTAGTAGAACCAACTGGATTGACAAAGTTGGTATCAATTAATATCATCTTCTTCACTTACTGCTACATTTACTAGAAGCCTGAAAAAGATCCTGCGACATGGAATACTGATGATTCATTGTGAGAAATTGAGCGGAAGAAAAGTGAAAACCACAAGAGTGAGATGATTAATTAAAAGAACATCAATATATGCTATATGGTTGCAACCTTCTATGAAACAGGGACAAATGATGATTCGATGTCAATAGCCAGATAAATATGAATGTGAAGACGAATATGAATCATCAATAGAAATATTATCGATGCTACATAAAAAACCGTTAATCATAGAGTTGTTTATTTGGTATAGAAATGTATGTGCTCAAATTTATGTCATGCATCCTTAATCATGGAATTGTTTATTCGGTCAACGGTCAGCAATAAAAATATAATCTCTGTTTTTTTTACAGTTATAATCGATGTTACAAATAATGGTTGCTTGATATAAATGTTGTAATCGAAGCGTAGATTAATTAATATAGTAGATATCGATAGAAATGGTTAATATCTATTATAAATATATTTTGTTATGATATTAATAAAATAGTCTTACTATGATTTTTCAATAGTAGATAAAAAGTAGAACGTTAAATTAAAAGAATAGATGATAAAGATATCGCAGAAAATCACATATGGTATACATTGATGATAGTGAAATGATTCTGTGAATATTAACTGAAATGGTTTAGTTTATCTAACAGTTAAGATTCCTTTTTTGTTATACAATAATAAGAACTATGGAGAACCATGACACCCCATTACTTTAATACAAGATCAACTTGTTCTTTTATGTTATCATCTGTGTTATTATTATTTGCACTTAAGCCAAGGGATTTCCACATTTGAAATAATAAGATAGCTACTTAAAACCGTTATTGTTATCGGCCCAATATCAGAATCAACAGCGCAAAAGATGAAGATGATCATTGTATATACAAATTACATTTACATACTATTACTTAACTTGTAATTTTTTTACTTATTATGAAATAATCAAATAATACATATATATATATTAAATAATTATGAAATCAATAACTATTACATATATAATTAAATTGACACAATTACATAAATCAAAATAATCACTTTTTATTTACAATCATTTTAGGGTAATTAAGCTCAAATAATTACTTTTATTTATTTTATATGGTATACAATTAAATTTAAATGATATTAACTTAGATAAATAGTATATTTTAATAAGACTATCTATTAATTAAGTCTTCTACTTTTATGGATTTATGACCATTATAATAAAAAAAATTTAAATAACTAATAACAGAATTTTTAAAATGTGATGTTTAATAGTATTAGCAATTCATAATAATTCTTATAAATTCAATGCAAAGTTTGAAACTAAAAAATTAAGTTTTCAATATTTGTTCAATAAATTATGCATATTAATGGAGAAAATGTTTATAGAAAATTCCATCATCGTGTAAGTATAACCATCAAACATAGATCATAAGACGACTAAAATAGTGCACTCAGATGTTAATCCTTATAAAACACATAAAATTACTGGCCCTAAAATCGTATATATAGTATTTATCATAATTTGTAAAGTATAATAGAATATCGTTAGAAAACACTATATTTTTCTATATTAATAGAAAGATATTATTTTCTCTATATATAAAAAGAAAATGTAGAATTTTTATAGAAAAAGAATAGAACTACGATGAGGCAGAACTTTATTTTTATTTTGTCATCTATAATAAGAAAAACTTCATAGTAAAAGTGGGTTAAAAATGATTTAACAAAATTACAAATCATAGTGCTTCCACGTGAGTACCAAAGAAATGGAAAAAAAAGAAACCGAAGCTGAACCAACGAACAAGAGCATCAGAAAAAGAACTCAAAGCAAAACTCCACCAGAATTGTTTTGAATATAAACATACATTAATCTCTGGCAGCACCATCACAAAAGAAGCAAAGTTGAAGAGCCATATGCCTAAAAGAACTCCCCACTATAGACGCTAGGTTCAAGCCACAGCTGTGCCTAGGTCTAAACACATTTATCCGAAACCGAACTAAATTAAACCGAAAAATATTCGGTTCACATTTAGATCCAACTAATTATCCAAACGAATCTTATATTTTAGAACCAAAAAACCGGAATTAAATCGGAACTGAACTGAAACCGAACCAAAAACAGAAAGATAACAAAATTTCTATAATATAATTTACTGAAACCGAACCAAAACAGAAAGATAACAAAATTTCTATAATATAATTTACATACTTATAAAAATTAACTATATTTAGGTTTTAAATAATCAAATAATCTCCTATATATTAATAGAGGAACATTTGAAAAGATGTAACCTCAATTTTGTAATAATTAAAAAAGACTCAATGCTTATGTATCAATCAATTAGGTAGTTAATTGAAAAAATGTCCAATTCAATTAATATATCTCGCTAGATACATTAAAACATTAACTATATAATATAATATACTATGAAACATTATATTAACCCAAAATATTAAAAGCAAGTATACCTTCCTTATATAAAAGCTACGAAATTACCTAATATGATTACATATTTATGACAACTAATGATTATAGATAATAAAGATTCGATAACAATTTGTGTATCATTTTTCATTTTTGCTTAATTTTATACTGTTAAAAGAAATTAAATAATCATATTAACCATATAATAAAAAATCAGTTTTTTCTTACAAGTTATATTTTAAATTTTAAAACAGCTATAAATTACTTTGAAAATTTTGTGATCAGTGTCTTAATTGTTTTATTATAACAAGATACAAATGATCATAAAATCGTATTAATATGAATTTTATGTAATAGACATTCACATTAAATAATATATATATATATATCAATTTTAGTACCGTTTATATGTACCATTTAAAATACATAAATATTTTAATTTGGGAATTTGCATTGAAAAGTATTGAGACCTTAATATTTAATTTTGAAATTTTAATCGAAAAAATATCACATCAAAATTCTGAAATCAATGGCTTAAATTTTTGTTACATAGAATATACAAATGTTAATAAAACCATATAAGTAGGAAGTCTCAATAATAAATTTTATATTCAAATATACTATATATTTATGTTAACATCATTGAAATTTAATTATATACCATATAAAATAAACAAAATGATTATTTTGATTTATTTATCATAAAAATATTGTAAATAAGCAAGATGTATTGTTTTGATTTATGTGATTACTCTAATCTTCTATATATTAATTGAGAAACAATTGATTATTCTAGCAAGTGTAAGATTTTATTAATTAGTATTTTTCAAAAATCTTACAAGAGATCGATACAACGAAAATTTATTTATAAGTTATTGAAACCACCTAACGAGACATGGAATGCGTATCAAATTCGTTTTTCTAATCCTAGCCCCCTTTTTATTCATCACAACACCAAAATGGAATATTTGGAAGTGTCGATTGACAATCTGAAATGGTAATATTTTTGAGTTCAGTCCATTGTTTTTTTCAAATTTACATTGAACAGTTTTTAGTGATTAACTAAATGGGTCACGTGCATAGTAAAATATTTTTAGTTTAAAAATTATTGCATATCCAAATCAATATGAACCATCACCATTTTCGTTTAAAATTTTGTTACAATAAAAATATAGGGTTGGACAAAAAAACTAAATCTAAAAAATGAACCAAGTTTGATCCAAAAATAGTACTGAACTTTAACCAAAACTGGTTAGATATCCGAATGGATTCAAAATTTTGGTATCTAAAGAACCGGAACTGAACCCAATCCGAACAGAAATATTTCGTGTATTCGAATAACCAGATTTATAAACTTAAATATATAAATTATTTTTAAATTTAATATCTAAAATAATATACACAAAGTATAAGATGTTTTTAAGTTATCTAAAATACTTGGAAATATATACAAATAGTTATAAGTACATATTTAAAATAACTAATTGATACTTAAAAAATCTTTGATTTCCTATCTAAACATTTAAGCTAAACCAATTTTTATGTTAAGTTTAAGTATTTTGGCATACATTATTCAAATTTATATGATATATTATTTTGATTTTTAGACTTTGAAAAATTAAAAACATATATGAACTTTACTTTTGAAACTTTTATAAATATGTAGGTTATCTGAACCAAAACCGAATCAAATCCACGAAAATCTAAACCGAACCAAAACCACAATGATCCGGACCGAACCAAATCAAATGGTGCTCAAATGTCTATCTCTAATCAAATGTAAATAATGTTATTGATAACAAAATGTATATTTTTATAACATTTAAATACAATATTTTTTTAAAATATTCACTCTGGGCAGGACACGGGTTATCATCTAGTTTTAAAGTATTATTCATAAACCAAAATAGCAATAATAATTAAATTACCAGAATATTTTTATCCAATTTTTTTAAAAATAATTACCAGATTTTTATTCAAAAATCAGAAATTTGATATTTAATTTGAAAAATTCCATGCTTTTACTTTTAATTTGAGTTAACCGGAAAAAAAACAAACCAGAACTGAATGGTATTCTAAATTATCTTGTTTATTAACTGGTTCCTAATTATTCGAATGAAACCGAAAACCGGAAAACTCGAACCATAATCAAACCAAAATTTTTAAATACCGAACAAATCCTAAACTTTTAGGATCAATGGCCTGAATCAAAACTGGAAAGAGAATCAAATACCCATGGCTAACCGGGCCTACTAACAAAAGTTTTAAACATTTGCTTAGAACAGATTATTTAACATAAAAGTTAAGGGGCATGTTTACAAAATAGTGAAATACTATTCTTTTATATATAATCTATTGGTAAGATACACTTTTTGAAAAGTTTTTTTTTTTAACTTGAAACTAAATTACTAATAATATTCTTAAAACTTCTTTTTTTTATAATCACAATTTAAATTAAAAAAATCAACTAACTGCAATGAAAATTAAATTCATGTTAAAGAAATCATTGAATATTTTTCGTTTTTATTTATTTTGTCTCTTTTTGTTTATTTTTATAAAATAATCATTGTGATACAAAATGTACCATTTCTAAACCCAGATCACTATTGTTACATTGTGATTTTTTTTTTCTCGTAGTCTGCTATTATTTATTTTAAAATGTGTATAGAAAATTTTATGATAAAAATTTCAAATATATATTTTATACTAAAATAAAACCTATATGATACGTTTTGTTTTACAACGATGTATACAAAAGATAATTTTTGGTAAATTTTTCTATCAAGAAACTAATTTATAAAAAAAATATTGTAATATTTTAAAATAACTAAAAAAGTAATTATAGATATTGTTTTTGATTTGGTCTACCGCATCAAAAAGTCTAAGCAAGGCTCTGGTTCAAGAAAAACATTGATCAACCTTTTCATTTAGGTGTAATATGGTAAATTTTTCTATCAAGAAACTAATTCAAAAAAAACTATATTGTAATATTTTACTGTAAAATAACTAGATAAATAATTATAGATATTATTTCTATTTGTTCTATGGCATCGAAAATCCTAAGCAAGGCTCTGTTTCAAGGAAAAACTTTGATCAACTTTTTCATTTAGCTGCAGATATCTTATTTGCATTTGTAACTTCTTTCAAATTTTTAGCAAAAAAAAAAAAAAACTTTTTCATTTAGGTGTAATATTTTGTGTATAGAAACTGAATTATGGAAACAAACCGTTGAGCAACATATTTTTAAGCCTTCTAAATAAGTTTTGAGTGGGATATTTTTACGGACTTACGATACAACCCCATTTGCTTTGAAAGCATACCTTGCATCTACTCTGTTCGTTCTGAATATACCAGTATACTACCCCATTTATTCATCTTGTCTCGTTGTTTTGTTTTGCTCTATTTCCAATCACTATAAATCTAGATTTTATATTTATTTACAAGGCTTTGTCTGAATATGGATAACAGTTATCTACATTGGAGAGATGCGTTTGGGAGCCCATAATAAAGGATAAAGACATGCACTTTTGGATGATAGCTGAGTATAGAAATTAGAAAGTCAAGTTGCTAAACCTATCCCTCCAGTCATTGGATCGGTATCAAATGGTGTCGTTCCTATCATCCGAGGCATTGTAGATAGCCGCATCATTTCTGACACATGGTCATAGATTAGGATCTTTCCTCTACCCATTATCTTGTTATTTACAATACTGCCCATATTGCTAATCTTCCTTTACTTGCACTGGAAGAAAAAAGTAATAATCATACCAAACCGCTAATCTATGATGAATCTAAATAACACAAGACACAAAGTTCAATATTCATGACTAGATTGATGATTATTCTCTTCTTTTAAAAGTATTATTGTTAATTGTAAGTTTTTATATTCTATGTGTTTTCAAAAATTACATATTTTTGTATTTTATACATATTAATAAAACATATTAAAAATTGATTATAAATATATAATTTTACGTAACTAACTAATTTATGTAATTTAAAATCAATAGTATTTCAATACACGTAACTATTTTTTTTAAATTACAATTTGCCATTATTAACTAATAAAATTTACATGTAAAATATAAAACATATATTTCCTTAAAACAAAATAAAAGTTGTGAATTTTTTTTTTTAGAAATAGAAGAAATATTAATTTTAACAGAATACATTGATTATAAATATAAGGAGTTAAATTCCATCTTAATCATTATTGGACCTTTTTAGTTTAGGGATGAGTCTATGAGCATGGGCGAACCTATGTGTACCAGCAAGGGGGCAGTTGCCACCACAATAATATAAGATTTAAATAAAATTATCAAGGATACGATTAATTATGTAGCTAAGTTGGTTAAAAAATCTTTCTTTGCCCCCACCAGACCTGGGTTCAAACCTCCCACTACTCTTGTTATTTCTAATATTTCCATTTTGCCCCCACTTAATATCTTTTCTGGAATCGCCACTGTCTATGAGTAATGATTTGCAGTTTAGTTGTTAAATTATTATGTTTAAGATCCCTTTTATTATTATATAAGAAAATTATTCGTTAAACTAAATTGGAAGTTGCATGTATGACCCTACAATCGAATTAACCAATTCCGCCAGTTTTATCAACATAATTTTTATAAATCCCGTTATAAATAGAGTTTGTGTTAATACTTATTTGGTTAACAGCGTAATTTAGAAAAGGATCAGTTTGTCACGCTAATGGCAGACACGTAAAGACCGTACAAGCCAAAATCATTGTATTAGTCACACAATTCAACAAAACCATCCACAATAAAAGGAAAAATTCATTTTTTCTTGCCAGTTTTACAAGTTATTGACACAATTATTACCTAAAATAGTGTTTAACAGGAGAGACTAAAATTGCATGTACGGCAACAATGTTTGGAACATTTAAAATCGGTAAGCATTTAATTACTCGTGCTCTCTCTATGATTAATGACGTGAGGAATTTAACTAATCGCATTAAACAAAAGCTAATGATCAATGGCATACCGGTAAATAAAACCAAAGACAGGGGCTTCTATTTTACAAAACCTCTTTACCTTAGCTTCAAAACTCAGCTCCTTCCTCTTCTATCTTCTCGGAACAGAGTTTAAAAGGAAGAACAGAAACCCTAATTTTGCTAAGAACCCTAATCTCAGATTCTCTGTATGTAAATGCATCTGAAGAATTCATCTGTAGCAGAACGGCGGTTCATCGGAAAAGAATCCGCCGCTTGTTTACCTCCCTCCGATTCCGATCACAAACCTAAGATTAAGCATCATCGTCCTCCTCAGGTCCAATCTCAGAGCCACCTGGCCGTCGAGATCCCAGATTCATCGTCTCCTCCGCCACAGTCTTTTGATCTCCGCCGTGGAGGAGGAGGAGGAAGCAACCACCGCGCAAGCCTGGGCTCGATTCTGTCGTTTCTCTCGTCATCTCTTCCGTGGGCGACCAATGAGAAGCTCCTCCGAGTCCGCTTGATATGTTTCCACCTCCGTTTCCTGCTCCTCCTCTCCGTGCCTCCTCTCTACGTCTTCTTCCTCTTGATCGGCATCCGCTTCTTCCTTCTCTTTCTCTTCTCGATTCTCGCCTTCTCCTTCCTCCTTTCCGTCTCTCTCAAACTCGCTCTCCCTCACCTTCCCTCCTCCATTCGTCTCTTCATCGCTCGTTTGCTCTCCCTCAACCTCACCCCTACGAGATCATCCTCCTCCTCTCAGGTCGTTTGGTCCATCGGGTCAAAGCCTGTTACAGAGAAGAAGACGAACTCCGGGTCTTGGGTTCAGAAGTACAGCTCCGGCGATGTGTACGAGGGAGAGTTTCGCAAAGGCAAGTGTTCAGGGAGTGGGGTTTATTACTATTCGATCAAGGGTAAGTACGAAGGGGATTGGGTTGATGGCAAGTATGATGGGTTTGGAGTTGAGACGTGGGCTAAAGGAAGTAGGTACAGAGGTCAGTACAGGCAAGGCATGAGGCATGGAGCTGGAATCTACAGGTTTTATACTGGGGATGTGTATGCTGGTGAGTGGTCTAATGGACAGAGTCATGGATGTGGTGTCTATACCTCTGAGGATGGTAGTCGATTTGTTGGTGAGTTTAAATGGGGTGTCAAACATGGCCTTGGTCATTACCATTTCAGGTAAGAAATGGTCCCTTTGTGTGTGCTTTCTTATCATTGGTTAACATGCCAAGGTGAAGTGGTCTGCTTTTGAACACTGCAGAGTCGTTTAGCTTCTGTAGAAATGGTTGAGCTTTCCGTATAAGGGTGAACTGTTTCCCCATACTATTGAACAGTAACCAGTGTGGAATTGAAATTAATGCGGTTTCTGGCTTCCCATCTGAACTTTCTAGTTAAGCTTCTACTTGTGCTTTCACTTAGGATGCTTTGGATTTTGAGGTCTTGATGGATTGTTAGGCTGCCTAGACGCTTTGTTGTTGGCGTTACACACCTTTTGAGGAGCATATCAATGTTTGATGATTGACTATTACTGCCCACTGATAAATGCACGAGATATTATACTGTCTTTCAGTTCCAGTTACATTTGGACCAAGAGTTTCATGTTGGACGGTAGTTCTTACCTTTGAAATATTATAAGTCTAGGATGGCATCAAGGTTCAAGCTTTTTGTTGCGGAGGACATGAGCGTTGATCTTAAAAGAATTCAGTTAATTATTGTCTTCTCTTCTCTAGTGATACCTACCTAACTTGAAACTGCACCGCTGTTGCAGAAATGGTGATACATACGCTGGAGAGTATTTTGCAGACAGGATGCATGGTTTTGGAGTATATCAATTTGGAAACGGGCATCGGTATGAAGGAGCCTGGCATGAGGGGAGAAGGCAAGGGCTTGGTATGTACACATTCAGGAATGGTGAGACACAGGCAGGCCATTGGGAAGACGGAGTTCTCAGCTGTCCTACCGAGCAGAGCACCCGTCCTGGTTCATCGTTTTCCATCAGTCATTCCAAGGTTCTCGACACTGTTCAGGTAATTTATAAGCTTATCTTACTCCTACAAAATTAGGTACTTTGAATTTTTTCCATCTCTTGTGGAGTTAAGAGACCAATTTGTAAAAAAAAAAAGTTTTAGTTTCATTTGTGTGTGATTGGTATAAATGGAATACCCACATTAGGTTTGATCCTTATCTTTTTGCTCTCTTCATTCAAAAGCAAGCTAGGAAAGCAGCCGAGAAAGCACATGAAGTTGTGAAAGTGGAAGAGAGAGTGAACAGAGCAGTGATGGTCGCAAACCGAGCAGCAAATTCTGCAAGAGTTGCAGCAACAAAGGCTGTTCAAACCCAAACATATTACAGTAGTGGCGGCGATGATCCCTTGTGAGATCGTGTGTCAAGACTTTTGACATATTCGCAGTCATGAATCTCACCTCGAACTTCTTCGGTGACATGAGAGAGAAAAAAGAGAGACATCTAGAGAAGGCAGTCAAAATTCGCATCTCCGTTTGAGATTTATCTTGAAGGTGGAACTACTTGGAACCAATGTTGAGATCTCATAAGTATTAAATAAGAGATCTGGCTATGGAGCAAGCTGTGCAGGTTTACCCTCTTTTTTTTTTTTCCTTTTCTCCCAGCTCTTTTCTTTATAATGAGCAGGCTGGTTTATAAGCTGTACATAGGTTGTTGAAGAGTAAGCAATGTGTGTTAACAAAAGATCTTTGTAACTCATGTAAGAGAAGCAACAAAACATTGTCTTACTTCTACAACGTATGAAAATAACACCTCCTTCCTACTAAAAAAAATGACAGATATAATCAACTTAACACAATCGACCAAGATAAAGTATAATGAATTGACAGAAGATTTTACATATATAATGACCAATGACAAGGTGCAAGTAGTAGTACCACTCCTGATCTTGGAGATTGTGGTTATGGTTCTTCATCTAG
Source organism: Brassica nigra (assembly GCA_016432835.1). Lineage (NCBI taxonomy): Eukaryota > Viridiplantae > Streptophyta > Magnoliopsida > Brassicales > Brassicaceae > Brassica > Brassica nigra. Next base: position 23,048,599 of record CM028249.1, on the reverse strand, counting down.
CTCCCCTCTCGATGGTACGATCAGTGCTGTCATAACCATTCATACACAATTAACGAATCAGGGACCAAGAAAACAAATCACAGGTTGGAAGAATTAAAAAACTGTTCAGCAAATCCTTGCAGCAGCAGCAAGTTAAATGGGCCCATCTCAAATATTGGCCGAGGCCCATCAGACGATTCTCTCCCGCTCTCAAGTCCGTTTTAGTCAAACATGACCGGAAAGTTCCGAAAAAGGAAGAGAAAAGATGCAGAAATCGTTCTCGCTGATCCAAACAGTGGCAATCTCCGGCGTGTTCTCCGCCGTCTCTTGCTGGTGAGTCAGTTTAATTTCATCTCGTATATCTCTAGACTCTGATTTCTCGTTCCTCTTTTCCGATTTAGGGTTGATAATGTCTTATTGTGTTAACAACTATCAAGGTATGGATTCATGTTCGGTAGAGAATCCGCAAGAAAGGAGCTCGGCGGTTTGATCGAAGAACTCCGTCGCGGCGGAGGTTCCGACTCCGCTTCTCCTCCACATTCGTGAGTTAGGTACTCCAAAGACGATACTTTTTTTTTTTTTGCACTCTTGTTTGAGCAATTATTAATTATTGTATAAAACGATTTGTGATCTCAGATCATTGGAGACGTTACAATCAAATTGTATGCATATTGGTTGATTGATGATATCATAAGACTATACTGCTTTGTGCCCTCTCATTTCTATGTTTTATTATTATGTATCATCAGACAATGAGAGCATAAAACTATCCAATCAGGGCCGCCGGCGATTTGAGATCAATACATTTGTTTTCATATTTAAATTTTGGGGACGAGACGAATGTTTTGTCTTGGTAATGTTTAGGATCGGGCTATGTATACAGTATGTATATGGTGCGTATGTGAGAAATTAAACTAGAGAAGTCTATTCAACCTTCTCAACGATACTGCCTCCGACAAATCCCACATAAAGCTCACTTCCTCTTGTGTCTTCTTCAGAGAGTCGTCTCCTCCTGCCATGACCACCTTCCTTCATTTTCTTGCCAGTTTTGATCCTCTTGTTCAGTCTTATATACATAATGCTGTTAATCCGTTTCTGGAATCTGACCTATTTGTTGCAACCACTTGTCCGAACGTGCTCCAGTCATAACTCTCTAACGCATTCTCCCCTGCTAGCTCGGTTCCAGCCTGCCTTGCCGCGCTCTGCACCTGTTTAACCAGACCTTCCGCCGAGCAGTTTGCATATTCTGGTTGTTCTCCATCTTTCATCTCCATGCATGTGAAGTTAGACACAACACCATGTTTGTTGAACATCTTAGCCAGTGTATTCCAGCTACTTTTCCCAATGGCTTTGCACCGGTTCCTTGAAAGATTGCTTTCTCTGAAGCTAGGACTAGGAGTTTGTCTCCGTGTTCAAGTAGCTTCCCAGAATACCATTCCACGAAGAACTTTCCGTAGTCAGTGCCAGTTCCGTCTCTCCTGAAAAACTCGGCGCTTCTTCTGGGCGGTTCTTGTACTCGCTGGCATCATGATGTCCACTTGTTCCCCAATTTGTTTTCCCGACTGATTCAGCATATGCTTGAAGCGACCATCTCATATACTGCAAATCAAGAGTTGTGTACATAGTTTCTTATAACTAGGGTTTAATGCAACTTTTACACCAAAAAAAGTGTTTAATGCAGTATCTCCTGACTAATGTTCTTATGAATTCAAATATTTTGGACTACCTTAACATACCTAACATAAGAATGATTATTCACTATCTATGAGATTGATAACATAATAATTACTTGTTAATATAGCGTGTATTATGTTAAAAAAATAATATATTTGATATATAACAAATGGGCTATAATTGTTAAGTGATAAATGTTTTGTATCGTATGGAATATAAATGCCGATAAATGAATCGCTTAACTGATAACTTTTTTTGTTCCATACTGATAATTATTATTTTTCTCTTATTCATTTTACGGCGTAGCCCACATATTCATCCTATGCTTTTTGTCAGATTGAGGATAAAAAATGAATCATTTAATAAACCTCTTCTGTAACCGATTTAGTAGCATCTAGCAAATTATGTATTAGTTAACTACAACTATTTTATAACAGCTAACACAATTTGAGTCGGCTAATGACAATTATTTCGTAATATCTCACCAGCTATCATTTGTGGCAACCTACTTTATAACAACTGACCCAACATGTATCCCAAACGGCATTTCCCGACCATAAATACTACAATGGAGGATTTGATGTGTCTCACTCATGGTTCATGAACTCATTCGACATAGGGACTCACTCTATCAAGTCGGAATTGCTAGTGATGATGGTAAGGTGAGTAACTAAATTTGGGATCATCGCCTACGATGAGACTGTATCTATACGCCACGGATTGAGGAACTCATAACTGCAGTGACGTTGGAATTGGAGAATCTATGTGATAATTTTTAGCGACTGATGAAAGAAATAGTGAAAATTGATATTAATTTGGCTAAGTAGATTTTTAGTGACCAATAGAATCAAATGGTGTAAATACGGTACTTATAAATATTAACTATATTGTTTGTGAACTGAATGGGAATCTAAATTTCTATAATATATAGAATGTAAATTGGCATTTGATGTATTAATTGGAGATTATAGTTAATAAAATAAAATATTGTTCGTGAAAGGATATGAAAAAAAGTAAAAGATAAAATGACACATAGCTAGGAAAGCGGTTAAGAGAAAACTAGGAAAAAAATACATGTGGCTAAGAAAAAAAGATGAGAGAGAGTTACAGAGTAAGAAAAAATAGGTCTTAATTTTATGGTAGGAATGGTGAGAATACTTACCTAAGTACTGTATAAATTAGATGCATATATTTCAATTATCTCATAACCAAAACCCAATCTGAAATTCCTATACAAAAAGGGAGTAATAACTCAATCTAGCCTTGGGCAGATTTATCCGGATTTGGAGAACTAAACCAAATCAAACTGAAAAACGAAATCCAGTTCAGATTTAGATCATGTCAGCTATACTAATAGATTATATATCTCTAAAACAAAAAAATCGAAACTAATCCAAAAACCGAATGAGAATATTTATAATTATTAACTATATTTAATTTTAAGATATTCAAATAATTTTAAAATATTAATTATAATTAAAATACCCAAAAGATTAAATTACTAGAATACTTTTTAACTAAAATATAAAATCATCTGAATTTTTGAAAATTTTATTTTAAAATCTAATCTAGAAAACCAGAATTTTTGAATCTTTTATCTGACTTAACTAAGAAATCAGAACCGAATAAGATCAAAAATTACTTTCGAGATAACCTGTTTCCAATTTTATTATCGAACCGAATCGAATAATCTAACCAAACTAAATTTTCTAAATACACAAATTTTCTAAATATCCGAACAGAACCGAACCAAAACCCCAATAAGTAAACTAAACCAGATTCTACAGAAAACAATCATCAACGGTTCGAACTTTTTACAAGAAACAAAAAAAAAGTTAGCAAAATACTATCGGTGAAAAGGAGATAGAAAAAGTCTTTTGAGTCCTTTGGCAAAAGTAAAGGATTCTTCTTACAATTTTATTAAAAGAAACTCAAATGTAAAAGATAAGAAGCATTTATGTTTGAGAAATAACTCAGAAAAGAAACTCAAACATGTGGGTTTTGTAACCAAACAAAGTGTACAGATAGATCCTTCCCAGAATGCCTAACTCTGTTATACACAAATGTTACACAGATCAACATAAAAGCTCTCTTTGAGGAAAACCAAAAACATAAAAACTCACTCTTTGCAAAGTCTAGTTCTCAACAAGAAGCAATATCTTCCCAAAAGCAAATGAAAATGTGTAGATGGGATTCATTCTATACGCAAATTCCGTACCGATTCAGATTCCATGGATCTGTAATCATCTCGAACTCTAATGGCTCTCCAATCAGACTCTTCTTTGGTTTGCCTTAGAGCCATGAAGTGTAGTGCGTCACTTCTAACCTGGTATATGTGGCATGCCCACGGATACGAGTCAGGTGACGACCAAACCTTCTGTTCCTCAAACTCTGTCTGCTCAGCCAGAGACGTCGGCATGCAATACACTGTGTTGGGCTCTGGCTCCTTGAAACTAGCAACTGCAACACATCCAGGAGATACGAATCCTTCAGGAGCCCGCGGATGCCAGATCGACACAGGACTTACGTAATCATCTAAGCAGTTCCTCCACACCTGAGAAGTGAATAACATTATGTATCACTAGTCAAAAGACACAAACTCAGCTTTTGATTCGTTTAGCACTTATTAACGAGTGAAATTAACTGATGAGAGATACTTACGAGGTCATAACCCACTGGAAGTGCAAACACTCCGTCGGTGTTATTGTAAACAGCAGCAACATTTGGAGGATGGCTACCAACATGAGCTACATCACCCACTGACACAAATCTGGCCAAAAAAAACAATAACGAAACTGCTTCAGTTTCAAGAACAAATCAGCGCAACTACCGTATCATCATTAGCGCAACAAATAATTCTTACCCCTCTGGACAACTGGGTCTCCAGATAGTGCACACTCCTCCATCTTCAGAAACCTGAAAGCAAAAATAAAAAAGAAAAAGAAAATAAATGTAAGCAAAACCTAAACTCCCAAGGTTTCGTCTCATAAGGATTCTTATTTGACATCTACTGAAGAGAAGGGTGTGAGATCCATGGAAGAGATTCGAAAATTACCTGCTTTTTGCACAAAGTACATCGACCTTTGGATTCTCGCTCACTACTCCAGATTTTTGAGAAATTGATACTATGTTTGACAAACTTTCGATCATCCGAGACAGAACTTGAGGAAGAAGAAAGCTCTCTCGATTTTATAATAGCCTTGCTACTGTATGTTTTCGAGTCTCTCCCATCAGCCTCATTCCAAGCAAAATACACATGTCTCTGGCTTGAAGGAACCTGCGACGAGAAGATAGAAAGTCTATTAGGCCTTGGCACGAGCTTCTATCTTGCACATGTTACAGCGGTTAGTAAACTATGTGGAGTTATAAACCAATGTAAAACATGTTTATAGTCACATCGGTATTCTTATAACAAAGAAGACCAAAACATCTTCCTTCATTCAAGTGTCAATATTAATCTAATACCTACGATGAGATTAGGAATAGCAATAACCTTGAGAACATGATTTTTCATGTTAGACTGATATGCTTTCCACATTTTTCGCACTACTGAACAAATTCGAACAGCTTGGGGTTCTAGTACATCTGATTCTTCCGACACGCTGCACTTTATAACCTGAGCAAAGCTCTCTGACTTCTGAAAGGTCTTCAGATGTAGTATGAGATGTGAGGGCCTTTGGCCACCTGCCTTTGCCAATTCCAACGCCATGAGTTCTTCCCAAGGCACATCCCACATAATCTTGCTGGGTTTCTTATCCATCTTATCCAGATCAGAGCACTAAATGGAAGTAACAAGTCAGCAAATAAAATAATTTTAAGGCGCAAATGAAAAATCTCCAGATGAAAGGGTATTCTAGTGGGTTTGACCTGTAATAACACAACTCTCTTGTTGGTCACAATGACAATGCGTTTGTATGGAACAAGGAAATGTTCTTCATAGCAATCAGATAAAGCGAATTTTGAGGGTTCCCTGAATATCTCTGTGCAGCCAAAATGCCGACTTGCTTCTGCTAGGTGCAGGAGCATCTGCAAAAACAGATAACAAACATCAATCAGAACCAGCTTGGAAGTTTGAGCATGAATAGCAAGTTTGACTAGAAGAATGCAAGTTAATAGCTTTCTGGTAACATTAACAATACAATTTAAACCATATCCCAGGAGACTTAGATGTAGAAATATTGCATGCTAGAATAGCCGACTTGTACTAAGAAACTTTGGATTTGGTCGTAGATAAAAGCTTCCAAAACTTCTCAATATGCTTTTCACTGATATAAAATAAGAAGAAACTGAGACAGTACCTGTCCTATGGCTTCCTTCTCGTCATATTCCCTGAGTATACCATCAGCATGAACTGCACGAGGATTTCTAATTCTCTCCAAAGCGGTCCTGTTGCTCAAAACCTCCAAACATCGGGTGCAACTTGCTCCAATTCCATCAACAGTCAATGAGAAAAAATCTAATGCACCACTCATCGGTTGTACGAAAAATCCTAGGAAAGCCCGTCCTACCCCATGGGCAAACCCTAAGATACCATTTTGTCGGGCATTCTCTACAGGCTTCGTAACAACTCCTGATACCCCGAAGGCAACACCTTGTGCTAGGGCTTCTGTTCCTTGAACAAAAGCATCACCTACACCAGTGATCCTCCTCGACCAAACCTGATCCATTTTTTCAGCCCTCTTTTAGGCACACTACCTAAGTGATAACTTAATTTTGTTGCAAGCAATATGTACCTGTCTTTCCCTCAGTTGCAGGAACTGACCATCAGTTGAAAGCGCCGCAAATCCTCTACTAAGAGAAGCCAGTGTTGAGCTAGTCATACCCAAAACATCTACTGAGAAAATCAAATGTAAGGGATTGTGGATCAGATCTCTCCATATGCGATTCCCAATGGCTGGAAGTATTGAACTTTTCCGTATGAACCGATCTCTGTGCATTACTCTCCTTAGATGGACCTACACGTAAATATTTTTTTGAAACATTAGCAACATTCTCGCTCTCAGTTTTCAGCAGTAAATATCCCGAGTATAGAAAAATGATGAATTAGCTTGTGGTGCCAAGCAGTAGAAAGGCTTTCTAGCCACAAGTTGTTCCATGACAATCCAAGTAAGAAAAAAAAAGACTCTATTTATGATGTCGTAATATCTTCTGAGCTACTTATCCCATGTTGGAAGTCAAAAAAGAACATGATTGAAACCAGCTCATGCTTCACCAGTTCTTAATTTACAACTAGTTTTCAGCTCTCACAGTATCTAGCCATCTAATCTCCCATGAAATGGAACCAAGTATCTCAACAGTTAGCTCTATTACTAGACTGCAGGATATAACGCCAATCACAGTTCCATTTCATATATAGTAGTAAAATCAAAGAAAACCAATTACCTGAATTTTGAATGCATTTCCAACAGCAGACAAAATCGGACTCCAAACACCAAGAATTCCATGAGGCCTCTGAGCTGGCGCTGTTTCCAGTGAGACCTTTAGCCTTACCTCTGAAACATCTATGAGGCTGAAAATTAAAAAAAAAAAAAAAAAGAAAATTAGGTTTGGCATTTGCTCGATTTGCATGCCAAAACGATGGACTTTATCCTTGAAATGGTAAAATTCTATAGAAGGCAAGAATACTTTATATGTATCTCAGGATCAACTTGCGCGACACTTGAACTTTTGGGGAGACGATCTATCTGGAGCTTATTGCAGAAGTCAGCCGAAGCCCAGATGATAGGCTCGTGAATGTTTAGTCGCCAGGTATTATCTGTGACCTATCAATCAAATAGAAAATCCATCACGTGCTTCAAATATTCTCATACGTTTGAATACCATGAAGATAAACCTGACTAGAATACATACCCGTACATATACATATGGATACACTTGAATGCCATCACTTTCTTCATTACACATTGTAATTGTCATCTTAAGCACGGGTAGATGACTATCTCCAGTGTTATCTGGTGCCAATAGTACTGGCATTAAAGTTAGTGGTAGCTGGTTATCAATCTGTAAATGGCCCAGAATGACTTTGAACCTGTAAACCATAGAAATGAATTACATGTTCAGATTTACGAAGGTATTCCATGAACATTAAAATAAAGCAGCGCGGTTGCATGGCCTCCTAACACGAGCACATGACTTCTACGGAAAATTTTACAGGAATTTGCAACACAAAGACCACAAGTTTTGTAGATAACACCATTGTCCCTACAATTAGCACATTTGGATTCATACTAACATAGGCAAAGACATCAAAGTATATAGATATTTTGGTTACAATCACCCTATTTATTTTTGAAAACAGACATAAAAAGAAAACAATACAGCAATATTTGAGTTTACCTGCTAGTTCTGCCCTCGTCATACCCAGTGGAGTAAGATACGAAAAGTTTTTCAAGGTAAAAATATGATAACTCTTTTGGCACGTGATCTACAAGAGAGATCCCCACTAATCCCATTTCAATTATGAACTCCAGTGTGGTGGTCTTTTGTTCTGAAGGTGTCTGACGAGTAGAATATCTATTATTCCCAACCGATGTCAAAGATATGATTTCATGAGGACTCTGTGAAGTACTGTCATCATCAGTGAATCTAGCAATCTTGATGTCACCAATTTCTTTAACATGAAAGTTCACCTCTAAGTCCCTACATAATTCAGAATCCACAACACCATTTTCTATATCTAGTCTGAAAACCCCAGAGCGGTGATCATTTTCAACTTTAGCATCCAAGAATTTCTGACCGTAAGGATCTTCCCAAGCAAAATTTACTGTCGTAAGAGGTTCCAACAAAACCCACGAATCTTCATCAAAACCAGATTGGCGGACACTGATTCTTTTGACAGTTGTTCTATTCTCAACCCTGGTTTAAAAAGTTGAACACACACAAGAGATATGAAATTAACGATGGTGTGGTGTCACAAATATGTATTTCGACAGATTGTAGAGACGATACCTCATAGGACCATTGCTTGGGCCAAGTCGAAATACAACTATAAAACGTGACCCTTCTTCAAATCCCCGTATCTCTGCTTTCAAAAATCTACGAGCACCATTTTGACTCCTTAATACAAGAACAATTGTGTCTTCTCGAGCAACTTGAACAGGAAATGACCACTCTGTTTCTTTTAACCGAACCTGAAAATAGGCCAGGGAATAAAAAAATGATACATCATTAGATAATAAGAGAGATGCTCTTACCTCTCAAATGAAAACATACGTGGTGGCCAGGGGGTAGTACCCACATGCCAAACAATTTAACAATATAAAACATAATCGACTTTTGCAATTAAACTGTAATTCACTGCTCCACTTCAAGACGTGTCACTGGTTTGACTGAGAAAATATGATACACATGCTTCCAGTGGACACCCTAAACAACAGCCTTATTCATTTTTGTTTCTCTCGCAGTTTTGCAACTCACTGACTAAAACAAAGATACAAGGAATAACAGTGAAGATACAGCTCACCTGGAGTTCATCTCTCCCACTTGGTTGGAAAACAAAGGAGACCCTAGAATCATATGCATTGAGTACTTTTGGTTCATCGTCACTGTTCAGTCTAATAAACATGTCTTCACCGATCCTGTTGGTGAAAGTCATGAATGGTCGAACAGATATGATCTGAGAAAAAAAATTCGAGTCAGTAAGTAACAATAGAGAAGGTGTAGAAGATAAACTGCTTATTACCTTTGTAGGAACTGACTGATAACCGCAAGGTTTTGTAGACAGAAATAGCCGCATGCATTTTCCATCGGGATCATAGGCGTCCACATCCAAAGATCCATCCTATTAAAATAAGTGCCAATCATAAATTGATAGGGACAGAAAAGCTCAGTTTTAGAGAAAATTAGTCTATCGAACAAATAAATAGCATACAACTGACCATGTCACCAAGGGCAGAAAGATCTTTTGCTGGACCATGTTGCTGATTGCCAAACTGAGATATAGACACTGACATGCCCATATGTTTGAAATTCAAAGTAGAAGCAATTGTATGACCTTCATATATGTCTTCTTCAGTTATCTCCTGCCGGACTACTTCATCATTTTTCTTATTTCGAAATGGAAGACCAAACTTTTTTGTTTTCTTATTCCCTGGCAGATCTAAAACTCTAAGTGTAAGCGAGGGACATCTTGCAATCGAAAACCAGAACGGAGCATAGATTCTGATCATCTTCGTCAAAACTTTCTGCTGGTCATCATAAATTTGCTCCAGTGTTATTTGAGCAACCCTGTTCGCATATATTCAACAGTATGAGACCAAATAAACCAGAACAACGATACAATTGTTACACTAGCAGAAAGAAGAAGACCTTCCAGTGGCAGAACTTCTTAGGTCAATTGTCTTCGCAGGGACACCATTTGGGTGAGATACAAGGACCTCCTGCCAAATTCGATAAACCTAATAACTATAAAAGGGAAAATAAAAGAAATGGAACAAAAATGAGTTCCTAGCTGCTGTGAATCTAGGTTCGATTTCCAAACTTACACGCATTGGTAGCCATACTCTTAGCGGCAGCAAAGAAAAGTATAAAGGCTTCCTTATATCGACAGTATGCACCTTCACAGTTTCTCCAGAACCAAAGAATTCTCTGCTCTGAGAATGACAAATCAAATCACCATTGTCTTGCTTCTCTAGCACCGAGTAGTCAGCTCCAAATGGAAGACAATTTGCTATAGAAAACGGCGATTTGACCACAAGAGTCCAATCCTGAATAGGGTCCGAACGTATATCCTTAGCGATTTCTGTTGCTTGGGTTTTCAAACAAAACCAATAAAGTTTATTATGTCCGGGAGAAGTACTGCTTATCTGAGTACAGCATAGCAAGTGCTCAGATTCAGTAAGAGACGATATACATATTTCAGACTCCGATTCACAAGCAACCTCTGGTTCCCCAGGCCTTGATACCACAGAACTCCAAGAATATTCAGAACCATCAGTCATTACACACTTCAGCTTCAGGACATACGATGCAGACTGTGTCAATCCTGATAAGGGAACCGGTAATATATCGCCAGGCTTCAGTAACCCAATTGATATATTTGGAAATGACTGTACTTTAGCCTCCAGGCAGAGGTCAAGAAGGTAGTCAGTATTGTTTTCCACAGAAACTAGAGACCTGACATTTACGTATCTGTTTCCATCCTCCATACTAACTTCACTTGCAACAACATCATTTCCCAACCGCCAGCAAGCAGCAGGTGAAGCGTAATTCAGCCTCACCGTCGTCCAAGGACCCTCAATGCTAGGACTTACTTGAATAAATCCAGATTTTCTTCCACTTGAAGATTTGCTTTGCTCCACCACTTTCGATTTAACTGGCAACAGCACAGCACATCTTATTTTTCCACAGTTCTTTCTTTGATCCCCTTGGTTCAGGCTCTGCAGAAAACATGAAAAAGGTAAGAAAATTATTGCATTTATCTTTCGCAATCTTTGAACCCAAAAGGCCGTGACATTTACATTTTTAATATCACATTTGGACAATGACGTCTACATAGGCGAAAGGTATTCAAGTTGAGGATTTTTACCATGGTTTCAGTTGTAGACAAGTCTAACCAGACAAGGTCATTGGCATAATTGTGCTGGTATTGGTTGTCCTTCATATATCGTGCTACCTGCTTCAATGGAGCTGAAAATGCGCCAACAGGTGCACCTAATTTATATACCAAAAATGAATGAAACATTTAAACTCAGATTTATTAGTGCGTTAGATATACAAAGAAAGAAATAAGGAAACAAACCAGTTCCGACGTCTGACACTATTAATTCCAAGATAGAGTCATCCTGGAAAAATAAAAGAACAATAAAATATCAAAGCCGCTGCAACCTTGATCTTGATGACCAAAAATAATAACCAGAAAGAAAAACTCATAATACAATTTATTCTAAAGTTTTTGTACAAGAGGCACATGCACCAAAGTTAGTAACTAAGATTTGCGAAGTTATAGCGATGCCTAAACTGTTTCTGAATTTTTCTTTAATATTTAAAGACGTTGATGAATCAATCCGGAGAAGACAAGTAGTAGAGATACAAATAAAATGGTGATGGAGATAAAAATCCACAGACGAGAGGAACACGCTCGTTTGAAACGAAACAAAATCCAGCAGCATGCAGGGGGTAAAAATTAACGTTAGGCCAACAAAAGAATTTTAAGGCATAGTGGAAAGAGAGAATACCAGCGAGTCAATTTTGAAGAAAAATACTTCACTCCAGTCAACGACTTCCAGCTCAGAGGAAAACATATTTGAAACACTTCCACAAGTACGTGCACATTGCTGGCGAAGCTCTGACTGCGCTGGGGGGGTCTGTTTGGGAGACAGACGTATAACTCCAGTGTATTGATGAGAAGACAATCCAGAAGCTCTTGGAAGCTACAAAAAAGATGGACGAATGTGAGAAAACAAGGTTGCTCACATGGCATCAAATGAAATCACTTCCTTGCTATATCACCATAGAAAAGTAAAAGAAGAGGAAATAAAAGGAGATGCATGGGAGCCTGAGCATAGAAATATATGAAAGAAAAGGTATCACGAAAAATGTGATCTTTGTTTTAGGCAGAAAAGTACCTGTGCATCCACCACAATAACTGTAACCATTATTCTAGGGTTACTGCATAGTTCTCCTCTGAGGTGAGAATCCAACGTATTGGTCAAGACGGGAACTTTTACAGGTCTCGTGTCCCCAGATGGCATCTTTACAATATCCTTAAATCCTTTGATTTCGGTGGGTCTAATATATATATCTTGCCCAAGCTTGTTTTGTGGAATTATGAAATAGGTTTTCTTCTGATGCACCTCAATGACAGATTTTCCATTGTCAACTAGAGGAAATGCGCCCTGTAAGACGTAGCAAACATAAATCAAGAGAGAAAGAAAATGCGACTCCTTGAATAGACAAGGTAAAGCCAATTAATGCCTCTGTGTCACCATGTGGCACATAGGGACCAAGGGATAAGTACTCACTCTCTCTTTATGGTATTCATGGACGTTGCTAAGGTTGTTCCAACTAGAGTACGCCTGGATAATTGTATTAGCATTTGAAACTGAGAAATTCACATTCAAGTCCTTCGTAGATGTCAGGCGTAACTCCGAAACCGCACCAAAGGATCTAGGGTTGAACTGGTACCTACAGCCGAATGGAGCATAGCCATTATACAGAATATACTCCACATTCGTGGAGTATATAACAAACAGAATAAACAGAGAAAACCACCCGCAGCCACAGCTGTTAGACCTAAACATTCCAACAAAAACGAGCTTTAAAAATACACAAAATTAGAACCAAAAAAAATTACCTTAAGAATCCATCTGCAGGCTCGATGAGAGGCTCCCATGCTTCATACTTATCATTATATGACCGTGCCGCTAAGGAGAAGTTGATGGTTGACTTTGTGTAGTTGGATTTGCCAAGTAATCCAAAACTTATATTACTCAAAGATACATTAACCAATGGAACCATCTGCAAAGTACATAGATACGCCATTATTTCCACGCAGATAAATACGCCACATACGTTTAATTGTTTTTTCTTACCAGTCCCCCGTAGTCATCAAAAAGCGCAGCAGAAAATGTCCCAATTTCTGCATGAATGACCATGTTATCAATTCCCCCAGGCAAATCCTGGTCAGCTAGCTTTAAAGCAAATCTCCTTGGTGGTTTTTTCAAACCACTACGGACGATAAAGGTCTTCAACTCATTGCCTATGCTCCATATACTAAATGGTTCTACCCTCTGCCACACATCAGAGGTATCCCACAAACTATCTTCAGCAAAACGATCACCAGATACCATATCGCTACGAACGCATTTCAATTTGGTTGAATCGTATGGTTTTGCTGAGCCTTTAGATGCAACACAGCCCAAAGAAACAAAACCCGGTGGAGCTTGAGGCATCCAGAAAGATATACTTTCTACTCCCCTGTGTTTCTTGACACGTCCAACAAGTTGGAAATCAACAGCAGCTTTAAGAATATCCTGCTCACCATTATCACGAAGAACCACACAAGAGTTTGGAGGTTCATACCTACAAATTAACCCCCGAAAGTAATTAACATGCACCTTACCAACAGAATAGAATATACTAAAATGATATAGTACATCATTATGACTTACCCACTAACAGCAATGTCTCCAAAATAAGCCATCCCATCAGTAATAATTGGTCTCCATACTGAAACTTTCTTCTGCGAGCCTGAGCCCCTATTCCACCATATCAACTGAAAGGAAGCAACAGCTTCAAATCGCTGACCAGATCTAACAGAATTCAGTGGCTGTGACTGTGGCCGTATAGGCTGAATATTATCAGTGGTACGAACATCCACGTAGCTGGATTCTTTTGGCAAGACTCCAGTGGATCCAAATAATATATGACGTAGCTCGTATGGTCTTCCTGATAAGTTGAGAGTAGACGGATCCGCAGGTAAGAAACTGCCAACAGAATTATCCACCCGCCAGAATGCTAAACTTGATTGAGAACTGCATCGAATACAAAAACAAACATAAACTGTTAATCATCAATGAAGGAAGATAAAACTACACTGAGGTGACCAGCACAGACGTACACTGAAGTACTAAAATGGAATCGTTTATGAATATTAGCCACAATCTGACAAAAAAAACAAATGAACAAACAAATTTCTGCATCTGGAAAAACGGATACTGCCAACTAAATTCCAGTTCATTTGAAACAAGCGCATGAAACCAATATAAATCTCATTGACACATGGCAAAACACTTGTACGAAATGTCAGGAAAACCAGACATTAAGCATGTTCGCACATCTCTACACAAGGTAACATGCATCATTGTATCCATGTATATAGAAAGTGAGCAACTACTAAAAGTGAGAGGTTCTTTGAAGCATACATTTCTGTGGAGCTGATTGCTACACAATCTCTGAGAGAACAAGGGGAGACGGAAGAAGCTAGAATGCAGAAGACAGAGGCCAGTGGAGGCGGTGTACATCCACTCGATACCACACAGCTTAACGCCACATAACCTTTGGGTGCTTCAGGGAACCAAATGGAACACAAATTGTCTCTTTCATCTCTGTTATCCGTTGAAGGACCACCTAACCCGTCGGAAGCTAAAGGTGACCAAATCAATCTGAAAGATAAAGGCCTCTTCACTCTCATCAAATTGGTGTTGACAACAAGAACCCCTTTAGTAGGTGGCTTGTCCCTGCCATGTAAAAAAAAATTAGTTGATTTGCAAAGGCTCTTGTGCAACCTATTTGAGAGTAAAATTTAGGATGGATGACTAACAATGGTGTCAAATAGTCGCCAAGACTTGCAAAACCAGGGGGCGGATGGGGTCTCCAGAATGCATATTTTTGATCTGTACAGGGATCTGCATGAAATGTAATTATTAAGTACCAGGTAATAATCCTTAAATGAACTGATAAATTTCAGCAGTAATTGGACATACTTCTGATGATCCCGACTTTATCAAACTCTGTGCAGACGACAGTCATTTTTCTGGATGTCATCCTTAGAAATGATAAAATGTCTTCTTCAACAGCTATAAACAATCTCAAGATGCTGAATGAAAAGTTCATAAATATGTTTGAAACTGAAAGCTGTATGTTAGTCCTCCCAGATAGACTTGAATACTTCACAGAGGTGTCGAACGGTTCCAGAATTTTCACTCCATTACTCTCCATGGTCAGACCCAATGTATGAGCACTCATTTCAATTTCATCATTTTTTATGCTTACCCTGCACCAGAAAAAAAAAAGACAGAAGGAAAGACGATAAAACTATGAACAACAGATGTGCAAAACTTCATCAAGCTTTAAGCAACGAATCATATGCTTAAATTTCAGCTCTAACAATAATATCACGGAGAAGCCGTTGACCTGCCATAAGCATCCAGCTGAGCATGCAAAAGTTTGTTGGAGAGTACTGGCGTTTTAACAACGTCTTTTGATGTGTTGTAGAAAGTAAGTTCTGGGCCGATAGCCTGCAGCAGCGGAAACGAGCCGAACATTTAAAATGGAACTTTTCTTGGCTTATCATGCCCATACAAAGAAGAATGTTAGCAGCAATAAACACCTGAAACTCAATGATCATTTCCGTGGACTTCTCCGTTGTGATGCTAGGAGATTGAGAAACCGGATCTTCCTTGCTCTCAGAGTCTTGTTGTGGCGCTTTATGATACACTTCCAACTCAACACCTTCCTCTCTCAAAACAGAATAACTGCTGTAGGCTCCCAAAGAGATACATGAATCCAAAACTTGGCCATTCTTGATCAGAATATAAATAAAAGTGAGAAATTATAAGGACGACAGAAAGAAAGTTCAGATCTGTACAAAAAATAATGTAAGAACTTCTATACCTTGAAGATTACATTTCTGAAATGTAACTTTTTTCCACTTCCCACATAGATAACAGGCTCTGTACTGGGAGAAGAAAGGATGCCTCCATGTCTATCTTTCAGGTATAACGTTCCACCATTACCATCATAAACAAAATCATCAAATTTCTCATCTTCAACAATTAAAGGACCCAGAGGAGAAAGAAACGCTTCAGCAGTTTGTTGCTTGTAGATAGACTGATCCATGATGATTGCGTCGACCATATTAAGGTTTTTATCCTCTTCACTTGATAGGACACTGCCAATAGTAGGGACAAAAAACTCTACTACGGCCAGTAGAAAATCCAAAGCTACAAGCAGCTGTGGCCTTTGGATACAGACGGAAACAAAAGTTGACGACTGACCGAATTGCGCATCAAGAGTGAGCATCGAAGGAAGCGGTCTAATATCACTCCCGTTGGTTACGTGGGAGTGAGTTAATCCCTGATCTCCATCAGTCAGAAAATGCGAGTCACCAAAATCTAAATCTGCAGGTCTTCCTACAGCAAGTCTAAACTCTTTTTCAGTTCCTTCACGGTTGTCAATAACACTGAATCCCTTCAACGTTGCAGTAAGGAAACCCTCATCGTGTGTATTGGATTTGTAGAGAAGCCAGCCACCAGAGATCTGTAAACCAAACACGAAAGATTTAAGATGTTAACTCAACGTACATGAGATTTTTAACATACAATTTAAGATGGTAACTCTGCGGTAAAATTCCCTTTGAGATTGTTAACATAAAATCTCTACGAAGCAACAAATATGAGAAGAAAAAGTGGGAACCAAAGAGGAGGAAGATGTAGAGTCATATGAGAAACAATAAAATTGCTGATCCACAGAACTAGAAAAGAATTTAAATAGAAGCCTGATTTGATAATTTCAAAGAGAAATTACAGTAAAGCAGAAATCAAATTACTGAAGTCTTTCTGGAAAACCAATTCCAGACTGAGTTAAGTCCAATTCAAGATTGAGCTTCACGAATCCATAGGCCCAAACTCTTAGTCAGAAATTTGACGTCAAACACTATTTGGGCAATCACTTCTATCCCCAAAATGTATCAGCTATGGCAGGTCCAAGAGACACAAGAATACTATATACTCCTAGATAAATATGACAATTGAATTGAATGGTACATGGAAAGCGGACCTGTACAGCAGCCAACGGCGCATCTCTTGCTGTCCCAGCATACAAACACAACTCCACCAGATTGATGACAACAGAAACCTTCATTGAAATCCAAGCATCACTTTTTTCAGTTTGAGCAGCACTAGGATCCTCAGAGGTAAGAGTTTCAGGTAAGTTTCTTGACGATGCCACAATATCACCACTCAATGGTGGCACGGTATGCGGAATCTCAGAAATATTAGACTGTGCACACTCTGTCAAGATCTGGTATTCCCTATTCGAGAGGGCTGCTCTTAGTTTTTCTATCTGATAAAGCAGAAATTTAAAAAACGCATGAGAAAGAAAGTATTATGCTACAGACTGGATATAAAAGATTACCCATTACCTCGACAGAGACTTCAATGCTCGGTATCTGATGCAACAAGTCTCGCAGAGACCTATTGATGGTTACAGAAACCCCATTCACATCTTGAATTATGCTTTCACCTACTTCAGCTCCAGAACCAACATTAAGGTTGATATCCATGACCTAATTTAAGGTTGTTTTCGTCAAAAGGTCGTAAGAGAAACTAATTGTACAAAAAGGTTGTATGAATTTAAAGTGATAGCAACTAGAATGAACTATGCTCAACCCAAAAGCCAAACAACGAGAGTTCTCACCATCACTTTCATAGTTTCCATGTGAACTGCATTCAGCTCGTTTTTATCTCCAGCAAACCACTGAAAGGTATTGTTCACAGATATATGCACAACATCAAGCTTCAGGTAACTGCAAAGAAAAGAAACCCCGAAAGTGGAGAAAGGTAAATCAAAAATGTGTCATGGAAAAAAAAAATAGGTGGGGACGGAGAAATCAAAATCCAAGCATGAACTTACTCAGGGCTCTCGGTATGTCGAGGCATAACAATTATAGGCTTCTTAAGAGATAGATCCAACTTAAGAGCAGGAGATCCTTCAATCTCGCTAGTCGTAAACCACTTCTCTGAGTCCGTAATTTGATCCTTCATCTTGACAACCCCTTTTGAATCGCTTGGCACAAGCCCCATAAAGTATTCAGCAACCTACATTGCAGAGACTCATTGTAGGAAGCAAGACAAAATTTAATCGCATCTATGCATAGAGAGTGAACTACCTCTTGAATAAAGCGATTCAGATAAACAATGCGCACTTCAGAAAATTGTCCAGAGAGGCAGTAGTCAAAACCTTCATGATCTTCATCAATGACACTGAATGATGTGAATGCCAACTAGCAACAGAATAAAAAAAAGTAAATTAACACGGAAAACACATATTCACATCCAACGAATAGAAAAGTGAAAAGAAACAAACAACGAATACCTCGACAAAAGAAGTTCCTCCAGGGTCTCGCATATCACAGATCCAAAAGTACATATGGTTATCTGGGAGACTGTCGTCACTGATTCGTAAATTTCCAAGACTTGCTGTAATACTGAACGAGTTAGGGAAGACCTTCAAACAAATGGGATGAAGAGAATCATAAATATTGATAGTTCTGAAGTAAGGAGGATCATAAATAAAGTTTGGAATGCAATTCAAAGAGCATAATCAAACCTTAATATCTGTTAGCAAATTGTCTTGTGACAATGTCGCAAACTTGGTTCCATTCTCGTTCATTAGGAATATCTGCGCCCGAGCCATGTTCAATGCCAAATTGAAAATGATTCTAGATTTCCCCTTCCCTAACAAACCCTTGACAGCTGCATCCTTAGAATCTTCAAATCCATTTCTTCTCGGTGAACTTTGCTCTCCAGCGACAGGAGAGCTGTCCTCAAAAGATTCACAGCTTGGATCTTCAACATTGATAGCATTTACAAACTCCAAAATAGCAAGAATTGTTGGCCTCCGGCAGTAAAATGATAATGTAGCTAGGCTTACGGTCACCTAGAATGTGTGAAACGTCAGCCACAAAAGAAAGTAAGCCTTGACTTTAAAATAACGAAAAAAACTAACATCTCCGGATTGGAAGATGTAAAAACAGAAATCTCTTGACCTGATTATCAATGTTCTTATATTGAGGTGACGTCTGATGGTATATGACTATTTGAGCCTTAACAAAACTATCCAGAGACTCAATTCCCTCACTGCTTGGCATAGAGATATTCCTATTCTCGACAGGGAGCAATCCATTCATTCGACTAAAACTGGGGGTCCTGAGAGATGTATAGTCAATGGAGTCAACCAAGATCTCTGGTGCTTCATAAAATTTTTCCTCCCCTTCACTAGAAGAAAGATCATTTCCTTCAGAATTCTTAATCTCAGCATCTTTAAAGGATGGAAACACCACAGAAGACTGAATAAAAGATCTTGCTAAATAACAAGACTCATTTGAACCAGAACGGCCCACCAAATCTTCTATTTCCAAAGATTTTAGAACAGTCCCAATAAACATATCACTCCCTCTCATTGAGACTTCAACCTGGTTCAACAAAGACAAACAGACATTCAGAAAAAGGAATAACAAAATGATAAAGATAAGTAAGAAGCAGATCATTTACCTTCCCACCTATGGCCCTAAACTCAAACAGTTTACTCTCTCTTGCAAGAAGCACCGCCATGAAAGAAGCATCGTGCTATATTAAAATATACTCAGTCAAAGCATGTCCCAAACTAACAACAAGCAATAGAATTTCACAAGCAGAAATAATTTATATTAACCTGATGACCATAGCTGAAACATATTTTGAGTTCATCAAGCACACCAGTTACATATACACTCTCCAACCTAGACAAATCCCAAATATCTTCTTTATGTTCTGATTCTGATTCCTCACTGTCAGATGACGTATCGGAAAGACCTGCTATGGGAGCAGAACCCTGTACATTAAAGTGAAACTTCAAACTTAAATAATCTAAATAAACAGGCAGATCATCAATGGAACTGTCTCACAGTAAGACGCTTTATTAATAACTGGAAGTAAAGTTCAAAACTAAATTTACCGAGGCCCGGTAGACAGCGCCCTGCAAACGGCTGTGCCAAGTTTTTCTAGACTCTTCAGAATCAAACATTAATATGAGTGCATTCACATCCTCCATAACCTAGAGATCGTAAAATTAAAATATTCAGCGCCAAAATTCAGAGAAATTTACAGTCAAGATCTTCGAATCCTCATTGATGAACACACGATCGAAACACAAAAATCACGACCAAACTCTGCCTGCATTTATTAGTTCAACTAAATGAGATTTAAACCTTCTCATTGAATCGAGAAGCATTGCGAATGGACAAGACGTGCTCTACTCCTCCGGCGAGTTCTACAGGGACTTTGTAAATATGCTTCCCACGTAAGCTACAAAAGATACAAAAACCTTAGACGCGAAGAAGTGTGACAAAGACCAACTAGAACGAACAGATGGAGTTATCAAAACAAATAGTAACTTTAACTGCTTCGTGAAACAGTATTTAATTTTAGGTACTAAATTCTTACACTAGATTTACGAACCTAGATAATTGGACTTTCAGTGGATCTTTAGTTAGACAAGGAAACCTAATAAACCCCTTAAATAACACATCCGAGAAAAATTCATTTCTTCCGTATCTTTTTTCACCTTCACTTCACTAGTTTATAAAATACAATGCATAGCATTGGTTTAATTTACAAATTGCTCCTTTAACATAAAAATTGAGCAAACAGGCAGTATTGCCATTGTAAACACACGCAAACATTACATATAAGAGTGCTGGTCTTCATCGAGTTTACAGGCCATCCATTTATCTAAAGTCTAATCTATAAAGCTTATCACTATAACAAAATTGCAAGAGTTCGAATCATACCTGGTGTACTGCTTATAAGATTTTGAGTTAGGACTTTCCAGCACGTATATAAAAGGACCAACTAAACATAAGTACCGCCGCTGCCATGTAGCTTCTCTGCCCTATTCATGGATTTGATAATTGAATAAATAACTAGTGTCCAAGAAGACAGAGAGCTTGCAACCACAAAACTAATTATAGTATGAAGAACGGTACTGACCTTCCAGCTTAGTAAGGACAACCAGCCCTCAAAATCAGCTTCTTCCCATGGACGAACAATGTGAGAGCCCTCATCATCCTTAGTTTGGAAGATCTGTGCAACTTGCATCAACCTATGGTATCGAGCCGGTGAGAAGTGAAAACCTAGTGACGGTAGCCGCACGGCAAGTCTGGTTGATGGGTACGATGGGTTTGGCCGACGAATCTACAAAGCGAAACAGGAAACAATAGTGCTAAATATCTACAGTTTGAAGCATAACTCTTTTACCAAAAATGTAAATGCCAGATGTCCAGAATTTTACCTGTTGAAGTTTTAAGAGTACCCCACACTTGTCAATAACTGGCAATAAAGTAACACTGCTTTCCTTACCAGAAGATCTTCTCGACGATAATTGTTTCCAGGAGTAGTCACCATCAACAAGTAATGCGGACACATCACTCAAAACTAAATCAAACTGTAGATACATATCCATTTCCTCTGACGGTTCACGCTTATAGTCGTCCTGCAAAATTTGCATGCATAGACATTAGAGAATGTGCATTTAGAAAACTCTAATCATACTGTTAAAAGAGTTGACAGCTGACACTTTTCTATTTACCTGGGAACGGATGACCAGGTTACCCAAGTCCAGAAGAAGCTTTGTAGAACGATGGTTATCAGGACGAAATTCGGTTGGAATTGTGATTTTGGGTGCTGCAATATCTAAGTCGAGTAGAAACCTGGTTGTTTTGTAAAACGTCATTTACTAAAACAAGCACGGGCATAAATTTGACAACGAGTTAATGAGAGTACGAACAGACCTTGCATGATCTTTCAATGCTCTATTCATTCCTTGTTGAGCAGTGCGTCTAACTTCATCAATAGTTGACTGAGACGGTAAGCAAGTGAATTATAATGATTAAAGTGGGTCCCCACCGGCAGTTGAATATAGTAAGGATCAGAAATCTAATTCGAACAGTTTTTGAAGAAACTGCAAGTATCAAGCTCTACAAATTGGAAAGTTCCAACAGAAATATTGACAACAAACAGAAATTGCATACTTACTAGATCCCATTTTACCATTCCTTAAATCTACAGTTACTAATGAGATTACCATTACCAGGGTATATAAAACCAATATGCAGTCATTTTTGCAACTTTTCACACCATGGCAAATATTAGACACACCTGTACAGCAGCTGCAGTCTCTAAAGCTATTGTCTGGCTCACAGCAGTACTGCTTTCGAAGAAGTTGACAATTCCATCAATAGAGTCCTTCAGATACTGCAGGCGGCACCGCAATAAGCCACATAATTTTTAGATTAGAACTGCTTAAACAAAATTTCCTTAGAGATAGGGCACGCACAGTCATATAACACGGAGAAGCTTTTGCAACAAGACTCCAGTCAACTTTAGCATCAAAAGGCTTATAACAGAAGGAAGCAAGTACAGAGTGAGAGGCAGGGGCACTCTGCAAGAGAAGATACATTTTTAAGAGATTTTAAGATACCACTGACAATGTTTTGTAGCCAGTAAAAAACAAATTCCACCTAACAAACCTCAGCAAGCGGACCACTTGGCGATGACAAGCGATATCTCCCCAATTTAATGTCGGCAATCTTTGTCTCGGGGAAAAGCTTAATGGAGCAATTAAGATCTTCACATGATAACTCAGCAAGGCATTCCTTCTCCCCATCATAAAGTTTTGAAGCATTACGCCTCATGTGTACCTCCAAGAATGTATGGAGAGCATCAGGCTTTGCATTGTTGATAATTGACTGCCCATCACCTTCTTTGTACCCTATGACTTTATTTAACCGTTCCCAATCTTCATCAGTGAATTGAACAGATTCTCCTTCACCTTCAGACACTTGACTCTTCCTGAAGGCATACATACAAAATACTTTAGAAAAAAATTGGGAGAAGGAGTTGGGAATTTGTAAGCAACCAGGGGAGCATTCACCCTCCAAACGGCCACCATGAACTTTTAGCCTGTTGTGCCTTCGAGTAATTTTCTGCTTGCACCGATCTCTCAACAAACTTGTGCGCCAACATTCTTCATAAAAAAATCAAGGATAATATTCATAATTAGAAATTGTTTGTAAATTACCCTTATTTCCGACATCCTACTCATGTATCGACAAATGAAAAGAAAACAGAGAAGCATCATAGATGCAAACAGAGAAAGAAATAACGAATTAGTCCTAATGAAAATTTATAGAACTACACAAGACCAAACCTTTGAGAAAGCTAATTGATCTGCTAGGATGCAACTAAACAATAATATTTTACCTCCATTGCAAAATGACATCAGTATCGAGTCCCCGATCAAGGGCCTTTATTTCTTCATCATCTTCAACCACTGTCTTACTGACATCAGATTTCAGCAACGAAGCATAACGCGTAATGTATCTCTTGCGTAAACTAGTGTACTTTAAAACGTGCTCCCATGACATTCTCCCGCTGTCATAAAGGTAACATGTAAACAGAAGAGAACCTGAAGTTAGGAACCGCAAGGAAACGGTTTCCAAAACGAATGCAAATTATAGAGAATACAGCACTAGCAAGAAAACAGAAATGAATATCTACAATTCGATACCTTGCTATCTTAATTTGTTCTGAAACAACTCTGAAAGCATAATTCCACCAAGATCGTGCGTCACTTTTAACTGAAACAGATGGACGGTAATGTGCATATTTCAAACGCTGATTAAACGCAGAAAAATTATCAGCAAGTTTCATGACATCCCTGTATCCTCCCTGCGACAAAAGAAAACGCACAATCAAGACCACAGGAGACATCCAAATAAATAAAAAAGAACAGGAGCCTCAAATTTTTGCTTAACCTTTGATAAACAAAGTGTCACATCGTCTAAGTTAACATATGCCTTCTGCAAAGGTTGATCAGTATTGGAAGAACCATTTGCTTGGGACTTAATGTACTTTGCATTCCCTGAGACAGGTTGCAGAATATAGAAATGTTTTCTCGTGAGGTCTTCAGCTGGCTTACCATCTTTGGTTCCGAATTTAAAAATCTAGAAATGTGCATGGACCAAAACAATTAGATTTTGGGGTAAGAGACAAAGTATGTTCTACTATGTACATGACTTTGCTTATGAATACCTGATCCCACTCAGAAGGAAGTAAATCCTCCCATGGTTTTTCAATATACCACGGGGACATGTCAGAATCAAGATAGAATGCAAGCCGATCAAGTTCAACAGACTGCAAAAAAGGCAAACGTAATTACAGCAGGAATGTAGAGTACCTTTGTTTTCTTTCTTGGCAAGGGTATTCCTTTCACCATGCAATTAATACATATACGAATTCCACGTAAAGTTATGCTCTATATCACTAACCCTTCTGGAGAGCACCCTAAGTCAATCTTCCCCGGGTGCTTCTTACTCTACCCACATAAACTTGACTGTTTGAACTAGATTATAAAAAAAAAAAACTACCTAGCTACTTACTACAAGCAAGCATAAGTGCAAGAGATCTTAACACAGAACCATCCCAAAAGTATAAAACCGAAGGACAGAGACCTTAATACAATGTTTTCCATAAGACCAGAAAAGCTTGTGCCAGACAGATACTAATGAGCAAATTTATACCTTTTGGATGGAAGCCAGAGTTCCGCCAGTAACAAAGGTCTCCTTTCCACTATCATCAACTGTTACGGCTAAGAGTTTTTCTAGTGTGAAACCAGCTGAAAATGGGTGGCCGGGATTGCTGCAGTTATAATGTAAGCTTTAATCACAATGGGAAGACAACCGAGAACAAGAAAAATGCTTCTGTCATAATCTGTTTACCTCTCTAGATCCTCGTATCTTATGTGGATATTTGATATTGACAGCTTTAAGTTTCCCAAGACTGTGTCGATCACTGATCCAATCCATGATTTATTCTGAGAATAAGAAAAATATGGTAGTTAGTTCAGTACAACATTTCTACATACACACTATCTACTACGAATCGGTAGCACTAGCCACACCATTTCCGTATTATGTAGTCGGCGAGCTCTTTCTACTAGTTTCGTTTCCATTTCCTGTATATTGCAAACAGAAAAGTGATTCAATGACTCAAAATAAGATAATGAAAATAATCATAACATGAGCGACCTATCTCACCAGTATTAGCTTTCTTTTTTTCTCCTGAATAGAATCCTCACTACATCCTTCAACATCAGTTGCGGGCTCGGCTAATACATAAATTCGGTCAAGATAAACCACTACAGGTTCCTGGCCAAGTCTGCTCCATGGTACCTAAAATGATTTTGAAACGTATCAGTAAATGGAGTAACCTAGAAAAATCTGTAAATAGGAAGGCAGATTCATTGAATAGATCCATGCCCAGAAAAAAAAACGATATCACCCCGAAAATAAGTATGTACTAATGTAGGATTTTGCGTCACTTACAGAGACTACAACAACAAGTGAAATACAATTTGTGAGCAAATGTGCAGAAAAAACGGGAAGAAAATTAACGCAATCAACTAGATATACCTTAGCTTAGATACAATAGACAAAAGAAAAAACACAACACACCTTGAGTTTGACTGATCCAAGAAATCCAGCTTTAACCTTGACAGGTAATTTCAATGCATTAAGTGCTTCTGGTTTTAGTTGCATATTCTTCAGCTCCACATCTCCTGCGAAATTAAGTAGAACCAAGAGCTATATCAACAAATGAAAAAAAAAACTAAAAATTCTTCCTTTTATTTAGTCTTAGTTGCAAAGGAGAGAACCAACTAAGCATTTACGAAGTGAACAACCAAAATAAACGACGAAGAAAGCTACAAAGATTGCAAGCAAGCCGATATTCTCTCGATCATCATTGAAGAGTTCCAACCAAATAAACCCCAAGAGATGCATAAAAATAATCACAAAAACTGAACTTTACTCCCACCCGTCTTCCAAAATCAAAGAAGCATGACTATTGAGTATGAGTATTGACTTTGCCGTGTTTAATTAGCTATACGAATAATAAAGCTCTTCAAAGAGTCGAAACTATGTTTATCCAGCTCAATCAAATTCGCTACTGAATGGCACAACGCAAATTAAAAGAAGAAAAAAAATAAGAAAAGCCCATCATCTGACCTTGCCAGACACTGATCTTAAGGGCTTCCTTACTCAAACCCCTAACGTAGTTCCCCAAGTACCGTTGTAACAAGTAAGCTACTTGATCTTCCAACATCTTCTTCGTATTCTGCAAAATCAAAAAAAAAACTTTCTCACAAGTAAAACTGGGAAAACAAAATCAAGCAATCTATCGGAGACGATGCGTGAATAGAGAGGAAAATGGGTTCGATTTGGATCGGAGTAGAGGGCGGAGTGAAAGGAGGAACATGAGGAGGGAAGATGATCGTTTCCTCAAGAACACGCTAGGAGGAATTGTGAATGAGTCATCTGACTTGGAGAGGAGTTACGGCTCCGTTA
This sequence comes from Brassica nigra, assembly GCA_016432835.1. Taxonomy (NCBI): domain Eukaryota; kingdom Viridiplantae; phylum Streptophyta; class Magnoliopsida; order Brassicales; family Brassicaceae; genus Brassica; species Brassica nigra. The sequence goes on along the minus strand of CM028249.1, from coordinate 23,022,063 downwards.
AATGGGAATATTAAAAATATCCTCTTCGATTCTTTGGCGGTGCTGCTTACTTCTCAATTGTTGCCTAAAAAGAAAATAAAACATTTTCAACTAAATATATCTTATTATATAAAACTTGCTTCTTCAGAGTTACTAATTAACTTGATCGCGACATATGTCAATCGAAAATTTAAGATTGTTACATGTATCAAAAATATAAAAAAATATTTTTGTTTAAGATTTAAAAACGTTTCAGGAAAAGGAAAATTATCATTAGAAAAAATATTGGTTTACTGTTTCTTTTTAGGATCTTAGAAATGAAAAATTACTATTAATATTTTTTTACTGTTTCTTTTTAGGATTTTAGAAAAAGAAAATTACTATTACATAATATTATACAGTTATATTTTGTTTAGAACTTTAGAAAACAAATTACTATCAAATATTTATTTTAAGTAATATTACATAATGTTTTAAAAAATTGGTATTTTTAAAATTCATTTTTAATATCACTACTATTTTATAAACGTATTTGTTAATTAAATAGGTTTTAGTATCAGGTTTATCATAAAATTCTTTAAAAATGATTTAATAAACTTTTAAAATTCTCCTTGATCAGAATTTAAAAAAGAAAAATGAAACCAATTATATTTAGGTTAGAATTTAAAAAAAAAATTATTTCACAAATCTTTTTTATTAAGATTTTAGAAAAAGAAAATTATTATCGCATAACTTTAAGTTTTGTAATCAACATGATCGTGAGGCATAACAATATATAATTTAAGATTGTGACATGTGTTTAAATTTTTTATCATAAATACATAATTATTATTCAAAAATATTTGATAGTAATTTCATTTAAAAAAAATTTTAAGCAAAAAAGCAATTTTATAAAACTATTTGAAAATAATTTTCCTTTTTCTAAAAAGTAATAATTTTCGTTTTCAAAAGATAATTATAATAGAAATTGTAACTTTAAAGTAATATCTTAAACAAAGTAAATTATAAAATCATACAAGTACTTTTCCCAAAATAAAATCCTACAAGTAGCAGAAGTTATTTAATAAAAATCATAAAGAAAACTAATTATAAAAATAAGTAACATCTCTTTAAGAAAAAAAATCTTCAACAAAAGAAAGTTGTAAAAGTATTCCTATTATTTTCTTACAAATAACTAACTTTACTTTTTATTAGATAATTGTATGTTATTAAAAACTATAAACCAAAATCAGTTACAACTGTTTCACATCTATATTTAGGTTTAAGATTTCTAATATCACTTTCAAATAACACAATAGTATTTACAAAAAAAAAATTTACTTGAATATTTTTTGAGGGTTAATTTGCTCAATAACTATAATGGGGAGAAATATCAATTTTGTAGTAAGAGGGTAGAGAGAGACATGAAGTAAAAGGAAGAGAGAGGAAAGAAAATGGTTAGTTAGTGAAATGAAGTTTTTTTTTTTTGGTTATTGGTCCAAATTTTCTTTTTTCCCAAATTAATATTTTCCTTTTCAAAAATTTTAGCAAAAAGAAAATTTTAAAAACTTATTTAATTAAATATTAACTTAGTAAATAAGAAAATGTATAGTGTTGTCACTGACTCAACTTTTTATTTAATTCTAATTCTTATTTCAGATTGGATTCAATTTAAACTTTTATGTATAGTGTTTTCTCTACCCCTAAGTAGAAAGTTGATAGCAATTAATCTATGCACCATAATTATAAAATACAGATATTAACTGAACTTATGTGTGAAAATGAATTTTTAATTATTAAATAAATCTTACACAATATATACACAAACAATCATAAAACTATAATAAAATGATTTATCATTTTATGTTCTTTATTAGATCAAAACATCAAACAAAACATGTTGCAAAGCACGGGCTCATATGATATATAAAAAAATACATTTCTCAGATCATTCATTTAATTATCGATAATTTATATGTTCCATAAAAAAAAAAAATCTATATCCGATGGTTTTATTTATATAAGATTAAAAGTTTTATGGATGTGTGCGAGTAAAAAGTTACTGCACTGATATTTCCATTATGGTTATATAATACATTGTATGATGATTTTGTAAAATTCTTTTAATCAACAAAATAAATGTTAGACGGAAAAAAAATTATATGATTCGATGGTTACTTAGTACTAGATGATAGTCCGCACCTTGTGCGGAATAATATATATCCAATTAATTCAAATTTTAATATAATTTTTAATCTCAATCTAAATTATTTAGTAAGTTTCAAATATTAATGAATCAGAAGATATAATCTACCTATTTATTATAAGGCAACATGGATAATTTTTTTGGCAAAACCTTTATTTATTCTATCATCAAACCACACATGTAAAAATATCATCATTATAATAACCTAATAAAACTGCATTAATATTTTAAAATAACATAAATATAAATTTACAAATTAAACCATAATTACCAATTATCAAGAAAACCTATGAAATTAAACCGATTTATTTGAATTTTCCTATTCATCAGATTTCATAGTGACACATATTAACAAAATATATAATAATTAAAACATATTTCTATTTAATTAAAATTTTATAAACTAAAAGTAATAAATTATATATATATCTAAAAGCTGGATTTTAATTATATACAGAAGAAACTGTATTCTTTGGGTTCATATTTTATTTATTGGGAAGATAATTTGGTAACATAAAAGAAGAAAGTTTATTTTATAAATAATAATTAAAAATATTAAACGATTTAATATTACTAAAATAAACATAAGATGAACAAATATATAAAATTATTATTAACGAACTAATCAAATTTCTAACCTAAAATTACTCACATTATTATATTTTTATTATGTTATTTTATTTATATCTGAATCGAACCAAAATAAAATATGATTAGTCTTATTTTATTTATATCTGAAACGAACCAAAATAAAATATGATTCAGACCAAGACTGGAAACCATAAGCCAATGCCTTATATTAACGTTGAAGAGGAAACGCACACATTTGCACGTGTATAACTACACGATCTAACGCTTCAGATCCAATTGTTGCGGGCCTGTGTATAGTATAGTCTGGTTTCACTAACTTGTTCTTGGGTACATGGAAGATGTATTGTCCGATCCAATTGACATCTTGCGTGTTCGCGTGTCTATGATGGCTCTTGTTGTAGCCTTCCTAGTTCCTAGAATCATCTTGTATTGTTGTGTACTTGTGTGGCATGATGTTCACACTTGCATCTTGATCTCTGCTCCCTAGCCTACGTCACATTTGAGCATGGTATAGCTCAAAGTCTCTAGACTATATATCTTAGTTTTTGTGTACCTTAAGTTTGCTAAAAGCCCTTGCTGAAATACAAGTGTCTTTCCAGCTCCATGATATGGAACTACAGATACTGCACATCTGACAGAGTGACATGTATGTGTGCAATGTTTTCTCTTTAGGAAGAGAGTTATCCTCTGGCTCAATGTCTTTTCCAGGGTATGATTCCATTGTATAGCTGATTTTAGACTTAGCTCATAGACTATATATTGTTCTTGGTTGCTCTCCTTAGTCTTTCTAGGTTCAAAGTTGCTTGTGACTGATGATGACTAATTACTTTGCAAGTTCACGTCTTATTTGTATTCTTCTATTACTATGGTTTGCGGTAGATTTTTCGCTTGATTCATCTTCAAATATGAATCAATCATGTATGGTCCACCTCCAGCTAGAATGCTAAGATATTTTTGAAAAACATATATAAACCAATGTCTATTCCTCAATAGTATGAAGGACATTGATGACATATACAGCCTCTCTCGTGCACCAATATCAGCTTCACAAGTCATAAGTTTAGGTATATCTTCAAGTGGGAACCACTATGCCACCATTTTTTTTGTCTCGAGTTAAGTTGGTGAATTAACAGTGTTATTCTTTAGTGTAAAAATGACAAGATGTGGGAAAAGGGTGGATTTGCCAAATTATGGTCTTGAATGTTTTTAGGGGTCCGAGAAGAACACACTGCAGGACAAAACTTGTCATTATCTAGCAAAAAAAAAATCTTTTGTTTTTATTAAAAGTAAATAAATAAAAAGTGAAAATTAAGTGAGAGACATATTTGTTACACATATTAATGTAGATAAATTTACTTTTTGGTTTTTAGTTATTAAAAATATAGGAAAAACATAAACACATCTACTTAATATTTTTATCTATATAATATACAAGAACTAAAGTTTAACAAAATTTTAAATAAGTATTACTTGGTTAACAAAACTAATAATGCTAAAAATAAGTTTATTGTCCGGAATATTTATCCGAGCACCGAAGAGCCGAACCGAAGATCAGGTTTGGATCCTATCAATTATATGAACAGATCATATCTCTAGAACCAAAAAACTAGAACTGAACCAGAATTAAAATGGAACCAAATCAATAACCGAATGGATACCCAAATTTCTATAATTTAATTCAAAATATATAAATACTAACTTTAATTAGTTTTAAGATAATCAAGTAACTTAAAATACTATTTATAAACTAAAATACCCAAAAACTGAATTAGCAGAAAATTTTTTATCCAAAATATTTTAAAATATCTTAGTTATTCAAGTATTCAACTTTTATCAAAAAAAAAACAAATCTGATATTTAAGTCAAAAATTCAAATTTTCTGAATTTTAACCTGAATTAACCAAAAACTAGAAGTGAATGGGATTCAAAATATTATCTCAGATATTCACCGCTTTCAAAATTTGTTACCCGAACCAAACTGAGAACCAAAAAATGTAAACCGAAATCGAACCAAATTTTCTAAATACCGATACGGATCCTAAACCTCTATCACCGAAGATGCCAAATATATACAAAAATGAACACTTATATGCCAAATTTTAGTTTTTTAAATATTATCAAGATTCCAAAATCTAAACATAAAAGTACCAACATTACTTGGAAATATGTTACCAAACTCTAACTAATGGATGATCATCACTTACAATCTACATTCACTCATCTATGCGAAAATAAGAAAATTTTATTAAACATAAATTACATGATTTTGTTTTTTATATTAATATAATTTTAATTTGTTTTCCATCAATTGTTTTTCATAATTTATAAATTAATTTTAAGTTTAAATACATGAGTAGACTTCTCGAGAATTCTTCTCGGGATGAGTAGACTTATAGAGAATTTTTCTTGAGATGAGAGTAGACTTCTGAGTAGACTTTTGAGTAGACTTCACGAGATTTTTTTTGGGACGCATAGATTTCTCGAAAAGTCTTGAAGACTACAATCATAAGAGTGTTTGCAGGTTTTTTGTTTAGTCATAAATAGACAGTTGTAATTTTACTATCATTTTATGTTAGTTTTGCATTTGATTAAATTTGAGGTATATATTTACATTTCAATTGAAGTTTTGTGTAATTTTTAGTAAATTCCTCCAAACAAAAATCGCTTATAAAGTATCCGAATAAATTTTGATGTTTTTATATTTGTTATATTCTTTCATAAATGTTGACGCATAAATCCGGTGTTTCATGAGTTTTAGTTTAGGACTGACTGATTATCTATAAAAAATAGAATTATTTTGGAACTATACATATGATTAGGAGTGGGCATGGATTGAAAAATGCCATAATTTTTAGTACTTGTGATTTTCTTCGTAGTATCCGGTATCTGATTTTTCAATTTACTTTTCTTTGGAAAAAATACGGATATCCTGAAAAATTTACAGATAGTTCCAAATATTTATGGATATCTCATCTTCAATACAAGTAAATTTAGAGAAAAAAATTGTACAAGTTTTTTAAAAAGCTATTTTTCATAATATAAATAAAAATTTAGAGAAAAACTTTTAAACGATATTTTTACATAATTAAATAAAAATTTAGTGAAACAATATGTTCCATTAATTTTAAAGCAATTATTTTTATAAAACACAAAATTTATAAAATTGTAATTTTATAACGATTGTAAATTCCTTTCTTAATTTAATACTTTAATAAGTAATTTTATAAATAAAATTAATAAAATTCTATCTTAAAACAATAATTATATATTTAAAATTCTATATTTAATTATATATATATATCTAATTGTATAAAACGAACGAACGGATATCTGTCTCTAAAATTTTTAGTAATTATGATTTTTTTTTTTGTTTTTACTGATATTAAGTTTAAATATTTGTTTTGCTTCGAAGACTTGCAGATATCCAAAATTTTCATATCAAATCAAAATAAATAAAGAATCGAATTCAATTTAAAGTATAAAATGTTCAGCCCTACATATGGTAACTGCGAAATACCATTTCAGATTATTGTCTCATAACTCAAATATAACAAATTTGACCTACCATCTAGATTATTATTACACGATGCATAAATTGACGTGTATCTTTCATAGTCAGACGTCATATTAAGAGAGCTGTCCATTTTTCACCCTCACTTAATGAGCTGGAGAGGAAAGGAACAGTAAATTAAGCTTTTCCCTACATAAATAAATCTTAAGCTTTACAGGTGGTCCATCTATCACTTATGATGAGCTGGAGACGAAAAGGAGCATCAAACTCACTCTGAACCACCGAAGAGTTGAGTCTCACTAGTAGCGGCAATGAACCAGAAGGACCCGTGTTCGAAGCTTCAAATAAACATCGTTTCTCTGTTACTTACTTTCTCGAGTAACTAACAACATCTCGAGATCTGAAACCTGATCCCTACCTTTTTATTTTCGCATCTCAAAAGTCGCGGCCTTTGAATAGTTTGTCCTCTCATCGAATCTCGGTTTTCAAGTGTTGACTCATTTCAAGATCTGGCTGCTTATGTCATTATTCCCCTTTATAAAGCTTCCTTTTTTAATCTCTTCCAGCTACTACCGTAGTAGGTAACTTTTGGGTGGTCTTACTTGCTTTTCAGCAAAAAAAGCTGTCAACTTTCTTCTTGTCTTTTGGGATCTACGCATCTCAGAGCTTATATGGGAAATGGGTTTCTCGAAAGAATGATGCTTTCGCTGCCACTTGTAATCTCTTAGTGATTTCGCTGAAGAAGAAGAAGCAATGTGTAGGATGCAGAGTAGTCATAGTTAGGGTAGCTCATGAGTTCATTGGTACTTGGAGGACTCAAGATGATTGATCAGTTCATCAACTTTGTTATTCGCCCTCCCAGGTACCTTTTGCTTCTCTAAAGTCTCAACCTTTTTTCTTGCATTCAACTGATTGATAGCTGTTGGAACAGGGCTGAGTATGATCCTGATCAGTATTTGTGGGAGAAGGACTTTAGCATTGGTGGCACTAAGTGTAAAAGGCAAGACTTGGAGGCAAGTATGATGTGCAAAACCAGTTACTGTCCTTTGTTTTTCTCTCAAGTAGCTAATCTTACAGGTCTTATGTTTTTCTCTGAAGTAGCTTACAAATTCAAGGGGTCACACCTTGCGTTGCAGTCACTACATTCCTTCATCTTCTTTGGAGAATACTACTCCTCTTCCTTGTGTTATATATTGCCATGGTAATAGGTACATTACTAAAGACTTTGCACCCCTCTTCTTGGGAATGAATAGTTGATGAATAAGAACTTAATTCAGTTTTTTTTTTTTGTTGGGAATCTGAATCAGTGGATGTAGGGCAGATGCAAATGAGGCAGCTATGGTTCTTCTTCCATCTAACATTACTGTTTTCACACTTGACTTCTCCGGTTCTGGCTTATCTGATGGTGATTATGTTAGCCTTGGCTGGCATGAGGTGTGTTTTCCTTGTCTTACTTACTACTTTCATAGCCTTCTCTTCCAAATAGTAACACTAACCTTTTGCTTGTTAAACTTAAGCTAGAAAGATGATCTCAAGACTGTTGTATCTTACCTGAGAAACAGCAATCAGGTGTCTCGTATTGGACTTTGGGGACGATCTATGGGTGCAGTTACCAGGTTACTTCTTCAACTAGCTCTTAATGTCTTATCAGCTTTCGTAATGTCTATGGTCTGGAATGTGTGTCAAGTCTCCACATTCCTTGTGTTGTTCTCTTCATCATTTAACGAAGTTGTTGATAAAAATGTGCAGCCTTCTTTATGGAGCGGAAGATCCTTCAATTGCTGGAATGGTCTTAGACAGTGCATTCTCAAACCTATTTGATCTCATGATGGAACTAGTGGATGTCTACAAGATCAGACTTCCGAAATTCACAGTATGCTCTCTTTTTCACCAAAGTCATATCTTCACATGGCTACCTCTCTTACCCCTTCCAATGATGATAACATCCTCTTATGCTTGTAGTAAAACTTAAATCCCATTTTTTCCAATCAGGTTAAAGTGGCAGTGCAGTACATGCGGCGAGTGATTCAGAAAAAGGCCAAGTTTAATATCATGGATCTCAATTGTCTCAAGGTGTTATTAAGTTACCTCTTCTGTATTCTTATTCAACATTTGCTCCAAATAATCTTAGCATGAACTTTTCGATTTTTGTTCCCTCAGGTTTCACCAAATACTTTTATTCCAGCTTTATTTGGGCATGCAAGTGGAGACAAATTCATCCAACCTCATCACTCTGACCACATTCTCAAGTGCTATGCGGTTAGGACAAAATTGCCGTTCTTTTTTTTTGCATTCATGTCATTGTTTTTAATTGTAATGTAGCAATCTTGTTGGTAACACTTGCAGGGAGACAAAAACATCATCAAGTTTGATGGTGATCACAACTCTTCACGGCCGCAGTTTTATTATGATTCAGTGTTAATATTCTTCTACAACGTTCTACGCCCGCCTCAAGTTTCTTCAGCCTGCTCATCTAAACTTGAAAGTTATAGCACTGCTGGTTTGGACGAGGTAATTTGCACTCCTCTCCAAATATCATGCTAGTTTATATTCTGCGCTTAGATAGTATATAACAGAAAGATCTTGCCTAGACTTTTTGCTCGAGTCACTTAGAACTTGTGGTCACACAACATTATGAAGTAGTCTCCATTACAGTTAGCATGGTGGAACATGATGAACAAGAATCTAACTGCTTGGTTTTTCCTTGTATTTCCAGAATTTTCTGTATGAGATCATCTCTGGTCTTCGTTCAGCATGTGTAGATGTTGCAAGTTCTTCTTCTTCTGCACCTCCTGCCTCTCTAACCACAAAGCCAACAAATGAGCTCATTTCAGAAGCCATGCCCATTATGAATACTGTATATCTCTTCGCATGAATTTTTTATTTTCTATTTGCTTGGATTGTTCCTTTTGATAAATCAAATCATCAATGAAACAGGATGACTTGCTTGTAGCAGACAATGATCACAACATTGATGAACCTGAGGTAACTGGAAGCATGTGCAAAACCTATTTACTATATGATGAGCCTTGTTGAAAGTATATGTTTTGACTGTTGTTATTTGGCAGGGGGTGCCTATTGATCAGTTTGAAGAAGGATGTTCCTTCACAAGCTCTAACAGGGAAAGCTGGGGTAGATGCTCTTCACTAGGAGGCTCTGAAGAAGATGAGAGCTTAGCCGCTTGCCCTGGTGATCAGGTTAATGTCCTTTGAATCTGGTATATACAAAACAGTTTGATGTTTGGATTTTGGGATTTAGTCTCTGATCCATCCCTTCCAGGTCGAGAAATCTGATGTTGGAAACACAGAACAGAAACCAATAGAGCCTTCTAGACAAGAAGAAGAAGAGAGGAAGGAGAAGAAAATGAAGAAAGGAGTTGAAACAGATGCAAAGAAGCCTAAACGAGAAAGACTGGAGGCCTTCGGCAGAAGAATAAGGCTTGGCATCATAAAGCGAGTAAACCATGGAAGACATCGTTCTTTGCAACCTTAACAAAAAAAAAAAAATCCAAGAAAATACTCTATATTTGTTGTATATCTTCTCTGCATCTTGTCATGTACAACATGTAGCCAGTCACATCCGTACCACTGTATCGATTGTCAATGCAAATGAACTACATTCTATAATCAGATCCTTAGATACGCAAACACACATCTTTTTCGATATATTAATAATCAGTTCCGAGATTCACCACAACACAAGTCACCAAATCGAACATCAAATGGATTTACAATTATAGAAAAAATCAGAGAAGTTTTTGCTTACATAATAAATATGTGGTGGTTTTTTACATGATGATGTAGATATTAATTAACATACTAGCCGCAGCAACCGGCTTGTGATGTGGATCCGTCTCTACCACCTGATGGCCCCGGGACGCCTCCATATCCAACTTTTATTCCATACGACTCATTTGACACATCAAACACACCATCTTGTATCTTTTTGTATATTGTTGCCGCTGTCTTAATGAACGCCTGAAAAAATTTCAAAAGCAAAACAAATCATAATTAATGTAAAGAGTATATAACAAGTAGGGAGAGTTTTGTGGAATGGGGGGGACAAGAGTTATGCTTGCTCGCGTCGCTTAAATCTAATTCTGGTATTATATCTAAATTAGTAACCCACTTAATCCTTCTCATATCATATATGAGAAGCAGGGAAGACATGGGGCACTAGAGAAGGCATGTGGGTTACAAAACGCTAAACATTTAAGCCTAAACAAATCACATAGGAAGGCATGGGGGTGTGTTTGTTAACCTCCTCGACATTCTGAGCAGTCTTGGCAGAGGCCTCCATGAAAATAAGACCGTGCTCCCTTGCAAACTGCTCACCTTCCTCAGTGGTGACTGCCCTTCTGCTGGCAAGATCACACTTATTCCCAATGAGCATAATGGTCATATTCGCGTTAGCATGCTGCCTTGCATCCTCTAGCCAGCTGGCTAGATGGTTAAATGTCTCCCTCCTGCAAAACAAAGAACTTTATCGGTTACACACAAGACAAATACAAATCTAGTTCATATATTTTGCCCCCTTATAGAAAAGACGAACAAAAACAGCATAAGTCAGTGCTTGACCTAGTGATATCATAGACAAGCAATGCCCCAGCAGCACCTCTATAATAGGATCTTGTAATAGACCTAAAGGATTCTTGTCCAGCCTGCCATGCCCAATATCACACAGAAAAGGATAAAATTTATTTGAAGTCTAAGAAAATGAGAGTATGATGGGGGCAGAAATCAATCAAGGAGAAAAGAGAGAGAGAGAGAGACCGTATCCCAGATCTGGAGTTTGAGGGGCTTGTTGTCGATGGTGATCATCCTAGCCCCAAACTCAACACCAATGGTGAGATCATGCACCGGCTGAAACCTCTTATCCGTAAACTGAAGCAGAAGGCATGATTTCCCTACTCCTGATTCATCATCATAATCATAATCACAATCATAATCAACGCAACAATCAATCAATCACACTCCATCTTCATCTCAATTCCAAATGAAACCTAGATTTAGGTCAATTGATTTTTTTTTTGCACAATGATCTGATTCATCTCAATTCCTTATGGATTGAACAGGAATTGAGGATGGAGAGGGTGGGTACCAGTATCGCCGATGATGATATACTTGAAGAGATAAGCGTAAGACATTTTTAAGCAGGTGAAACCAAAACCGTTATGATCCCGATGAAGACGATGATGAGACTTGAAAGGTAGAGAATCTATTTTTCTCTACACAACCGGGAATGGTTAATTTCCAGCAAATCCAACTAAGGTGTTGATTGCTTCTGGTGATGATTGTTTTTTTTAACAGGTGAATGATTGTTTAGTTATTTTCTGGTTTTTGATTTCTGGCTTTTAGTTTCCAAGATTTTGGTTTTAAATTTTTTGGTTTTTGATTTTGCAGTAAATTTTGGTTTTATGAAAAACTTGAATTGGTGGTAATAAAATAAAGAATGAAACAATTACTATTATCACTAAAAATAAATAATTATATATTAAAATTATTTTTAAAATAAACAACAAAACAAACTGTTATAAAATAAAAGGACTAGCTACATGTATACCTACATTTAATTTTATATCTATAGGTATATAGATAACTAAATTATACTTACAAAATAAACAAAATAAAATTTAGTTATATTTTATAAATATGGTAAGAATGAATAAAATTTATAAAATTGTAGTAAATATTAATATCTGGAATTCAGAAGTATATTTAGTTTTAGACAATGAATAATTAGATTTTATATTAATTGAACTAAAATAATTATTTTTTAAATGGTAAAACTGCATAAAATTTATATATTTATAACCAAAGTAATAGCTAGATTCTTAAATAAAAATTTAATTACAAAGTAGGAAATGTATAATACATTGGCAATATATTTTTTGGATATTAGTTTCTTGATGGCAATATTTTGATTTTTAGATATTAGTTATTTGATTATACTGTAAAAATTTGGTTCTTCTAAATTTGATTTGTTGTTTATCTAATTATTTTTAAATATGATTTATAAGTAAATTATTTTAATACATGTTACATTACTGAATCAATAAATCAAAAAATTAACTATCTATATATTATCAATAAAATATGTTGATGGTTTATTTTGAATTTAAAAACAAATAATCACGTTAATATATTAGTACATAAATATGTAATTATTTTAATAAGAATAAAAGAAACACAAAACCACGTACAATGTTGGAAAACCAAGAAAATATGGTTTTTAGTTTTTGCTTGAAAATAGGTAGTTATTCACAAAATTTATTTTTCCTATATTTTAGGGAATCTATTTTCTCGAAATCTTGATTAGCAAAAAAAATAGTTTTTTAAAAAACGAAAAACCAAAAACTATTTCAAAACCACAAACAATTAGTATATTTTAGTTTTAGTTTTAGTTTTTGATTTTTAGATTTTAGTTTTGGTTTTTAGTCTTAGATTTTGGTTTTTTATTTTTCTGTAGCTTTTTAGTTTTCTAAATAATAATTGTATTTTATTTTAACATAGTACAGTAAACATATCAGTGAAATAGTTAAAAGATACATTAAATAATTTAAAATATTTCCACTGTTAAAATCTGAAAATATAAAATAAGTGGTTTCAGATTTTATCTTTTTTTTAAAAAAAATCATGTTTCAGTTTTAAAATTGATGCATGTTGTTTGTAAATTATTGTAATTTTGTCAAAAAGATGTTCCAGAGCAATGAATATTTTGATGAAATTTTAAATTTGTTGATTTTAATTATGAGTGATTTTCAGATTTTTTTTAATTTTTTAAAAATTTTAGTTTTGCTGTATTTATTTAGTTTTACATAAATATGATGATCTATTTTAAAGCTGTGAAAAAGATTAATAAAATATGTAGAAGTTCATATTTTTATCATTATAATGTATTAAAATATTGTGCTTGTTATTTAAAAAAGAAATGAAAATATATTAACTTGTTGTTTAAAATTTTTGTTTATCAAAAATATATTTTACTAAAATAGAAATCTTAAAATATTTTAAAATAGCTAAACAAAACTACGTAAAAAGTATATATGTTAACTATTGTAAATATATTGTATTTATAATAAAGATATGAAGTAGTCATACTTATTTTCTAAAAACTTAAAAACATGGATTTTTGTTTTTTCCATTGGAAATTTGACTAAACACCTAGAAACTAGTTTCTGTATTTAGTAGGAAAGCCATTTTGTTAAAATCTTGATTGACAATAAAAAAATATTTTAAAAAAGTACTTTTCCTAAAATTTTAAGGAATCCATTTTTTAGAATCTTGATTGGACAATGAAATAGCTTTTCAAAATAAAAATAAAAACCCAAAAACCATCCTAGAAACTAGAAACGATCATCACCTAAGCATTAATCTATATTACACTGTGTGACGTTATTTTGAATGAAGAAGACATCATGCAGTCTTTACACTAAGAAAAGAAAATGAGATAATCACAAGGGCTGACTAGAAGGTTGAATGGTGTCAAAAGGTCAAAAATACTATGAAAGAGGAGCTTGGTAATTTAAAAAGTAAGATGCACTTGAAATAGTGAATTGTTCGTGTTGAATTTGTACAATTTTTCCTTAAAACTTCAACTTTGTGATGTTATTTTCAAGAACTCAGATCGAGGAACTGGATTTTTTTCGTTGGCGCAGAATGTAGTGAGCTCAAATCGATTGATGTGAGTTTATAGTAATTGTAATTGGTAACTTGCCCCAAACATATTATAAGTGAATAAAGTACATTTCTACTTTTTAATTAAAAGAACATTCTTTATATTATATTGAGAATTTTATTGTTACAAAGTCTTTTTTTTTATCAAAAAGACTTTGTACAAAGTCATATTGTTACAAAGTCTATATCCAAAATTTTGGTGTTTGAAAATTTGTAGAAATAAATAGGACTATCAATTTCAGAAGTTGACTATTCGTGGTTTTTCAAACAGTTTTTGATTTTTGTTTTTCTAAAAACCAATATTTTATCAATCAAGATTTTAAAAAAATGGATTCACTAAAATATAGGGAAACCAGCTTTTGTAATTAACTATTTATTTTCAAACAAAAATCAAAAACTATAATTTTCTGGTTTTCTCCGCAATACACGTTAGGTTTTGCATTTTTGTTTTAAAATATTTATATATTTATGTATTAATATAATAAAACTAATAAGAAAAGAGTTAAGTGATAACTAGCTTAAAACAAGGTAAAGTAAAAGCATTTGTTTAACATATATAATAAATATTAATAAATGTTTTTCTCAAAAAATATTAATAATATTTTTATTTTTCATTTTAAAATCAAAAACTAAAATCTAAAACAGTCATTCATGTTTTTCAAGAAATTAAAAGCCACTACAAAATAAAAAACAAAAAACTAAAATCTAAAAACCAAAAACCAAAAACGAATATCCAAAAACTGTTCAAACAATCATCACCTTGTTGATAAGAATTATTTCAAATTTTATATTCTTTTAAATTGTTGTACAAAAAATAATCCAGCTAACTAGCGTACGTATCTTTCCTCCTTGACATCTGGATCCACTTCAGCTATTGTCTTGGGTTCCACTAGAATACTCATGCTAAGATACAAAAGCAATCAATTAGAACCATAGTAATCATGAAAGTTTAAGAGCGAAGAGAATGTATTTACATAAACATTAGTAATCACACAGCACTTAAACCTCAAACTACCGTACGTAAACCTCAAATCAGATCTTACTAATGTCAGATCTTAGTAAACACACATCACCACTGTAACTACTACAAATACCTTCGAGACGGTTACTTCAAAACTAGAAGACTAAGAGAGATTATGCTGGAAGTTTTAGTGTTTGCTTTTTTCTGTGTCCCCCTAGAATGAAGAGTCTATTTACATAAGTATGAGTTATTTGAACTTGATCACCAATAAATAATCTTGTGAAAAAGTAAAAGAATATCCATGAATAGATTTATTTCATATTTATTATATAAAGATAATATAATTAATTGAGAAGTATTCCATTATTATTTGGAAGTAATTTTACATTTATCCAAACACATTATAAGAAATATTATACAATTATTTAGACGTAATTTTTACATTTCTCTAAAATCAAATATCCATATTATTTCATAATAGACAGATTTTTACACAGTCCATTAGACTTATTAAAAATTCTATTGATACTAATTCAATTTTTTGCTCAGTCCATTAGACTTATAAAAAATTAGTTCCAACATGCACTTAATTCGCCAATATGGTATTATATCCAATTTCACATCTTAGCATGAAGAAAACAGATATGCCCTTGAAAATCTATCTTTCAAGTTTTTGTTCCAGTATTAATGCACTTATAAACAACTCTGAGGTACTTATCAATTTATCGCAGAAAAAAAACATATATGACATGTTAGCCATGTTCGTTGTGACGACGCAGAGACTAGCGTCAGCGTCGAAAATTACAACGTGAAATTGAATATTGACATAAGAAATAAAATATATATAGATATTTTATTGTAGCTTATCTAGTAAGCCAATGGTGTTTGGTTTCTAATGTAAGCTTATTCTATTCTACTTTTTCTTCTTGATAGTCCATTGTAATAACACCTTTTCAGATCTAAGGAAATAAGTTTCTCCTTCTTTACTCTTTTCTCTCATCTCTTTCTCTCTTGTTCTTCATTCAGTTCTTCATTTTCTTACATGGTATCAGAGTTTTATGCTCCTGATTTACCTATTTCTCTTCCGCGATTTCACTCTGTTACTCTTTCTTTCTTAATTCATCAGTTTACTTTCTCTATTTTCTCTCCAGATTTTCAGATCTGTGTTCTTGAGTTTCTACAATTTTCTTGGATTTTCTCAATTTATTTTGTCCTCTTTACTTCTCTTCTTGAGAGTATACATTTTCCCCAGCTTTGATTTCTCTCAGATCTAGCCTTGAAAATTCAAATGTTTCCTTGGCTTCTTTGATTAACCAGTGGGTAATAGCTTGTGAAGATGGATCAGCACAGACCAGTCAACATTCCGGTTGTTCTCAAGGGGGGAGGAAATTACATTACCTGGTCTAGATTGACCAAGACAGTCCTTGGAGGAAGAGGTCTTTGGGAGCATATCACTTCAAGTGCAGCACCAAGACAAATCACCCAAGGGGAAGATGGCAAGGAGATTGTAGTGGTAGATGAAGGCAATAGGGTCAGGAAGATCTCAGGTGTTGTCTATCTTGCATAGCTCACTTGATGGTCCTATTATGGACTCTTACTCACACTGTGAAACTCCAAAACAGTTGTGGGATACTTTACAAAAGGTATATGACAACACTTCAAATCTGACCAGAATCTTTGAAGTGAAGAGAGCCATCAACAATCTACAACAAGAGGATATGGACTTCACCAAGCACCTTGGGAAGTATAGTCAGCTGTGGTCTGAGCTAGAGATGTTAAGGCCAAGCACCAATGATCCAAACACTCTTGAGGTGAGGCGTGAACAAGACAAGATCTTCGGACTGCTTCTCACACAACCCAAGCTTCAGTGATGTGGTCAGACATATATTGAGAGATAAGGAGCTTCCAAGCTATGATGATGTGTGTGCTCAACTTCAAAAGGAGATAGGTTCTGATGGTCTTTTTGGTGGAAAAGGGGAGCTGTCTATGGTAAACAAGGCTGAGAAAATGGAAAGTGCAGCAGCTAACAAAGCTCACTTCAAACCAAGAGGTGGAGGAGACAAGCATGTGACTTGTGAGCATTGCAAGAAGCTGGGACACTCCAAAACCAACTGTTGGATACTCCACCCTCATCTCAGGCCAGCCTCATTCAACAAGTACAACCAGACCAGAGCACATGACGCAAGAGCTCATGCGTACACATCACCAAGCTCCATGCGCATGAGAGAAGATGGGAGAGCTATGATCTCTACAACCCATACTGGTGGCTACACCTCTCACGCCATATCCCAGCCACCTCCCGATGATGCATTCATCCGCAAGTCAGACATTGAGGTCCTTATCAAGGCTATCAATGCAAATTCTGATAACCTTAGTGTTAATGCTTTAAATTCTATACACAATGCTTCTCACACTGATAGGCCTTTGATCATTGATTCAGGAGCCTCTCATCATATGATTAGGGATGCTAGACTGATTAGTGATGTTAAACCAGCTATAGGTAGTGTTGTGATTGCAAATGGTGATAGAATTCCAATAGAAGGAGTAGGAAATCTGAAACTGTTTGATAAAGAATCTCAAGCTTTTTATATGCCTACCTTTGCTTCCAACCTTTTATCTGTTAAAAGAGCAACTAATGATCTAAATTGCAATGTTATTTTCAGTCCTAATGATGTTTGCTTTCAGGATATTAAGACCGGTAAGATGCTGGGAAAAGGTGTGAGCAAGGGAGAGCTGTATTTGCTTGAAGATACCAAAGTTTCAGATTTATCTTGTGCTTTTAATTCTGCTTCTGCTTTAGCTAGTGATGTGTTATGGCATGCTAGATTAGGTCATCCTCATTCTCGTGCCTTAGGTCTGATGTTACCTAATCTATCTTTTAAGAATGAAAGTTGTGAGGCTTGTATTCTTGGTAAACATCAGAAATCTGTTTTTCCTAAATCAATGACTATTTATGAGAATTGTTTTGATCTTGTGCACTCTGATGTTTGGACAGCACCCTGTGTGTCTAGGGAAAATCATAAATATTTTGTTACATTCATAGATGAAAAATCAAAATATACTTGGCTCACCATGATTCAAACTAAAGATAGAGTTTTAGAAGCTTTTATTAACTTCCAGAACTATATATCTAACCATTTCAATTCCAAGATCAAAATTTTCAGGTCTGATAATGGGGGAGAATATACAAGCAATGCCTTCAAACACCACTTAGCAAAACATGGGATAATCCATCAAACAAGCTGCCCATACACACCTCAACAAAATGGAATTGCTGAAAGGAAGAATCGCTATCTTATGGAAGTTGCTCGGAGCATGATGTTCCACACCAATGTTCCTAAGAGATTTTGGAGAGATGTTGTGGTATCAACATGCTATCTGATCAACAGAATCCCCACCAAATTCTCCAAGATGTCTCTCCCTTTCAGGTATTAAACAAAATAAAACCTCTGATTAATCACTTGCGTGTGTTTGGGTGTGTTTGTTATGCCTTGACACCAGGAGAAATGAGAAACAAGGTAGAAGCCAAGAGTGTCAAGGGCATGTTTATTGGATACTCCCACACGCATAAAGGTTACAAGTGCTACATTCCCGATTCAAGAAGAGTTATGGTCTCAAGAGATGTTAAGTTTGTGGAATTTAAGGGGTATTATGAGGAGAAGAGTTGGAAAAACCTTCAAGATCTCTCACAAGGACCTTCAGATAGGGCAAACAACTTGAGAATCATTCTGGAGAGTCTATGCATCAGTCAGCATCAGTCAGCCTCAGAGCAGTGAGGTGCCAAGGACTTCTCCCTCACCACCAGCTGCTGGAAACAATGACGAAGCAGCACCAGTTGTTGAAACAGTCCATCCTGATCCTGAGGGGGACAATGAACCTGAATCACAGCCGGAAGAAGAAGATGATTCAGCAAGCACACATGATCAAGATGGAGATAAATCTGATCAGATTAGTGAAGATCAATTTAATGGAGATCAAAGACATGAAGAAGAAGTGGTAGAAGATCAACAGATTCAACCATTGAGAAGGAGTACAAGAGAGAAGAAACCATCCAAGTGGGTCGACACCAGAGTGTACTTCAACAACAATGCAGTGGCTCACCCTATCCAAGCCACATGTTCTTTCGCGAGTTATCCTCAAGAGCATGTACTCTTCATCAGCAATCTGGATCACGAATATGTTCCAAAGACTTATGAAGAAGCCATGGAGCATGAAGAGTGGAGAGAGTCAGTTGGGGATGAAGTTGGTGCCATGATCAAGAATGCTACTTGGTATGAAACTGAGCTTCCCAAAGGAAAGAAAGCAGTTACAAGCCGCCTGCTCTTCACCATCAAGTATCTTGCCAATGAAAAACCAGAAAGGAAGAAGACAAGACTGGTTGCAAGAGGATACACTCAAGTCTATGGAGAAGACTATCTGGATACCTTTGCACCAGTAGTTAAACTCCACACCATAAGGATTTTACTCTCCTTGGCAGTGAACCTGGAATGGGATTTATGGCAGATGGATGTCAAGAATGCTTTTCTTCAAGGAGAGCTTAAGGATGAGGTTTACATGAGGCCACCTCCGGGTATGGAAGACATGGTCAAGCCAGAGAATGTCCTAAGGTTGAAGAAAGTAATCTATGGATTAAAACAGTCACCAAGAGCTTGGTATCACAAACTGAGTACAACTCTCAACGGAAGAGGGTTTGTAAAATCAGTAGTTGATCATACACTCTTCACTCTCACAAGCAAGCAAGGAATTGTGGTATTAAAGCTTTTCTTTAGTTTACTTTTGATATTAAAGATTTGGGTGAGCTAAAGTACTTTCTAGGGATAGAAATATGCCGCTCTAAAGAGGGGCTTTTCTTATCTCAAAGAAAGTACACACTTGATCTTTTAAATGAGGCAGGAAAGCTTGGAGCAAGAGTAGCTAAAACACCACTTGAAGAAGGCTACAAAATCTTGTGTGAGGGGGAGTTTGAAGACAAACCATTTGGAGACTTCAAGCTCTATAGGAGGATGATTGGGAAGCTGATCTATCTCACCATTACAAGACCAGACATCTGTTTTGCTGTGAACCAAGTGAGCCAGCATATGCAAGCACCTAAGGTTCATCATTGGAATATGGTGGAAAGGATCATGAGATACCTAAGAGAGGCTCCGGGTCAAGGTGTTTGGATGGGTTGCAACAAGAGCACAGAGATTGTGGGATATTGTGATGCAGATTGGGCTGGTGATAGAGTGGACAGGAGGTCTACTACAGGCTATTGCACCTTCATTGGAGGCAATCTAGTTACTTGGAAAAGCAAGAAGCAAAAGGTGGTATCATGTTCAAGTGCTGAGGCAGAGTATAGAGCAATGAGGAAGCTGACTAGTGAGCTCATTTAGATCAGAAACTTGCTAAGAGACTTGGGCATAGAGACATCAACACCAATCACCATGCACTGTGATAACCAGGCAGCCATCCATATAGCTTCAAACTTAGTGTTTCATGAAAGGACAAAGCACATTGAAGTGGATTGTCACAAGGTGAGACAAGCTGTGGAGCAGAAGATTATTCTACCTTGCTACACTAGAAGTGAAGACCAGCTAGCTGATATCTTCACCAAAGGAGCAAGTACTAAGGTCTGTGAGTTCATTCATCCGAGATTGAGACTCATAGACCTGGCTAGTTCATGATCTCCTTAAGCCATGAAACATCTAGTCTTTTTTCTTTGTGTGTTTTTGTCCCACTGGGTTTTTCACATAAAAGGTTTTAATGAGGGATGTCTTCATGGGTTCCAAGCTTAACCATACATTATGGTAAAGCTTGAGGGGGAATATTGACATAAAAAAAATAAAAAATATATAGATATTTTATTGTAGCTTATCTAGTAAGCCAAAGCTGTTTGGTTTCTAATCTAAACTTATTCTATTCTACTTTTTCTTCTTGATAATCCATTGTAATAGCACTTTTTCAGATCTAAAGAAATAAGTTTCTCCTTCTTTACTCTTTACTCTTTTCTCTCATCTCTCTCTTGTTCTTCATTCAGTTCATTTTCTTACACTGAATAATGCAGAGTTGGATTTAGACGCAGAGTTTGTTAAAAAGCACAGACGTAACGATTCTAGTACTTCTCTAATCACCTAAACATCAATATCATCTGCTACAACTCTTGTGGTTTCCATTTTCTAAGTTCAGCATCGACGATGCAGTGTGCTTCCTCTGCAATCTCTGCATTTCTCAACGCAGAATCAATAGCAACCTCTACTTCTTCCATCTCTTTCATCTTCTCCTCCAACATTACCTCCCCTTCTACTCTGCTCTCCTTGATCTCTTCCAGCTGAGCAGCAACCGTTTTGGCCTTGTACTGGACCATTCTCTCTGCCTCTTCATGCTTCCCTCTCAACTCCTCGTACTCTTTCAATGATATTCTAATCTTCTTATCAGGCTCATCATGTGTCAAACTCTCCTTCTTCTCAGTAAGCACTCTCATATCTTCCACAGCTCTCTTCTCTGCGGTTTTCGCTTTCACCACGGCTCTGCCAACTATCTCCAGCTGCTTCACTGCTTCACCCATCACTGTACGCCTCCCTGCTGTTTCTCTCCTGAGTTCATCGACGTGCATCCTCATCTCTCCCGCTTCTTGTCTTGTTCTCTCTGCTTCACTCATGATTGCATCGACCTTTCGACTCGCTTCAACCCATTCTACTTCTTCAACTTCTTCTCTCTCATTTTCCTTTTCCTTCAGATCTCTGTTCTCTCTCTGCACACCATCTAACTCCACCGTGAGCGATCCCACCAAGCTTTTGTATGATCTTTCTTCATCAAGAATCTCTCGCATCGCGTTCTTCGCCTCTTTTAGCTCCCTAGCTAGTTTGATCTCTTCTTGTAAAAGCTCGTTCTCCGCCAGTTCATCTATATCATTCCTCATCTCAGGGTCACAACCTCGTCTCAGATCCTCCAGCCTCTGCTCTGCTTCTCGTTTCATATCCCCGTAAGTTTCTCCCATATCCACTCTCTCCTCGTTGATCTTTTCCTCTTCCTCTTTTATCCTATCAGCACCTGACTTCAACCTCTCAGCAGCGTCACGCATCTTGGCTATCTCATGCGTCATGTCTTTGATCTTTTGGGAGTTAACCGTTGATGCGCACTCTGCTTCCTCTGCTCTTTGAAGCTCTGCTAGCCTCTCCTCCACGGAAATGCTGAACTCTTGTTTTATCTCCGCGAGCTTTTGCCTCGCCATGAGTAGCTCTGCGGTGGCTAAAATGTAGTTCTCTCTTGCGTTCTCTGTTTCTTGTTTTTGAGACAGAAGTCGCTCTAACCGGTGGTTCATGGTGTGTTTGGTGAGGATGGCAGTTTTTTTGGATTGTTTTGTGGCTTCTAGTTTAGCCCTCAGATCAAAGGCGTTTCGCTGAGCAGAGTCGAGATCAGAGAGAGCTTTTGCTTTGGCTTTCACAGAGGTATCA
This sequence comes from Brassica nigra, assembly GCA_016432835.1. Lineage (NCBI taxonomy): Eukaryota > Viridiplantae > Streptophyta > Magnoliopsida > Brassicales > Brassicaceae > Brassica > Brassica nigra. Next base: position 22,999,727 of record CM028249.1, on the reverse strand, counting down.
AGACAGAGCTGGACTCTGTTCATTTCTTGTTCTGCTAACAGAAGCTGCGTCTCTTTTTCCGACACATCCGTGGCGTCCTTAAAAAAAAAAGATAAAGAAAGAAAGCTATTTCAGTGAAATGTAGAGTGGGAAAGAGAGAAGAATGAACGTACCTGAGATGAGGAGGAGAGACGCGGTGGTTGCTTTGAGAAGCTAACTTGACGGAATAAACTAACAGCGTCTCTAACGGAATGGAAGGGAGGACGAGTGTCAATCTCTCCCACCTCACTGATCCGAGGAGGATTCTCCAGCGGAGCATCAGCAGCTCTCATCTTCGCCATCAAACCTCTCTCTCTAACACAATAATATGGTTTGTGTCTTGCTTTCCGTAATGAAGCAGAGAGAGAGGGTTTGATGTTTGATCCTGTGGATCTTTCGTCTTCCAAACAGAGGGTTGCCATGTTTTGCGCTCTCGTGTCTTTTGTCAACTCTAAGGCCTTCCTTTATCCATTCTTCTATCTTTAGAAAAAATATCATTTTCTTAAAATGGATACACAAATAGCACATTGATAGATATAAAGACATTCAGAATAATAGCAAAGTTTCGTTGTGTTACTGGAAGTCACTCAATATCTCTCTTTGAATAATACAAAAAAAAAAGGATTTACCCAAGTCAAATGGGACTCCTCCCTGCTTCTGCTTCCAAGTCTCGAGGGTTGGTTGGTGAACTTCTTTTAAGGCCTTATCAGACAGAACCGCAGTTTGACCTGTAGACTTTATCTTAATATTAACCTCCGGTTCAGTCGCCAGTTCTCATTACACAAGAAAATGGAGCAATTGTTATACTCCTATTTCATTAGTAGCACCCACCCACACAACAACAGCTAATTTACATGAGAAAAACAACCACCAGGTTTGCTTTGCATACAAATTATATAATATTATAACTAGTTGACTTATAGTATGTGTTACAACATAAAACATCATCATTATACATCCTCAAAAATTTACATGCTGTCAGATGTGTTTGCGTTGTGTGCTCTTCTTCTGTATCCACTCTCTCAGTTCAACCACCATGACCTACACAATGTGATTTGGGTTTGGTTTCCAAGCGGAACAAGTAGCCATTGGTCTCCTCTTCCAGAAGAGATACAGTGCTCCTTCACTCCCTCCTAGTTTGTAGTTCTTGTCGTAACCTTTCAGCATCTCACTCGCTGCAAACGCCGCTGATCTGCTAACCGGCCATCCCACGAACCCTGCCATCATCATCCTCACCCTCCACTTCCCAAGCACCTCGTGCCTCTCAACCCTCTCCCTCTCCTCGCACGCTATCATGTTCACTATGTCCCTCGCCACGCAGTGCTGCTCCGCGCTGATCCTCTGCTTATCATCCCTCGGCCTCGCCGCATCGATCGACTCGAACATCGCCGCGTAGTAATCAAGCGTCTCCACGAACCGCGACAGGAAAGGCGACGTGTTCGTGTTGGATTCCTGCTCCACCAGCGTCACGAGCCTCGGTCCGAGGCTCTTGATCAGATGGAGCAGCCTGTCTCTGTGATTCTCGACGCTCACGCTCTCGTCAGGCATGTGGTGCAACACGTACGGGAAGTTCACAACGACGGCAAAGCCAGGCTCCACGCCTAGGTGCTCCCTCTCCACCTTGCACCCGGACATGACCGCATCGTGAAACTCAAACGGCACACCGCACGACTCTGCCATCTTTGCGAGCTTCTCACCTACCAAGCTGAGCCCTCCCCCACGGGCGTAGTAAGACTGCGAATCATCCACGCCCGTGACACGCAGCAGCGGAGCGCCACCAGGACGTTTCGCAAGCTCGTGGATGAGAAACATGTACTGTGATCCCTGCGCGATCTGGAAATCGATGACGTGGATTCTGTTTTCACCAGCCGTGGCTTCCAAGATAGCAGCGTTTGCAGATGTGTACGCGAACTTCCAGTAAGGACAGATCTCATAGAGAACTCCCATGTAAGACATGAGTTCCCTTCCCGTTGGTTCGTTGCACTTCAAGGCTCTGTATATATTCCCCCCAGACCCTTCAAGCCTCGCTCTAAGCCCTTCTGCCATGTAAGCACCTAGTCTCTGGACAGGAGTGCCTGAGACCGACACCATCTGTTCCAAGACATCGATGAACCCACACGCTGTAGCAAAGTCCCCGTCGGCGACCGCGCGAGCTCCCTCCATTAGCACTTCTTTCAAGTCTAGCTGTGGAGTCAACGCCAAGAGATCGTCCCAGTTCCATGACTTCCCAGCAGCTGGGCTGAAGCCTGAGTACTCTTCAACTTTGGGGTCAACACTCAGGAGAGAGTCCTCGAGTTCACGAATCTTGCTCTTGACTCCGGCTTCGTCGTAGACGTAGGAAGATGCCGCGCTCAAGGGAGATCCATAGACGTTTTCAGGGGAAGGATGTGGATCAGAGATGCATGAGTGAGAGCCCTGAGGAGAAAACGGAGTCCGGGAAGATGTGATGCTCACAGAAGGGGAGTCATAGGAAGGAGGAAGAGTGCCGGATGATTCGAGGGTGAAGAAGCTTTCTTTGGATGGGGCATTGTTGTTGTTGTCTATCATTTGAAACTGAGGTGAACAGTGAACTTGAGGATACAGCATGTGAAGTCCAGCTGCACTGTGATGTTTCTGAGACGTCTGCATCGGAAAAAAGCTCAGCAAAACGCGTTTTTGTCTTTCTTCAGTGTCTCTTTAACCGACCTGTTTCCATGGAAAGGAAGAGAAGGACAAGTGAGGCTACAGCATATTAAAAAGAACTTTAAATAGAGATATACTATGATTTGTGATAGAAGAAGAAAAAAGAGTCTAGTTCTTGTGAACAGTTTTTCTAGACGTATGCCACAAGAATGTAGTCAAAACCCATTTGCAAAGTCTGCTCCTTGTAATCAATCAATAAAAGGGGTCATCAGGAAAAAAACAGATCTAACATCTTTCAGGAATACCTCAAGATCCCTATTACCAAAAATAGAAGCTTTTCCCTCTATGTCTCTCTCAAGAGTCAAACGCTAAATAAAGGTTTCAACTATTGGATTGAAAAGACTAAAAATTGAGGCTATAAAAGTCATGATTTTTTATACATTCATCAGCAGAAAGTTTTGTAACTTTAAATCAACGCAAGACAGGACATAGACAAATTTATTTTGGCTACATGGGTATAATCATATCCTTTAAACCCAACAATCAAAAGGCACAAAGAAGAAGCTGGGATTCAAAAACCCTATCATCAAAGGCCTAAAACAGAGTTCACTTTTAGCTGAAGGATACAGTTTCATTGATGGAAGAAAAAAGGAGCAATTTTTTTTAAGAAAAAAAAAAACAGAAACAAATGGAACTGAATAGTTCTGACATGGAAAATAAAACAGAGAGAGAGGGAGTAGTGCATAGATTATCACGAAAGCTAACCTTTAGAAGAAAAGCTGAAGGGATTGGTGTGGAGATTGCTGGAAGGAGACCGAGAGAAGAAGAAGAAGAAGGTTTGATTGCGTACTCAAAAATCAAAGGCTTGATGAGGAAGAGAAGAGGATATAAAAAGTGCAAAATGTCATGACCCTCTTGGACCTATTAAATGTCCCTTTTATTACTTTTATTTACTTAAAATGCCACTTTGACCATTGACTTTTTTGGACGGCAGTAGTAGCACTGACCACTGTGTTATTAGTAGGGTGAACAAAATATTCATTCGATCCGTAATTCGTCTCGATTTGATCCGAAAAATCTGGATATTCATAATTTTACGAAACGAAGCAAATACTAAAATTTAATATCCCTCAAATAAAGAGCAAATCACAAATACTCATTTTTTAAAAACGGATATCCAATCTGATCTGTAATGTACATATGCATATACATGTATATATAAAATATAGATTTTATTTATTTTATCCACTAAATTAATTATCTGATCATTAAATTTTTAAAAGTATGTAGTTTTTCAATAATTTGTAATGAAAATATTATTATTTATATTAAAAAAAATCTTTTATTTTTTATCGGATCGATAGATCGAATCGGATATCCGGTGAAATATACTTATTTTTCTGGATATCCGTAAGATCGAATATTCGGAAAATTACGGATCGAATCGAAAATTACGGATCGAATCGGAAATTTGATTATTCGTACAGAGGATCGGATCACGGATGTCCTTAAAATTCCGGATATCCGCTCCGTACCCACTCCTAGTTATTACGCTTTGGTGAAATACATTTTCTCTAATCTATCTCACTTCTTTTTTGAACATTGGCTTCAATCTATCTCACTTTTGCCATTGTAGATTCAAATTGTTTTCCAATGATCGGTTTCATGGTTAATTTGGAAAATAGCCAGATTATAGAGGCTGGTCTTATTCATTTTACTTATGTGATGGTCTTTCCTTATTTGGGTGAATAAACACATGTAAATTTATAGCCGCGTTATTAATCAAAATACATCTTAGTTACGTTTTAAGTTTTAACCAGTTAAATATTTATTCAAATAAGTGAAAGTTTATAGTCAGTTTTAGCTTAAGTGTAAAGTCGCGATTTTCTGCTCAAGTCATTTTATTGTATATCCTATTTTATAAGAACTTAAAATCTTACAGTAAAAAGGTTAATTAGCCAATGATGTACTTTGAAAATTGAGATCATAAAATAGGTATAAAAAAAAAATAGAGCTTCAAACAAACACGCTACACTTATATATAAAGTTAATGAAAGTGAAATTATGTCAAACTTATGTATATTGTAAGAAAAATATGTACACACTGCCATGACTCATGAGCGTGTAATGAATGATATAATACAAGGTACCCAAGTCATACCTTAAATTGATTTAGTATGCTTTTTGTATTTAGCAAGACCTAGATTAAAAAAAAAAACTGGTTTCTTAATCGAGCCGTTGAACTTTGTGTTAATTAAAGATTACTTGATTGTTAATAAAAAAGACTATACTTGGTGATTTCTCTATAGTATTAAGTCTCAAGTTGTGCATAGTGTCACAATTTATGAATATCTAACAGATAATTGTTGATAACAAATAAAACGGTATACTTTTGTATTATTGAGAAATTCCGGGCCTCGGTATGCAGTACATTTTCCTGGTCGGAGACAAACAACATGCAAACAATTATTGTAACATTTTTATCTATAGTCAATGTTCAAACTTGCGAGACTCTGGATATTTGTTGTTAGAGAAGTGGAAAAGATCATAAGAAAGGAAGATGCTTGGAAACCTTCACAAAGATGTATGCATAAGCAACGTTTCATATAGATATTTATACCCCAAAAATTATATCATACGGATGAAATAGCAGAAAAAAAAAAGAGAGAATGTTCATCAAGTCTTGTTTCGTAAACGCCATAGAGAATAGTGTGTACTATAACAAATCCACTGGTTCTTTTCACGATTCTAATTGAGATTCGCGGTGGCCTTTCTACTCATCTCGCTTGTAAACAGTATACGAATATAGTATACATATTCGTCTCCGTCACGTACTAATTTTCAACCGGCAGAATTTTGTAGAAAATTCAAAATTCTTTAAATATACTTTTTCAGATCGAAGAGATTTTGTACTTTGTACGGAGGTGCGATGGCAAAATAGTAAAAAGAAACCGAATGTGAAGGGCAAAAGAGAACGCGTTTGCGTCACATGACACGCAATACGCAGGAAAAAAAGTCGAGGGAATGAACGGAGTTCCTGGAACATCACAATCTCCTCTCACCCTCTGACACATGTCTTGTGAATTTAATATGATTTGATTTTTTTTTTTAATTTAATATTGTAAAGAAAGATATATGGATACAAATCTGTGTGAGTTGCATGGAAATCAGTATGCCCACAGATTGCGTCTTGGCTAGGCATAAAAAGGTGAGGAAACACACTATAAATAGAGAAACAAAACCTTTTTTTTTTCTTTCTTGCGTTTTCATAAGACGTAAAAGGGGTAAAAAAGAAGATGATGAATTGATGATGATGCGATGAAGTGTTGTTCCTTTTCTTTCTAGAGATGCCATTGGCCCACAGAAAGAAAGGAGACGTAGAAATAATCGTTGGGCCCCACCACACGCGCTTACTCTCTTTGCTTTTCTTTCTTTATTACCAACACCATTTATCTTTATTAAATATCATTATATTTAAACTACTTGTTTTTTTTTGTTGCTAGATTGTAAATGTTCGTTAATAAAAATGAAATGATACAAATTCTGTAAGATCCGAAAAAGTGATTTTTTAAAGGACAACTATTTAGATCAAAACTACTAAAGTCTTAATGCTAAAAAGCATGATTTACAAACTTGTACTGGTAGTGGAGAAGTTGTTATTAAGGTCAATATCTTACATATTGTTAAGTAGAAAAATGACACTGGTACAAAAACTTGTAGTGCGCATTTGCAGTTTTTTTTCCTCAATAGTCAAACTTGTAAGAATATTGTTTGTCTAATGTCTTTGATGATGATATCTGTATAAATATGTTTACTTTATCATCACTCATTGCTATATGGTGCAACAAATTAATCATGCATGATGCATCTATAGCAACAGTGCTACTAATGATGATTTAATCATGAGGTCATCGGCATATCAAGTTAGAAAAAAAGAGGGGAAGTAATGAACACATCTGCTGTCTTTCTTTTTCTACTATACCATTTACTTTATTTTAAAACGACTATTTTACACAACACTTAAAAAAAAAAAAACTTTGTTCGACTCAATCTTGGATCATGGCTCCACAAGGTTCAACCGAAAACCATGCTACCCTATGAGATTGAGAGCATGAGACACAACACATCAAGTGGAAAGAAAAAGGTGAAAGCTTACATTTTGAAGCACTTTTGTTCTGGCTTAAAATATTCTCTCCTTCATATATGATCATTTGCCTTGATCTCTCTTCTGCTGAAGCCATCCTAGACCAGACCCTTGTGCCTAAACCTCTCTGGCTAACTGGGGCTCAACTACAGTTTCTGAGCTGTCAACAACACAAGGCTCGCAACACCACATGATATCCACTAATCAAAGAGCACCACAAAACAAAGTACCTCAATGCTGAGATAAGGATTAGGGAATATCTAATTATGTAGTTCCTAATGTGTTTGGGATAAATTGAGAGCTATATAAAGAGATGCCGGTGTGTGGTATCTTTTAAGAGTTGTGTGAGTTGTGAGCTTTAGTTTTGAGTGATTTTCTAAAGCAATAAGAAGTTGAGTTTCTTATTAATCGTTGTGTGCAATCTAGCTTTTGATATCAAGTGTGTGTTCTCGTCTTGAGACAATAATTGGTATCAGAGCCAGGTTAATATGGGAAACTTGATACCGTTAACAGAGAAGAAGGAAGGAGGAGGCCTATCGGCGATAAAGTGTCCAATGCTCACCTCGAGCAATTACACGGTATGGTCCATGCGAATGAAGATAGCGATGAAGGTTCATAAAGTCTGGGAAGTAATCGAGAGCAAATCTACGGACAGTGAGAAGAACGACATGGCTATAGCTTTGTTGTTTCAAGCTATTCCCGAGGCTTTAATTCTTCAAGTTGGTGAGCAAGAAACAGCAAAAAAGGTGTGGGATGCGATAAAATCCAGGCACATGGGAGCTGAAAGAGTAAGGGAGGCACGACTTCAAACCTTGAGTGCTGAATTTGATCGGTTAAAGATGAAAGACTCTGAAACCGTTGACGACTTTGCGGGAAGGATAGGCGAGATTTCAGCAAAATCAGCGGCGTTGGGAAGCATTATCGAAGAACCGAAGTTAGTCCGAAAGGTTCTTAAGTGTCTCCCACGGAAAAAGTATATACACATGGTGGCCTCGCTAGAACAGATGTTGGACTTAAACACCACCAGCTTTGAAGACATAATAGGGCGTTTGAAAGCATACGAAGAGCGTATAGCTGAAGAAGAAGAAGTTGAAGAAGAAAAGGGAAAGTTGATGTACACAAATTCTGAAGGACAAACTAGCCAACCAAACCGGAACTACAATAGTTCATCGAGTGGTTACAATCGCGACTACAACAGAGAATACAGAGGCAGAGGCCGAGGAGGACGCTTCTCTAACCGTGGAAGAGGTCGTGGAAGACAGTTTGATTACTCAAGAATTACATGTTTTTGTTGTGATAAGAATGGACATTTCGCTGCGGACTGTCCTGATCGCTTATTGAAACTTCAAGAAGCTCAAGAAGCAGACAACACAGAAACGCAAGAAGCAGAGGAATTGATGTTACATGAGACCGTCTTCTTGAATGAAAAACATGTTATGCCGGAGAAATATGAGACAAACACCGGAGAAAATATATGGTATCTCGACAACGGCGCGAGTAATCATATGACAGGAGACAAGAGATACTTCTCAACTCTAAACACCACGATCACAGGGAAGGTCAGATTCGGGGATGACTCGCGTATTGATATAAAAGGCAAAGGAATTATATCGTTTATTGATATGGACGGCGAGTCTAGAAAGATGATGGATGTGTACTATATTCCTAACCTAAAGAGCAACATAATCAGCCTAGGCCAAGCTACCGAAGCTGGATGTGATATACGTATGAGAGGAGAGCAACTGACAATGCATGATCAGAAGGGAAAACTACTTGTTACAGCCACCAGATCGAGAAACCGCCTGTATAAAGTTTGTATGGGCTTAACAACAGAAACGAAGCTGCTTCTAACAAGATCAAGTGAGTCAAGCAAGTGGCATGCAAGACTCGGACATGTGAATCATGAGACCATGAAGTCAATGATACAAAGAGAACTTGTGATAGGGATTCCAAGTATCAGCGTCGAAGCAGAGGTCTGCGACTCATGTCTTAGAGGAAAGCAAGCAAGACGGGTATTTCCTCAAGCAACTCAGTACCGAGCAGAAAGAAGACTCCAGCTCTTACATGGGGACTTATGTGGTCCTATAAACCCGAGTACGCAAGCAGAAAAGAGATATATTTTTGTGGTGATCGATGATTATACAAGGTATATGTGGAGCATCTTACTTGAGAATAAAAACGAAGCCTTCACGAAGTTTAAATTGCTGAGAAACAGAGTGGAGCAAGAAGCTGAAGAAAAGATCCAAGTTTTTAGAACGGACAGAGGCGGAGAGTTTAATTCAATATAATTCAACTCATATTGTGAGAACTCAGGGATAAAGAGGCATCTCACTGCTCCGTATTCACCGCAGCAGAATGGCGTAGTAGAAAGACGAAACAGAACCCTCTTAGAGATGACAAGGAGCATATTGAAGCATATGAGCATGCCAAATTATTTCTGGGGAGAAGCAATCCGACACTCAACCTATCTTCTAAACAGAATAGCTACAAGGGCCCTCAAGGATAAGACCCCGTACGAGTTGTTTCACGATAAGAAACCAAATATCAGTCATCTTAGAGTCTTTGGATGTATTGGGTATGAAAAGATTGAGAAGTCGCTGCTGAAAAAGCTTGATGACAGATCAAAGATGCTTGTTAACCTTGGGACAGAACGAGGGTCAAAAGCATATCGCTTATATGACCCTCAAACCAGAAGAATAACTGTGAGTAGAGATGTTGTGTTCGACGAGATGAGAGGATGGGATTGGAGTCAGAGTAGTAACAAACAGGAACAGAACAATAATTTCAGCCTCACATTCGGAGTACATGGGAACCGTGGACTTCAAGACTATGATAATAGTCCTACACCAGATGAGACCAAGAGGATTAAAGAAGCACAAAGCGACTCTGTTACCGTAAATGACTCTGTTCCCATAGATGATGATGATGTGGAAACACAGAGTGTGAATGAAACAGAGGAACCAGAAGCAGACACTTCAAATCTGAGAAGGTCACAGCGCCAAGTCTGCAAACCAAAGTATCTAGAGGATTATATCTTGCTTGCAATCGAAGAAGGAGAAAAGCTACTGTTATGCCTCAACAACAAACCACTCTGTTTTCGTGAAGCATCTAAATCAAGAGAGTGGACGCTTGCATGCGAGGACGAGATGGAATCTATTGAAAAAAATAATACATGGGAATTGGTTGAACTACCACTCGGAGCTAAACCAATCGGGTTAAAATGGGTTTTCAAGATCAAACGAAACTCAGATGGTAGTACCAATAAGTTCAAAGCTCATCTAGTCGCAAAAGGATACGTACAGCAGTATGGAGTTGATTTTGAGGAGGTATTTGCTCCAGTGGCTCGTCTAAAAACAATCAGACTTCTCATAAATCTTGTAACAGCACACGGATGGGAAATACATCATCTAGATGTAAAAACGGCGTTTCTGCACGGGGAGCTTAAAGAAGTCGTATATGTGTCTCAACCAGAGGGATTTGAGAAGAAAGGACAAGAGCACAAGGTGTACAAGCTTAATAAGGCGTTATATGGGCTGCGACAAGCGCCAAGAACATGGAATACGAAGTTAAATAGTATTCTGATTGAGATGGAGTTCAGGAAGTGTACAAAGGAGCCGTCTATGTACAGAAAGATGATCGATGGACACCTTCTTGTGGTTGCTGTCTATGTGGACGATCTATTTGTTACAGGAACCAACAGAGAAATCATCGAGGAGTTTAAGGCAATGATGGCGTCAAAGTTCGACATGAGCGACCTTGGTAGATTAACTTACTACCTAGGAATAGAGGTGTATCAACATAGCGACGGGATAACCTTGAATCAAAGACAATACGCACGGAAGATATTACAGGAAGCAAGGATGAGCCAATGTAATCTGGTCCATACACCGATGGAGGCCGGTTTGAGGTTATCTAAGGCCGAAGATGAGAGAGAGATTGACGCCACTGAGTTTAGAAGAAACGTTGGTTGCTTAAGATACTTGCTTCATACGCATCCAGATATGGCTTACAGTGTGGGAGTACTAAGCCGCTTCATGCATAGTCCAAGGGAATCTCATGGTGCTGCGATGAAGCATTGCTTGAGATATTTACAGGGCTCGACTTGTCTTGGTCTAACGTTTCAGAGGATCACTACAAAGGTCCCACGATTACTTGGGTACAGTGATAGCAGCTACAACAGTGATCTTGACGATGGGAGGAGTATAACAGGACACATCTTTTATCTTAGAGAGAGTCCAATTACTTGGTGCTCACAAAAACAAGATGTTGTTGCCCTCTCATCATGTGAAGCAGAGTTTATGGCAGGTACGGAAGCGGCAAGACAAGCGTTGTGGTTGCAAGAACTATTGAGCGAAGTTGTTGGACGTCCAAGTGAAAAGGTCATCATACGTATTGACAACAAATCGGCCATCGCACTCACAAAGAACCCAGTCTTTCATGGTCGAAGTAAGCATATACATTCTCGATATCATTTTATAAGAGAATGTGTGGAGAAAGGGCAAATAGAGGTTGAGCATATCTCCGGTGATAAGCAAAAGGCAGATATTTTAACTAAGGCGTTAGGGAGGATCAAATTTAAAGAAATAAGAAGCTTCATTGGATTACAAGATCTTGAGGAAGAAGGTTTCAAGCTTAAGAGGGAGAATGTTGAGATAAGCTTGAAATAACTTAGAGTGCAAGTTACCTAATCCTAGTGTGTCATGTTTATCTATAAGGATTAGGGAATATCTAATTATGTAGTTCCTAATGTGTTTGGGACAAATTGAGAGCTATATAAAGAGATGCCGGTGTGTGGTATCCTTTGAGAGTTGTGTGAGTTGTGAACTTTAGTTTTGAGTGATTTTCTAAAGCAATAAGAAGTTGAGTTTCTTATTAATCGTTGTGTGCAATCTAGCTTTTGATATCAAGTGTGTATTCTCGTCTTGAGACAATACTCAGCAAGGTCTTCAACTTCTCCACCTGCAAAATCCAACTAAGTTTTCCAGGATTAGTATCAAGCTTCACGGGTTTCGTTGTTTTAGATCTGACCTTGGATGAAGATGGTTTGTTGGATTTGGATTTGGCGGTGGAAGATAGTTCTGAGTTGAATGAGGAAGATAACGATGATCTAGAATAGTATGAGTTGTATCGAGCTGCCATTTCTTGCTCGAAGAAGATTGTAGTTGCAGTGATTTTGAAATTGTGGAGAAGAACTGAAGAAGTAGAGGGAATTTTGACTTCCACAATATTTACTTCAAATTTTTCCCGTTGTCTCCATCTTATATGGGCCTTTTCATCGGTATTGGGCTAAAAAAATTTGGTGAAGACATTTTCTTAGAAACTGCAAAATTTTGTAATTAAACGGAATACGAAATTATATAAGAAAACAATAATTACGTTTAATGGCTCTAAAAAAGATTGAAGTGTAATGTTGGTATAATGTTGATGCACCCTTCTGTCATTCAGAGATATTCGACTTAGTATTAACTAAATTATTTAAAAGTTTATTACAAAAGGTTTAATTGTCAGCAACTGTATAAAATTGTTAGATGTCAATCTTGTCATTATCAACCATTCCCATGTTCCACTCCACTTTGATTGCCCTCCCTGTCTTTTTGAAATTTTCATTTTGTAGACAACCAAACAAAAATTCTAACCTAACTATGAACCAATATGTTTTAACTTTAAAATGAAACTAAAACAAAAATATATTGACCAAAAAAATATGTATTAGCTGTGAAAATTAATTTTTGGATAGCTTAATATTTAATTCCTTGAATGGTTTCAAAAATAATTATTCAGTTAGAAAATTCAAAGCTACATCTTAACTTTTAGAGGAAAAAATTTTAAATTATCAATCCATTGCTATAATGTTAAGTAGTACTCCCTCTATTTCTGAAAGATAGACTTTTTAGAGTTTTCACACATATTAAGAAAATGCATTAAATCACTATAATAAATTTATCGTTTTCTGTAATTTTAATTTTCAACAACTTTTAGCCAATAGTAATCTAATAAAACCAATTAATTTTCTTAAAGTTTACAATTTTTTCGTAAAAAATACAAAATATACATCTTTTTAAAACAAAATATTTTTCCAAAATATGGATCTTTTAGAAACAGTGGGAGTAACTTTTATTTCGCTAATTTAGCTGATATTGTTAAATAAGATTAATAATTTTGTAAGTTGCGAGTAGCTAATTTAACTCACCTCTTGTTTATAGAAAAATCGAAACAGTAAATAATGTAAGTGAATAAAATAAAAACAGCAATATTTTGCAGTGAACAAAAAAAAACAGGAATATTTTGCTATTAGCTTATTACAGAGAGAAGTAGAGAAATGACGAAAATACCCATCGTCTCTTCAAAAAAAGGAAGAGAGGATAGCCAAACAATACTCGTGCCTACCTGCCTGCCTCTCCATATATATATATATAAAGAAATCAAAATACAAAATACAAACTAAAATACAAATGCCCTATCGTATGTACTATCTTCACAATCTTCATCCCAAGCATGGTTTTTATAAATTTTACTTTATATATTTAAATCGAAGAGACAAAAAATCTGAGTCTTCTCTTGGTTTCTACAAGTCTTCATCATATAACATTTTATATATAATTCTCAACGCCATCTAATCATTTTATCAACGCAATCTAATCATTTTATCATAGACTTTTGATACATATAAATTATTTTATCATGATAGTTTTGATGGTTTTTACAAGTCTTCATCATATACTGTTATATATATATAATTATCATACATATTATAAATATATAATTATCGTATATATCTAATCATTTTATAAATGCAATCTAACTATTTTATCTCGAAAGTTTTGATACATATAAATCATTTTATCATATGATAGTTTTGATACATATAAATCATTTTTCATGATAGTTTTGATACATATAAATCATTTTTCATGATAGTTTTGATACATATAAATCAACCCAAAGTATTATTGTATTTTATATATGATAACAATAACAATAATGTCATCTTAAAGGTCCATCAGACATAGCAAAACTCTATCGTAAAACCAGGACCCTATATTCAAACTTATCTTAATCAATTTAAAAATACAAATTCAAATCAAGGTGTGATAAATAAAACGTTATTTGCTCAATGATCAACTGGGCACTTCATTGTTGAAAGGAAACTTCTAATAACTTTGATATTATTAGATTTACGATTTTGGAAACGTTTACTTATTTCGAGAACCATAATTATGGGTCAATAATGCAACGACGGTATTTGATTCCTTGATTTTTTGGTAATAATAGGAACTCGATTAGGGTCACACTCTTTTAATATCATTTGATTGTTGTATATAAGGAAGTATAAATTATTATTTCAAATTATTGAATCAATTATGTATCGACCTTGATGTCATTTCCTTTAATTTTGTCATACAAAAAAAAAAATTCTATTATTACGTTGACTACCAAATTAAGGACGATCTTAGCTCATGTGATTGGTGGGCACGTTATTTTTATTAAATGTGGAATATTATACTTCAATTACGGCTTTATTGTGTCAAGGTTTCGTTCAACTCTACACGGGTTTGACGTTTTATTATAAATATATGTCTTCTACAATTCAAGAGACTCACCACAATCTTCTTCCCGACTCACTATTTATCAAAGTTCTCTCTCAACCAAATTCATGGCTGGATTTACAAACGTGTCCGATTTGAAACCTTTCAAAACAATGTGGAAGGTTAGGGTGAATATCGTCAGGATAGAGTACCATTTGTTTTTTTTCTTCTGACCTTATTATTATTCTTTAGTACTTTATTTAAAGCATATGAGATCATATAACTGTATTGTTATGTGCACTATTGCTGCCGCTGAATTTATTTTGATAAACTAATCCTTAGTTATTTCTATTTATAGGATTGCAAACCGGAGTTGAACATTTTTTGTAACTTTTTGCTTTATCGGTTTATTTTGTTTCCTTATAATTTATTTCTTACGTATTTTATTTTTGTATTACCTATATTTCTTTTAATATTATAATTATAATTTTATTATGAAAATAATAATTCTATTTCATATGTTTTGATTTGTCTTAAATCCATAATAAATGAACTAAAATTATTGCATATAATTATATATTTTATTTTAATAAAATAAATCTGACACATAACCAGTTACAAGCTTTTTCTTAAAAACCATTAATCTTATATTATATAAACATGCACCCTTTCGAAGATAGCTACCATTAGATCTAATATTTGTACTTATAACTTTAAAATTTCTAATATCTATAAATTAAAAATTAAAATATCTTTTGGTCACTCACCCTGCGCAAGGCGCAGGTTATCACCTAGTATATATATATAAAGAAAAAAACAATAAAACATCGTCTGTCTACTCCCTCACTTCTCTGCTACACACACACGAACTCCATCCTTTTTTTATTTTTAAAATAGTATTTCTGATTTGGGCCATTTTCGATTATTATTAATTTGTAAAGATTTTCGGTAAAGGGGGCCTCTCTTTTAGATTTCATTCTCCGTTTAATTTCTTACTCTGGTATAGTAAGTAACTAAAGATTCTCTCTTTCTATAGCTTCCTCTTTGGTGGGTACTGTACTTGTTGTTACGTTTCGCTTCTGATTTCTTCATCTTTCCAGGATTCAAAGCTCTTGGGTCGATCGGTTTCCCGAATCTGATCACGACCCTGCTCCCAAGTCCACCTCTTTTGCCTTCCTACGAGGTTTGTTTCTTTGCTTCTGAGTAGAAGATTGAGTTTTCTCCTTTGATTCTTCTATCTACGTTTTGTATTAGTGAATCAGAATGGAGTTGGATTCTTCATGTAAGCTATTCATCGGTGGGATCTCTTGGGAAACCACTGAAGATCGTCTCCGTCACTATTTTCAGACCTTTGGCGAGGTTTTAGAGGCGCTTGTCATCAAGGATCGACTCACTGGCCGTGCCCGTGGCTTTGGTTTCATCGTCTTTAAACACTCCAATGTCGCTCAGAGTGTCCTTCTCCAGAAACACATGATTGATGGTAAATCTGTAAGTAAATCTCCTTAGCATTGTCAAGATTGTTGCTTTTCAGTATAATGAATAGAAAGATCCTTCTTGAATGTATAAACTACACGTCTTGCTCAATGTATGGTGCTTTATCTCACTTGGCACTTGTAGCAAAGCTAATTTGTAGTTTCATCCTACCTTTCTCTGATGTCAATAGTTTCTGGAATGCCTTATTACCGCCAATATAACTAACTCTTGACTGTGGTGATTCTAGTTTGTAATGCTACATTTCTTCCAGTTTAATGTTTAAGAGTTGTTTGTTTGTGGGCAGGTGGAGGCGAAGAAGGCAGTTCCAAGAGATGATCACATCTCACTGAACAAAAGTAACAGTAGTCTCCAGGGATCCCCTGGTCCATCACACTCTAAAAAGATATTTGTGGGAGGCTTGGCATCATCAGTGACGGAGGCTGAGTTCAACAAGTACTTTTCTCAGTTTGGGACTATCATTGATCTTGTGGTGATGTATGACCACAAAACTCAGCGCCCCAGAGGCTTTGGCTTCGTTACATACGACTCACAAGAGGCTGTTGACAGAGTGCTGCAGAGGAAGTTCCATGAACTCGATGGTAAGATGGTTGAGGTCAAATTGGCCGTCCCCAAGGAAACGTCTCCCAGTCCAAACCGGAACATTAACAGCTTAAGTAACTTCGGAAGTAGCAGGATGAGTTTGTTGCTTAATGATTACACCCAAGGGTTTAACCTGAGTCCAACCTCAGTCCACGGAGCAAAACCTGAAGTTTGGTACAGTCCAGCAATGAGTAACCGAGGCAGCTTCTCTCCCTTTGGCCACGGATTTGAGATTGAGCTGGATTTTATTGAGGGAAACCATAAGCAGAGTTATGTTAGTAGATCCAGTGGAGGCTTTGAAAGGCCGTTTAGCCCTGGATATAACGCAAGTCTTAGCAGGTGTGGTGGCCAAAGGAATGGTTCTGTCAACCAAAATCAACTATGGGGGAATAATGGTGGTGTGAGTTACATGTCAAACGCTGAAATAAGGGGAGGGTTCAATAGGAACTATGGAGTAGGAAGCATAGGAGAGAAGTGGGGAACAGTTGGTGAAGGGCGTATTAATTATGGTAGAAGTAATGTAATGGGCATAGGATCTAGAGGAGGAGGAGGAGGAGTTCATATGAGCAGCTCAGGTTGGGGAATGTCCAGTGAAGGAGGGATGCACGGTTTTGGATACATGAACAACACAGAGGTAAGAATTAAGGTAGCCTTTTGCTTTGATGATCGAACCAACGTGATGGATTAGGATTACTAATGAATGGTACTTTTGCAGGAATTGCTGCTAGCTTAGAGACTTGACATATCTACACTTAGTAAGATGAGATGATTATGAAGTGAGTTTTAAGAGAGAAACTTATTAGAGTCCCATAAATTTTCAAATTTGAGTTTCTTTGCTTTTTGTTTTAGTTTGAAATTTTGGTTTTTGATCCTTGTTTTGTTTTGCTGTAAAATGACAAGTACAAATGGAAGAAAACAAGAAATAGAGAGTTTCATACTTTCGTGTCGCTTTTTGGGTGGGGTATTCAATCGAAAATTATATTGATTTGGAACTATTTGATTTTAATTAGTTTTTAAATGATTTGAGGTGAATTTGAAAATTTGATATAATTTTTGTTAAATTACACTAGAATTTATACGAGATTTAAATTTGATTTTTTAATTAAAAAACTCTGCTGAAACATTTAAACTACTCTAAAAAACTACTTTTTAAAAATCAATAACAGTGGATTTTTAAATATATTACGAAATTCCGTAAGTTTAATAACATTAAATTTTAAAATATTTTTTAAAAAATTCATGTTTGAATGAATAATTGTAGGTTTGCAATTTTCAATATGACGGTAAAGAATATGGAAATGAATGAAGTTGGTGTTTGGTAGAAATTTAGAGCCCAAAGTTCAGCACAAGCCCTTACATACATATATCACGCTGTCGTTTCTGCAGTCCTTCTACTGCTGTCTCTTTCTCTGTCTTTTTTTGACTGAATGAGAGGAATATGGAAGATATAGAAAGACAGAAGATGTTGAATGGTGATAGATACAGAAGGAAATGGAAGAGTAATAAATAAAAGAGGAATGGGTTAAGAGTTGTAATATGAGTAGAACACGTAACTGGACCAGTGTTTATGTGTAGGAGTATTCTACACATAATATGATGAGAGCATTGATTCACAATATCTTCAAAGACAAAGTAATTAGGAACAAGATAGAGCATTTAAGATTAAGAGAATAGGGAACTGTAGAGTTGCCTTGGCAGGAGGGGAAAGCATTATGGTGAGTTTATCTATAGTCTACAAAAACGGTTATCTTCGGAACTCAGTGGTCCCTCCCCTCATGAGTCAAGCAAGACCCATCGACGTCTCACGCCTCACAAATAAGAACCCCCAACGCCACATTCTGGTGTGTCCTCTTCTCTTAAATGCCCTCTTTTGCTTCTTTCTTTATAAACACAGCCAAGACATGATTGTTTTGGGAACTTGTCTTGAGTTCCTAACTTCCAATGCGGCTGCTATCATCTGAACCTCAGCTTAACTCTACATGTAAGTCCCAAAGCTGCAGCTGGAAGCCTTACTCTCATTCCAATGACTTTGCTGCCAACGCCTCTATTCTTCTAATCATCATTTTCTCGTCTCTCATCTGCGTCCTCTCTCTCCAGGCTGCCTTACGTTGTTGCCTCCGTCCTGTCCTCCAGCATGATGACCCTAAACCCGACCCTGACCCTGAGATCTCTCCTTCGGAACCTTTCCCGATACTTGTCTACTCCCCTGGACTTAACCTGGCAGGCACTGAAGCAGAGTGCATTATTTGCTTGTCTGAATTCCAGAACGGTGATACCCTCCGCGTGTTGGATAGATGCAAACATGGATTCCACGTTCACTGCATCCAGCAGTGGTTCTCCTCCAACCGTTCCTGTCCCACTTGCCGTACAGACATCTTCTCCTCACCAACCGGAATTCCTTAGTCAGATGACCTCATGCTTTTGACTACTTTTTCCTTTTTATTTTCCTTCCCATGTCAGACCTCTATCATGCTTTTCCAAGCTATAGTTTATTTGTTACCTTTTGTTGTTTTATATTCCATGAAATCGCAAACACACACAAAGAGAGAAAGAAAAAAACGATATAAAGTCACTTTTGTGAAGCAAACTGTACTATACGCAAAACAAACAAAGACAGTAACGAATAACATTACCTCAAAACATAGAGGGACCAAAGGCTTTATTCAATGTTGGAGTTCAAGGTATGAAAGATACTAACTTCCCACATGTTGGATAAGAAAGAATGAAGTGTTAGTGGATAAGATATTGGAGAGAAAAGACAAAAGTGAATGAGTCATATTACGAACATTAACTACATTGACATGGTATGATTGTGGCAATAGGAGAAAATTTCCTAGAGCGTTAGAACACACTTCCCAGACACACTATTATTAAATCAGTGAACTCTTCCCATTTGATATCATCTTGAACTTGCATACCAGGGGAACAACTGGGCTGCATCTGTGTATATATATCTACTGCCATCTCTAAGACAATGAGGTTTTACTGCAAGCTATATAAAGATCACAACATGCTCTTAAACCATAAATAAGCTGTCTATTCCAAGATTTATTGAGATTTAGTGCGCATAGTGTTTCAAGTTCAACTTACATTGGAGCTACGGTCATCAACAAGGATTAAAATAAATAGCACAAAAGACAAAAAAAGGACAAAATACATTGTCAAGAGTGGGCTTTGAGCCCAGACATTGAAGCTAACAAGTGAACGTTATTACCAGAAGTTGTATGAGGCAGAGGACTGTCCCAGACATTGAAGCTACGATCATCAACTTAATATAAATAGCACAGAAGACAAAAAAAAAAGGAAAAAACATTGTCAAGAGTGGGATTTGAACCCACGCCCTTTCGGACCCGCACCTGAAGCGGGCGCCTTAGACCAACTCGGCCATCTTGACATTTTGTTAATGGTCAATCTTTGTTTAAAATAATCACATTACTTGGTAACTTGTGGTCTGCTCTCAGCTTTTAAATGTTTAATTAACATTTCTGAAAATGAAGGATAAAGAAACAGAAGATATGCTTTCCTAATTCATTTTAATACTATTGATTAATGAGTTTAAAGATTCAGTAGAACAAGTTCACAGATTCATAACAAGTTTAAGGATTCCTGGTGTTAGTCATGTAAATAACTAAATAACCTAGGCTAGAGCCCTTAACAATTTTAGTTAGATTGTTCTCCAGTAAGCACAATGCAAAAGCAAGACACTAAAGATAAATCCACGTAAATTTGCTCATGTGGGCAAACGGAGTAAGTAAAACTGTAAAAGTGACTGCTAACACAGATTCAAAGACCAGCGAGGAGGAAAAGAAACGTAACAGAATATATATATAGAGGTCACATGAAATCACCTTCCGTTTGCATTTTAAGAATGTAACATGGAAATTTCTAATAGTCCTTGTTATTCAAACATATGTCAAACTCAACTGATAAACAACGTGATCGGTTCACAATATCCAAAGTTTTCAACCAATGCAATCTGCACTAAATTTTCAGTATTGCATCACTAGCAGCTAGATTTAAATGCCGCAAGCGTGTGCTTCCTTCGCTTTATACAAGGGCCGGCAGTGCTCAGAACTCAGAAGATACAAAAGGCTGTTCCATATTCAAAATGTAACTCACAAGGACTTACTAAACTGCTCTTGTCTGAATCTACTAATGCAAGCTAGTAGAGAAACAAGCCACTTTCTTATACAGAATACAACTCCAACAACTTAAATTTCATCATCTTTTACATACTGCGATAGCTGTAGCAACAAGATTAACACTCATTATTAACTTGACACTAAGTGTAGTTAGTTACTCTATGTTGAGAATGAGTTGACGAGTTGTACACTGAGTCGATGGATGAGTAGTGGAAGAAATACATTTATTGGTCTTATAAAACTCTCTCCATCCATCGATCTCGGCCACTTTGTGATGAGACAGAGCAGGGATGCATCTCCTGTCCACGATCTCAAGTATCTTCTCCGTTCTCCCCAGATGCATTGCCGCTTCTCTCACCAAAGCTTCCCTCACTTCCACCGCCGTTACCAAACACTGCATTCCCACCACTCTTGCCGTGTTGCAGAAGCAACCTGCTACTATGTCCGACACCATCCTTTCCACCTCTCTGAACAGAGTATCCTCTGTTCCAATGTTTCTTGATTCGTATTTCTTCAAAAGGGTTTGGCTGATTCGGTACATGGAGTTTGCTGCCAGAGTCTTGATGGGCCAGCGTGAGGGCTTCAGCATCATGTTCTTCTCCCACGAGTCGCTGAACTCTTTCTCTGCTATATCCGCAAGCTCTTTAAGAACTTCTTGTGGTCTTGCACTCTGTTTCTTAGATAGTTTTTTTAGATCCACCTTGAGCCACTTATGGTAGAGATCAACTCCTAACCAGACTACTTCTGCAGCTTTTCTGCTGTTCGTTAGCTCTCCTTCAATGTCTAAGACGTCTTCAAACTTCTTGACATAGACCAACGCCTCGTTTACAGCCTTCACTAACTTCTTCAGCAAGCAAGGGTTGATGTTGGGAAGTGAAGCAGCGATACTAGTCAGTGTTACTAATGGAAGAGCCCAGCAATTAGGTGGCTCTCCAGAGTCCGCCAGAGAAGTAACATCCTCGCTGTCGAAGTCTTTAATCCCTTCAAATCCTTTTGAGATGGGATCTGTTGCCTCCAAGAGCTCTATCAAGTTTTGTGGCTGTTTCTTCCGACCCCTTTGTATCAAGTGGTTTGTGGCCTCGCGGTTGCTCCGTGCCATGTAATCAACCAGCTCCTCCTCTCCTTCAAGATGCAGAACGTATTGTCTCGTTGGATCTAATATAGAGGACGAGCCAGGGTTTGTTTTGATCCTACTCACACAGTAGACCGCGATGAACCGGAGGAACTTGCTAGCAAACACTATCCCGTACTGTGTTCCAATGCAGAGATCAAGTATGAATCGGTTTACGTCGTGTGCAAGCTTCCTACTGCGGCGACCATGGAGCATCCAAAAGTTTAAGGGATGTTCTTTCTTCTCCGAGAGGCTCTCTACCCAATAACTCTCTACTCTCAACTCATCTCTGAAAGATTTGTTTGCTTCTGATGAACACCTCAAGTTCACTGCAGTAAACCATCTGCTCGCTGGAGCAACGGTTCCTATGGCCACTGCAGCCGCCTGAGAGACAAGAACCAAAGTGGTTGACCATTTGTAGTCAGAGTCTCCATTACAGAACAAGAGAGACCTTGGTTGAAGAAAGTAAGAGCGGAGCATGGCTTCAGCCAAAGTGACTGCATTCAAGAAACAGAGGAAACCAGAGGTGGTGCAGGTGACAGAGCGAGCCATCACGAACTGAGGGCTACAAGTGTGAGCCATCATCCAGAACTTCATCAGATCTTCTTTAAGCTCACATAACCCTCCTCTTCTCTCCGTCTGATACAAAGGACACTGCTTCAAAGCCAACTCGTAACTCTTCTTATACTTGAGCTCCAAGAAACGCTTTGTAGCGGGGACTGTCATAGCAGAGAAGCTCAAGATCACAAACATTAGAAGCGTGAGGACGATGACCAAAGCGTGTTCTCGAGGGAACACGTAGATGGCACCTGTCCCTAGTTGGATACAGATGTTGACAATGTCGGTGACGACGAGAATCCCAAGAGCCACGAGGTTCATGAGGAGGTCTCGAGTGACCATGAAACCCAGAGAAGGCAAGGTGTTGGCCATCACGGTGCAGACGAAGACGTTGCTGCTGAGCTTAGAGAGCTGGTCCTGGCGGCTCGGCATGCAAGTGTTGAGATCGACCGAGAGTTTGACGCAGACGGCGAGGAAGGTGAGCGTGGTGGCGTTGAGAGAGAATGACTTGCATGGAAACCAGAACCTGCGGTTGCGGAAGCCGCGGAGTAGATCGGCGAACATGGCGAGTCCGCAGATGAGTGAAGCTGCGGCCACGTAGACGCCTATCCAAGGTAAGGGTTTGCTGAACTCTGTGTCGCTAAGCTTGCCATTACCATCGCACCCCATCGCTTTTTTTTTTGATGATGTTCCGTTTCTTCCTCTGCTTCTTCTATTTATATGCAAGAAAGAGTGAGTGAGAAAGGCACATGGTGTCTTGATGTAATTAATGTTGTGTAGACTGTAGACTCTCTCATTCAGTAACAAACTGGCTTTGATTTTTTTATTCAAGTTATAGATTCATTCCCTCTTCTTGTATCTTCCTCTCCACTGTCCTCAGGTTAGACTCACTCAGTAACAGACTGGCTTTGAATTTGATTCAATGATTCCTTAACACTATCTCAAGTGAAGACTAGTTCCCTCTTCTTGTCTCTTCCTCACCACGGTCTCAAGTTCAGACTTTAAGAAACGAAAGTTGGCTGCATTCACTGAACTGTGATACACCTCTCTTCTTGTCTTTTCCTCTACACGGTCTCAAGTTAGACTCATTCAAAAAAAAAAAAAGTTAGACTCATTCAGAGACTATTTATTACACTTCTTTTATGTTCGTCGTCCATTGTGTCTGCTTTCAGTTTTATTCCTCGACAAGCCCAATAACTTGGCAGGCTTTATAGATATATGGGCCTTATAAATAGTATCTAGGCCCAAATTTGATGATAATGTAAAACAAAAAGAAACGTTCTGATCACAAAAACATTAACAATGGCGGCCGCGTTTCTCCCGGCGACGACTCTCCGTCTCACTCCATTCTCTACTCTCCGTTTCTTATCCTCATTCCATCTTTCTAATCCTCTCTTCCGCCCTCAACGCCGCCCGATACCCGAAGGTTTTCCGGCGAATGCTCGCCGGAGATGCTTTTGCACCGCCGTCTCCGAATCTCCCGGTTCCGGCGAGGGAAAGAAGGTGGATAACAGATACGAGAATCGATTCGGGAGTAAAGTTGGAGAATTCAGGAGGAAGTTGAAGATAGCTGAAGTGAAAGGAGGAGAAGACCAAGGTCTTGGTCGCGTGGGGCAGAGCCTCAGCATCATGGGTTGGGTCCGTACACTTCGTTCTCAGAGCAGTGTCACGTTCATCGAGGTGGATTCTCAATTCCCGGTTTACTTACAGCCGGTTTAATTTAATTGACTGCTCACAAGATTTGAATCTGTTTTGAAGATAAATGATGGTTCATGCTTATCAAACTTGCAATGTGTGATGAATCCAGACGCGGAAGGGTATGATCAGGTAATCAATGTCATTTTCATTTGATTGTGACATTGATAGGAGCCTCTAAAGTCCTTGACTTTGGTATATGTAAACTGGACGATGTTAGGTAGAATCTGGTTCGGTGTTGACTGGAGCATCCATTACTGTACAAGGTACTATTGTGGCCAGCCAGGGGACAAAGCAAAAGGTGGAGCTAAAGGTTGAGAAAATCATTGTGGTAAGTCTTTGCTTCTTTTACTTTTAGTAGACCTCCTCAGAACTTTTAAGTTATTTTTGTCACTTACTTCCACTTTACAACAGGTTGGCAAGTGTGACTCTTCCTATCCGATCCAGAAGAAGAGGGTTAGCCGGGAGTTCTTGAGAACCAAGGCTCATCTGCGTCCAAGAACCAATACTTTTGGGGCGGTAATGTTTCTTTCTTAATTGATTGCTACTTTTACTTTGTAAAGGATCCTGAAACTCTCTACACCGGTGAAATAGAAGCATGGCTCTTATTAGAAACTGTTGTTTGTTTAAGTACATTTGTGTTGTTAACAGACAGCTTCTACAGTTATTCGCTCCTTTTTACGGCTTCTTTCCTTGAAACTTGATAGTGAACTTACTGTTGCAAAATAATCACATTTTTAATATTCGCAACGTCTCGCTTCAGGTGGCGAGAGTTAGGAATGCTCTGGCATATGCTACGCACAAGTTCTTTCAAGAAAGTGGATTTGTCTGGGTGGCAAGCCCAATTATCACAGCATCTGATTGTGAAGGAGCTGGAGAACAGTTTTGTGTCACCACACTCGTAAGCACCTTAGCTCTCAACATCACAATATTCTGTTACAAACAATAACAACCCATTAACAGCTTGATTACTTTCAACAAGTACTACAACTCTCAACTCAGAAAGGATGGAATTACACCTTAACTATACTTCACTTTTTAGATTCCCAGCTCTCATGAGACCACCGATTCTTCCATTGATGCGATTCCAAAAACAAAGGGAGGGTTGGTCGATTGGTCTCAGGTGTGTACCAGCTCCAAATCTTTTGTTTCGTGAGAGATGAACTTGCAACTGTAACAGATTTCATGGTTGTATTTCACAGGACTTCTTTGGGAAGCCAGCATTCTTGACCGTCTCTGGGCAACTCAATGGAGAAACATATGCCACCGCTCTCTCAGATGTAAAAGATTAACTTCCTCGAGCTAGATTTTTTGGTTAGCAAGCGTCCGAGTTTCTCATATGTATTACTTTACAGGTATACACATTTGGTCCTAC
Source organism: Brassica nigra (assembly GCA_016432835.1). Classification (NCBI taxonomy): domain Eukaryota; kingdom Viridiplantae; phylum Streptophyta; class Magnoliopsida; order Brassicales; family Brassicaceae; genus Brassica; species Brassica nigra. The sequence continues at coordinate 22,974,463 of CM028249.1, read as the reverse complement.
ATTTCGAGCTGAGAATTCCAACACTGCCAGGCACTTAGCTGAATTTTGGGTCAGCATTATTTCATCTTCCAGCCAAACTGAAAATTGATTTTTTATCCTTACTATGTGCATTTTTCTAAAGACCTCTCTCTTTCTATTGATGTAAGATGATTGAACCAGAACTTGCTTTTGCCGACCTGAATGATGACATGGCTTGTGCCACCGCCTACCTCCAGTACGTCGTATGTTTCTCTCTCACTTTATATTTCCTCCAGTTATGTATGAGCCTTGTCAGTTTCTTAACGTCATCTAGAATTAATATGATTGTAATTTATCTCTTGATAGGTTAAATACGTTCTTGATAATTGCAAGGAAGACATGGAGTTTTTTGATACATGGATTGAGAAAGGAATCATTCATCGGTTGAGTGTATGTCCTCTCTGATTCTTACTCCGTTATCAGAAAGGAAAATTAAATGCAGTTTGCACTGGCTGATATATTATGATCTAACTTGTAAAGGACGTAGTTGAGAAAGAGTTTCTACAGCTGGGTTACACAGACGCCATTGAACTTCTTCTGAAAGCAAACAAGAAATTTGAATTCCCGGTAAAGGCTTGTACTTTCTTCTTTGGATTAGATTTGAGCTGTATATTTTGGAATAAAAAATGCAAACTTCATTTTGCATTTCCTTGTATTGATCTGGCCTCTGAGCTAGTATAGATCTGGTTGTTGTAGGTGAAGTGGGGGCTCGATTTGCAGAGCGAGCATGAAAGGTACATAACAGAAGAGGCATTTGGGGGTCGACCTGTGATAATAAGAGACTATCCAAAGGAGATAAAAGCGTTTTATATGCGTGAGAATGATGATGGGAAGACAGTGGCAGCAATGGATATGCTGGTGCCCCGGGTAAGAGTAAAGATTTTGTATTAAACCAAAAAAAAAAAAAAAAACTAGTTTGATAAGTTGTTTTGATGATTAACGATGTTGTGTTTGGGTAAGAAAAGATAGGGGAGCTGATAGGTGGAAGCCAAAGAGAGGAAAGGCTTGAAGTGTTGGAAGCGAGACTTGATGAGTTGAAACTTGACAAAGAGAGCTACTGGTGGTACCTCGACCTCCGCCGCTATGGTTCAGGTCTCTTTTCTTCTTCTGATTTATTTTTTTCTTGAATCTTCTTTGGATGGTTAAGAAAGGGAAACAAAAAAAAAAAAAATAGAAAACTTGGAGGATGATGAAGGGCTTTTGTTATTGTGTGTGTATGTAGTTCCTCACGCAGGATTCGGGCTAGGGTTTGAGAGGCTGGTCCAGTTTGCCACTGGAATTGATAATATCAGAGACGTTATTCCTTTCCCGCGCTCACCTGGCTCTGCTGATTTCTGATTCATGTCTCATTTTCATTCTTTACACACCCCTTACCTTACCTTTCCTCTATTTTTTTTTTTCATGTCCTCCAAATTAATGTACTCCTATGTGCCATAATGTTCGATAAAGTTGGGAATTTGTCATATTACAAAGGTTTTGTATTTCTGTATTTAATATTTATTTAAGCCTACTTTTTGCTCCTGCGTTAGATCTAGGGTGGTGTTTGGGTTTGGTTCGTGCATTTCCAATTTTTGGATGTTTGGGTTTATGGCATATGACCAGTTCGAATATTTTATATTTGCATATTGGGATGGTTCTCTTTGTTTCGGATCGAGTTCATATAGCGTTTTGAAAGTCAGTTTTTGGGATTTTGGATCTTTTCAGATTTTGGGTCGGTCTACGTCTGGACTAGATGCTCCAAGCGTAGTATGGTTTGCTATCCTACAACATCCTACTGACCTATACATGTTGAAGCAAAACATAGAAAACATGTCACAAATGATCAGCTACCTAGGATAACATAACATTCATATTGATAGTTGGTGGTGGCGACTTCATCCAGGTTGAATTATTGTGCTGCATCCTACTAGATGATGGGAGTTCCAACTGGATTGAACTGTTGTCCTTGCGGAGTGAGGTCCGAGTTGTTTCATATCCCACTTACGCGAGATGTATCCACTCTGGTCATTGTTATATATGTCTCATGTCGGAATCTTCATAGAGTTTTTATGTTGAATCCTCTTCCCTTTTAGTGCTAATAAATGATGGACTTAAAATTCATTTAAAAATTAGGGTTAGAGTTTATACTAACGTATCAAAGAAGTAATTTGCAAAAGTATTGTATATTGATGATTTCAGTTTGAAAAAGTATGCCAATGATCTTACAAGCTTAAACAAGTGTGATGAACAAGGGGTATAAGAAACACTAGAGAGTAATTTGAGTATATGTTTGATATTAAGTCTTGGATCCTCCTCCTTTTAATCCTTTTATAGTTGTTACTTGTTAGGAAGAGAATCTCCGGCCGGTATCATGAGCCTTCAAGACCGTATTTACTGCTCTGATTTTCTTTACATTTTGGATTGACCGCGTCATATCAGCATTGACTCTTCTTAGAGCTCATGATCGGCCTTCATCTATCTTGGCCTTATTGTTTTCTTATTAAGCCTTAGACTATTGGGCCAGATTCTTGAACCGAGTTTGGAGTGGAGGTAAAACCTGCCTCCAACATTGAAGTTGGATGAAGAGCTAGTTCATGAAGTTAATTTTCGATATGGATAACATTTATGTTAACTGGCATTTTATTTGTTGCATGATACTATTTACTAGGTGATTCTCCCGTGCTCATACACGGATATAAATATTTATAAATATATAAACTATAATAATTGACTGTTATTTATTTTTAATTTTAAATTATTTTATAATTTGTATGCATAACTTATATTAATAATACTATATTACTTTAAATACAGATATAATTTTAGATATATTATATTTAGTCAGTTTTTTTGTTTTTACAGTTGATTTAATTATCATTTGGGTATATTAGATTGTCTCTATTTCTCTGAATTCAACTCTAATATTTCTTATTTTTAATATATTAAAATTATGATTTTTTTTTGCATTTACGTTGGTTGTTGTCTTAGATATGTAAATATATTTGAGAAAGATTATGTATAACTTAAGATATATTATGCTTAGAATGAAATAAAAATAAAATAGAATGTCTTATTCCAAATTACGTAAATTAGTATAACGATAATATTCTACAGTCTCATGCATATATATAAATCTTACAAAAGAACTAAATTATAACAGTTGGTTAATATTTTATCTTAATTTTGTTAATATGTTTTGATTCATCCTATAGTTTACATTTATAAAATAAATTTTATTATAAAATTTTATATTTTATTGTAATTAAATCTATGATTTAGATATAAGTTTGATTAGTCGAGTCACTCATGTTGTGAGTATATTGAATTACATATATTCTTTCAAATTCAAACCGAAGTATAATTATATTTATTATAATTAAGTGAAATCAAATTAATTTTATTTATCGTTTAAATGTGCATGTAGTTTCATAATATTTACCAAATTATATGTTGATCTCTTTTTAAAAAATCAGAAAATAAAGTGATGATCAATAGGAAGTCACATACATAAGTAACTAATACATTTTTGGAGGCTCATGAACACGTATCAGTATTTACAATAATTAAAATATTTTATAAATTCTAAATAATTTTATGACTTAGATTTATTAAACAGTAAACTGAAATTTGTTTAAAATAATATTAAAATGAGAGTTCAGATTTGCTTTGGTATTTTAATTATATCACTACAAGAAAATAGCTCTATTGCAACAGAAAAAATGCAACGTTCATTTTCGTTAATAATTTGCTATGATTATTGCAATATTTTTGCAATAACGAATAATCGTACAGTTTCATTACAAATTTATTGCAAAATAACAACTATAACAGACATTGCATATTTTCGTTACTAAATTGCAACCTTTTGCAACATAGACTAATATCTTGCTAATTTCGCAAGAAACATTCAACATTTTTGAATCATTGCTAATTTGCATTAAAAAAATATAAAAATATGTGGCAAAAAATGTGACAGTGATTATAATTTTTATTATATGTTTTATAGAAAAAGGTTTATAGTTTTGTTAGGCCTGGTATTTCGGTATCGGTTCGGTTCGGTTCGGTATTTCGGTAGGGGTTATAGGATCCATTTACTACTTTACAAAACTTTGGTCGGTTTGGTTCGGATAGTTTTGGGTTTGGTTTGGCTCGGATAGTAAAACTAAGAACGGAAAATACCCAGAAAAATTCGGTTCTCATTTGGTTCCGGTTCAGATAGTTCAGATAGTTCGGTAAAATATCGGTTATTTAGGATAAAATATCAAATCATTAGGATGATTTAGATAAAAAATAGATATTTTGAATTACTTTGGATATTTCGGATAAAATTAACCGGATACTTTCGGATAATTCGGGTAGTTCGGATATTTCATAATAATTTAGTTATCTTTAAATATTTTTGTGTCTTTTAATAAATTTTAAGTTATAAAGATATATTTAGTTATGTTATATGTATATATAATTAATATTTTTATATATTCGGTATCCATTCGTTCTCGGTTGGTTCAGTTCAGTTCGGTTATTTCGGATATAGAAATATAGGAACCATTCGGTATTTGAAGATCCTCGGTTCGGTTCTGGTATTTCAGTTCGGTTCGGTTCGGCTCTTCGGTTCGGTTTTTTACCCAGGCCTAGTTTTGTATATTAAATAGAAAATATATAACATATATTTATATTGTATATTTAAACATGTACACTATATTTAAGTTTCAGATTCTTGAGATTTTGTTAATAGTTTATTTTATGAATTTTATTTGGTTTTCGTCTACTATGGTATAATTTACCTATTCAAAATAAAAGAAATTAGACAAAAAAATTTACATATTCTTCAAAGATAATTATAATTAAAGATGCTATATAACTTATATAATATAAGTGACATCTTTATCGCTTCTTATTTTTTTCTTTTAACTTCCAAGATCTTTATCAAAAAAAAAAGAATAAAAAAAACTAAACACGTTACCTTCTTCCAAATCATCTCTTTCAGTCATAACCCAGAATCTATCTCTCTCCACTTGTTGCGTTCTTTGTTTTGAAACAGAGTAGCACAGCAACAAGAGACGTTAGGACTTTCTGTTTTAATCTCTCTAAATCCTCTGTTTACTCCCTTTAGTAAGTTGACTCCTTCTATCGCCTTATCTATTATGTTTCTCTCTGGCTTTATTAGGTTTGTAGTTTAAGTCTTATAAGGATTGAGTTTTAAATTTTTACTTAACCTCTGTTTTTATCCTGAAAAAAATAGATACAATTTGTTGCTGTTTCTTCCCTGATTGAACGGCTCGGAACACTGACTTACGTCTACTTGTCGTACGATTGATTCTGCTCACTCGGTATGATGAATCTGATATATGTGTATCTGTATTTATGCTATTCAACGAGAGTCTCAGAAGTCTAAATCTAGACAACTTTGAACGGCTCGGAAAACTTACGTCTACTTGTTGACTATACAGGTGCCATTCGGGAGTCTGTTGATACCAACTAAATTATTCAAAAGCAAAACTGAGGTAATTATTTGTTAGAAACGTTCCTGGTATATGTACTTATGCATTGAGTTAATGATTTATTCAAGTTCTACATCAGTTGGTTGCAGATTTTTTGAATTTCTAAAATGTCTTCGAGTAATGCTATGAGGCAATGGATGTATGCAAGAATTGATCCCAATACCAATCAAGTCTCGAATGCATTTACAGAAGGATTGAAAGGTTTCATGGCTATTGCTAAAAACCATGTTTTATTTACTCAAAAGCAGAAAATATTCTGTCCGTGCATCAAGTGTGAGAATAGAAAATTGCTTGATGAGCAAACAGTCGTTGGCCATTTATATAACAGAGGATTTATGGCTAATTATCTTGTTTGGGTTGCACAAGGAGAAGACTATGGAGTTGACAATCACCCGCAACATGCTCAGGAAAATACAAACACGCCCATAGATGTTTCCATGCAAGCTCAAAACTCTTATGTTGAGATGATAAGTGATGCCTTTAATGATCATACATCCTCTCATGTAAGTATTGAAGAAGATCCCAATGAAGAAGCCAAAAAATTTTTCAGTCTGTTAAATGCAAGCCAAAATCCTATATATGATGGATGCGAGAAGGACACTCACAGTTGTCATTTGGCTCGATGTATGACTCTGAAAACAGATTATAACTTGTCTGAGAAGTGCATGGATTATATTGCTCAAATGTTGAAAGACTACATGCCTGCAGATAACACTGCCACTGCTTCATACTACGACACAAAGAAACTGATGCGATCATTGGGGCTGCCTTACAAAAAGATAGATGTGTGTCAGAATAATTGTATGATCTTCGGAAGAACGACGAGACCTAGAAAGCTGTAAATTTTGTGCAGCTGCTAGATTCAAAAGTTCAAAACCTGGAAGAAAAAAAGTTCCTTTTCGACAAATGTTTTATCTTCCAATAGCTGATAGACTGAAAAGATTATATCAGTCGAAGAAGACAGCTTCACATATGAGGTGGCACAAAGAGCATTATTCAACTCAGGCTAGTAATGTTATGAGTCATCCATCAGATGGTGAAGCATGGAAACACTTTAACCAGGTATATCCTGATTTTGCCAATGAATCTAGAAATGTCTATCTTGGTTTGTGCACGGATGGATTTAATCCTTTTGGTATGTCTGGTCAAAATTATTCGCTGTGGCCGGTCATTCTTACTCCATATAATCTACCACCGACATGTGTATGAAACGTGAGTTTATGTTTCTCACAATATTAATTCCTGGTCCCAACCATCCAAAAAGGAGTTTAGATGTGTTTTTACAGCCTCTCATAGAGGAGCTTAATGGTTTATGGACTGATGGAGTTGAGTCATATGATGTATCGCTGAAGCAAAACTTTACATTACGAGCTATGCTTTTATGGACGATCAGTGATTTTCCGCTTATGCTATGTTATCTGGATGGACAACTCATGGTCGTTTAGCATGTCCTTATTGTATGGACGATACTGAAGCTTTTTGGCTGAAGCATGGAAGGAAAACATGTTGGTTTGATTGTCACCGTCGTTCTTTCAAAAGATCATAGTCTGCCCGTAACAAGAAAAACTTCAGAAAAATAAAGTAGTTGATTCTGATCCACCAACGATATATTCAGGCGAAGCTTTATGGACTGATCATCTGATGGGCTTACCAAAGACTGCTAACTGTGGAGGAGAAGGACATCCAAAATAGCGGGATACGGTGAGAAACATAATTGGCATAAGCAGAGTATATTTTGGGAGTTACCTTATTGGAAACATCTTCTTCTTCGTCATAATCTTGATGTGATGCATATCGAGAAGAATTTTTTTGATAATATCATCAATACAGTGCTGAATGTTCAAGGGAAAACAAAAGACAATGTTAAATCCCGTCTTGATTTGGCTGATATTTGCAACCGGAAGGACCTGCATATGACTAATGAGGGAAAAGCTCCAGTTCCATTATTTAGATTATCTCCTGAATCCAAGACGTGTCTATTTAATTGGTTGAAAAAGGAAGTTAAATTTTCTGATGGTTATTCCTCTAATCTATCTTCTTCGGTTGATTTTAATGGAGGAAAGCTTTCTGGAATGAAGAGTCATGACTGTCATGTTTTCATGCAAAGATTACTTCCAATAGCTTTTGCGGAATTATTACCTAGCAACATCCATCAAGCATTATCGGGTATTTATTCTTTATACATATAGTTCTTCTTGCATAAGTGATGAAATAAAAAAAATATATTGACGACTTTTTTTACAGGTATAAGTTTATTCTTTCGTGATCTATGTGCACGGACCTTGGACAAAGATTCTGTGGAGATATTGGCTAGAAATATCGCTATTATCATGTGTAACTTAGAGAAAATATTCCCACCATCTTTTTTTGATGTGATGGAGCATTTGAGCGTTCATCTCCCTCACGAGGCAAAGCTAGGTGGTCCAGTCCAATTTCGATGGATGTATGTGTTTGAACGTTATATGTATCATTTGAAGAAGAAGGCAAAAATAAAGCTAAAATTGAAGGATCCATCGTAGAACAATATGTTAACGAGGAAATTTCAGATTTTTGCTCATACTACTTTGAAGCTAATATCCAGACTAAAAGTCGCAATGACTCTCGCAATGATGATGGAGGTGGTACATAATACTTTATTTCCAGATATTTCTGAAATATTTTTACAAGGTGGAAGAGGCAGTGGGAAATCTTTGGACGTTTGGTTGGACTCAAAAGATTATAAACGTGCGCATTCATACGTCCTTTTAAATTGTAGTTATCTACAACCCTTTGAAAAGTAAGTTTATCTTAATTTAATATTGGTCTTAAGATTATTATTTTTCATAATACACTGTAAATTTTGTATACAGATTATTCGAAGAAGACATAAAAAAGACGTATCCCACCACAAATGAGGCTCAGTTGTTTGATTTAAAAGAACGTCAGTTTGGATCATGGTTAGAAAAACATGTAAGTATTAAACTGACATCTAGCAATATCTAACAAAATAAAGTACGTTACTTACTACAATTATTGTATTTCTCAGATTGGAGCTGACACTAACCGCAATATATATCCGTTATGGTTGCATGACTTGGTACACGGACCGGCAACTAAAGTAACCTCTTGGCCAATTTATTTTTGTCGAGGATACAACTTCCATACGCTAGATCATGGAAAAGATCGCAGTACGTTCAACTATGGTGTTTGTGTGAAAGGAACATCTGATTCAAGTGGAGAATCTGAATGTTATGGAATCATAAAACAAATATTTGAGTTGTATTATCCAGGAGTTGTTGGTCTTAGAATTGTTCTTTTCAGATGCTATTGGTATGACTCAACAATGGATAAAGGTGTACGCATAAACAGATCTGGTATCGTTGATGTTAATCGCTCTAGACGGTACGGAAAATATGATCCGTTTATTTTTGCTTGCCAAGCAGACCAAGTATGTTTTATATCATATCCTCGTCTAAGCCAAAGAAACAGTGATTGGTATGCAACAATGAAGATGCAACCAAGGGGAAAAATTATATGCAGTGAGGAATTGGATCCGAGTCCTTTACAATACGAGAGTGATACAGTTATTGTGGCTGATCCATCTATCACAGTCGATGGTTTAGCTGACCAACAAGAACAGTTTGTCAACCTGCATGATGTTATTGATGAGGAACTAGACTCAGAACCAGATGATGCAGTATCTCAAGATTCTCAATCGACAGAAGACAGTTCAGACTACTGAGAGGTCAAGACGTGAAACTGCGACGAAGAGATGACAAATCCTCTTTTTATTCTTTAGTTTTCTTACCTTGACATTTTGATTACTACCAGCTTTTTTTTTTTGAAACACTTACCAGTTCTTCCTTTAATTGTTTAAACTGTCTCTATCTGGGATTTTCAAATTTATTTCTAAATTCATCGACCAATCTTTCTCTCTTTTATATATCAATCTGCTGTTTTAAGCTGCCTATTTAGCAAAGTATGAAAAACAGTAGGTGAGCTTGCTCGTGGATGCTGAACTGGTGTTGGCGTCTCAGTCTCCTCCTTAGTTCGTTTTCATCTGTTGAGTGAGGCTCTCGAAGGTTCCGATGGCTTTGTTCAAGGAGGATCTTCTGCGGGTTCTCCGTAGTAGGAGCATGTGGAGCGTTGGGTCCTCGGAGTTGTCAACGTTGGCCTTTTAGCTTCTGTGGCGGTGTGTAGATCCGACAAGTTTTAGTGTATCCTCTTTGGTGCAGGTTTGGTGGTGGTGTGGTGTTCCTCTCGGCTCCTCTTTGTTAGAAGAAATTGTTTCTTCTTGATCAAAGCACATAAAGTTTCACATATGAAAGAGGAAGAATGTAGATTAAGTTTGTAATCAACGTGCTTTGTTTTAATGAAAGAAAAACAGAGTATTTACAGTGGAACTCCTCTCGTGCTGTTCTTTTAGTCTGTGCCTCCACAATGTTTTTAATGAAAGAAAAACAAAATGGACCAAACATTTGAGGTGTAGATGTGGGGTATCATCACAATTCCCATTGATTTCGCTTAAACTTGCAAACTAAACCAAAATCAACAACTAATTCCTAAAAAGCATTTTTATTTACATACCAATGCATAAAAGATAAAGTATATTCTAGGTTATATAGAAATGATGCACTCAACTAATGCTTCCATACATTAGGTCCTTAAATGTTTTCTGAAACAATGTACATCTTAATTGATACAATCTATAAATATATTAATTCTTAAAGAGTCTCATTCAAAACTCAACACTAAAATGAGACAATTTTTTCTTTCCACTCTTAAACAATGATATGTTTCAACAATTGATAAACTCAACACTAAAATGAAAAAAAAATCTTCAACGTATTTAACAGCTGGAGCTCAAGAATCACCGAACAAACTATTAAACAAATTCAAATTTAGACCAAACAATTTTGATTGCACCGGCGTCATGACCGCCACATCTTCTCATGTATCGATCCTTCTTGTCGCCAAATATTAGTAAATTACGAAAATTGTTTCTCCACGTATTAAATTCTCATCAGTAAAATTAACAACATTGAGTTATGAGTGGAAGAGGTCAGCACTCAACATTGGGCCTGATTTGTCATACAGAACATTTAAGGCCCGTGAACAAGTGCTTTCCTTTGTTTCTTCGCCTGAAAAATAACGATAGAGAACGGTGATGGCTCTTGACCAGAAAAAAAAAAAAACAAAACGGCGATGGCTATTGGAGACTATCTTTAGAACCACCACACATGGATCTCCGGCGATAGCAGTTCAAGCTTGGATGGTGCTCTCGGACTTCAATTGGTCTGATCTGCCGACAACACATCTGAGCTTTGGCGATGGGTTCTTCTTTTCTTCTTTGGAATTCTTCTTCTCTTCTTCCTCCTTGGGATTATACTGTTCACAGATGAGGACGACATGCATGTACCGAGGTAACTATTTTCTATTGTTTCATGGTTGTGTAGGAAAGGACCTGTGGTCTTGACTCCCTCGTTAGTGCTGTCTGTTAGATTCAATGTAAGTACTATTCTATCACCATCCTTTAAAGCTTGTAATGAAATCTTCTGCTTAGAAACTGGAAATAATACTGTTTTAAGATGGATTGAGAACTTGTTATTTCTGTTTTATTTTGTTGATTTGAAGTCTAGAACTCAGGATTGTATTCTCGGGTTGCTGAGTGTTTTAGTAGTTTGATGTTGAGGAGTAGGGTTTAAAGATACAGGTTCTCGGGTTGATGAGTGGGGTTTAAAGACAATGTTATGTGTTGATGTTGTTTACTTGTTCTGTTTTGTTGTTGTAGTGATAACCAGCTACTGTTAAAGTTCTATATTTTTGTGTTTCGTTGAAAATTTATTAAATAGTTCACACGTAAGAAGTTTGTAACTACTAGAATATTTTTACTTTTAGTCAATTGTTGTTCCCCCCCCTTATATTTCATTTCCCGCTTGACTTTAGTTTGTTTAGATAATATTATGCTTAAAAGATATGGATATCTCCAATATCTAGAGGTTTAGATTTTGCTGTTTTCGTGTATATATAACCATACAGCTTATACGGTGTTTTCAACAATTCAGTAAACATTTCCATCGCAGATCTTTGAAAGCAACTCATCTCCAGATGGCAAATGAGGATCAAAATCAAGGAGCAGCCCAGCCTATGAATGTCTTAGGTGTTCTTAATCCTTCCAGAGTGAATGGATCATTGTGGTAAAGAAACATATACATTTTATATATGAACGTCAGGTTAAATATTAGTTGCGTTATATTTTTATTTTTGTTTATAGGTTCAAGCGTGATTCCCTAATCACTAATGAGATAAGAACAATAATCCGATCTGATTTTCCTGGCCCGTATCGAATTGGTCAACTACGCGCAACATGTGAAAATCGATGGTGGTTCACATTTAAGGTATATCACAGAAACTCTACATATACAAAAAGATAAAATCGTGAGAATAGATTTTTCTTGTTTTATGTTTGCTATGATAGCACTCTAACTTTTCTTTTATGATACATTCTCAGAGCAAGTTCTTTTGGAATCATTTGATTGAAACTGAGGTGCGAAAGATGTTTTGCAAATGTGCTGCAACAAAGCTGATAGATATGATTAGCCGAGTGAAAGAAAGAGGTAAGCAGCCATACTGGATCCTTGATGATTACTACAAAGATTTGGTTGCCTACTGGGGAACAGAAAAAGCTAAGGAAAGAAGTCAAAAAGCTTCTAAGAGTCGGATGTCTGATCGAAATGGGCTAGGTCCTCATAAACACCGAGCTGGCTCACGTTCATATGCTAGGGTTGCAGATATTTTGGTAAGACACACTGTTTTCATAGTACTACTTTAAATATTTTTTCTTTCTAACATTTCTATATTGTAGAAAGAAAAGAACGGAGAGGCATCTTACATAGATGTGCTTCGTGAGACACACAAGAAATCAGACGGATCATTTGTGGATGAAAGGGCAAGGCTAATTAGTGAAGGATTTGAAAAAAATGTAGCTGATCATATGCTTGAAGATGATATCCTTTCAACAGAAGAGCTAACTCTGAGCAAAAGAATGAAATGTATTTGAAGGTAATGTAATATTTACAAAAATCTTTTTCTTTTCCTAAATTTCACATAGATAATTTTTTTTGTCTAACATACATTTATCTTCTACAGTTGGTCGATTCTACACAAGGTCGTGTGTTTGGTCTAGGCGCTCTTCTTAGTGAAGTTTCAATCAGTGCTAAATTTCCAGTCAGCACTGAAAGCAACTTAGTAAATGATGAAATTTTTCAGAAAAAGGTGCAAGACATCTCTGAAGAAAATGCAGATATCAAAGAAAGGCTGAGCAAACTTGAAGGATTGGAGAAAATGATAGCAATCTTGTGTCCTGCTATTCTGTCCACTAGAAACGACAATTAAGTCTCTCTTCGATGCTTTGGTTTTTTTTTTCTTTTCTGAGTTTTATTACTTTTATCTAGTTTTCAAATTGTCTTTGGTGTTTCTAGATTATCATCGAATAATGCATTGTTGAACTTTTTAATTTAATTTATTAAATAAAGTTGGTGATTTGGCTTTTATATTTATTTTGTGTTATTATATTTACTGTAAAAACAAATAATGCATCTAATACTATTATAACAAAATACTGCAACAATATATTTGCACCAAATATATTATTTAAAAGAAATTGCAACAAAAATTTACAACAACATTAAGCTAGATAATTTATATAGAATTAACACTACTAAATTGCAATAAAACATTATTGCAAATTTGCTATGTTGCTTGCTATATTTTCTGTAGCAATGATTTGCTACTACAAAATTACAATAAAACATTATTGCAAATTTGCTATGTTGTTTGCTATATATTTTCTGTAGCAATGATTCACTACTACAAAATTACAATAAAACATTATTGCAAATTTGTTATGTTGTTTGCTATATATTTTCTGTAGCAATGATTTGCCACTATAAAATAGCAATAAAACAATATTGCAAATTTGCTATGTTCTTTGCTATACATTTTCCGTAGCAATGATTTGCCACTATTAAAGTTGCAACAATACGTTGTAAATGTACAACAAAATTGTTACAAAAAAATTGTTGCAATAATATGACGTATAGAGCAACAACTCAATTTGTTGCCAAGTTTGCTACATATATGCAACAAACATGAATTTGCAACATCCAAACAGCAAGAAGTTAAAATTTGTCACATTTTTATTGCAATTTTGTATTTGCAACAAAATAATAACATAATGCAACAAAATATCATTATTGCAATAGAGCTATTTTCTTGTAGTGTATTCATATTAAGTTCCACAACATAAAAACTTAAATTTTAAAGCAAATTTAATATTATGAAAAAATAATTTTAATAATGATAAAATATAATATATATAACTCGTTAAAATATATAATGTTATGTTATTTTTTTAATTTTTTGATCAAAAGATGTTTATTGTTAATTTTTATTTTTAATATCTCTTAAAATAAGCAATTTAGAAGAATTGTGTGATTATATTTTAAAATCATATTATATAATGAAAATATAATTTATAGATTTTTGCTGTAATTGAAAGATATTATAGTCAAATAAATATATGAAAATAGATAAAACATTTCAGTAATATTAATTATAAACTTATTTTAGTCAATTAAACATATATCAGTTAATGATAATTAATTATTTGATGTAATCATCTAAGAAAATAGATAGATATGTAAAAAAATATTTATATTACTTTGAATATATATATATTTGTATTGTTTAAAATTATGTTTTAAAAGAAATAATACTTCTTTTCTAATATCAAGATTATCTGAATTTTATGAAATTACATTATATGCAAATATATATTTTCATCTAAGAAAATATAGATATAAAGAAATATTTTATTACTGTTTATTTTATGTTTATTGAAAAATATTTTTAAATGAAATATTTCTATTTTGTGAACTTTTCTTTTTAATGAAATCATATTGTATATACATATATTTTCGTTTTTAAACTTTATAAATGTTTCCTTTTTATTATATATATTATTTGGAAAATTTTAAAGAGGAAACTAAATAAAAAAATTCAATAATAATAATATTTAAATGTAATATTTGTAATCTATTAAGGGTATCAGTGTAATCAACTATCTTGAGAATTAACGTGAACGCGACACATATGAGACTGACTTTTCAGATAATATTATAGAGATATTTTAGTGGATCTTCAATTTTATATCACCACTTGTGACACATCATATAGTCGATAATTGACATGGTAATATTACAAATAGGTTTATACATGTTTTGTTACCCAATATTTGCATGAGTTGATACATCTTTTAATACCAAATAATGAATATTTTTATTTTTGTAAGTTATTGATCCTTTTAAAACTCTACACATAATTATATTTGTTAAGACATGTAGTATGATTGAGTTAGATGATAATAACACTCTAAGTATAATTATAATTTATTAACAAAATATATAGTATGTTAAAACGTTAATACACATTCATACATTTGTTCATTTATTCTTATCATCTTCTTAGTCAATTAAATATAGTTTTATACTACATGATTATGAATATTCATTTAGGTATTTAGCAATGTATCATCTAACAAAAATGTGTATCAATTAATAAACAATATATCAATTAACCAATCATATATCAAACAATTTGTATCAGGTAACAGACTATGTATCACCTAACAGATAAAGTATCTGCAACAAATAATGTTATTTGGTAAGTAAAGAAATACTACAAGTTATATGAAGTGCATGAAAGTATTAACTTAATATTGGCTCTTGATCTGTATATACAGCCAGTTGTCTCTAGTTCTTAAGTTAAAAATAAAAAAAATAAACCATATATTAAAACTTATATTCATTTGGTTAGGGAAAATCAAACCAGTACTGATGACGACCACTACTTCAAAGGGACAGTCTACCGCTGAGTAACATGTGAAAATGATGAAAACTTTGACAGAAACGGAGGCAGCTGATCTCCTATCTACCACGCAAAAAAAAAAAAACAAGAGAATCTACCTATGAGGAAATCTACAAATCTAGAAAGAAAATCTAATATATAGTCAAAGGAGTTTAATTCCCAAATTAAAAAGCAGGTTTTGTGAAATGACAGTTGTACCATCGGTCCTTACATAAAACACTACTCTTCAGTCACTTTCAATCTCACCTTTTTATCTCTCATCACTTTATATCGATTCTGCGCAAATTCATGCAAAAAGAGAGAGAAAAAGTTACACACTGCCCGAGATTCTGAGCGAGTGTGTGTGTGTGGTATTGTATTCTTCGCCGTCCTTTTCAATTTTGATCATTTTCTTTAATCTGATTTCCCCTTCTGGTCAATCCCACAAACTCATTTCACTTCAGTACCAAGGTGGTGATTGGTTGATTCTGTGCTCTGATCGTTTGCACCACATATATATATATATATATATATATATCATTGTGTGTGTGTTTTTTTTCTCAATCTGTGGTTTTGTCTGTTCCGTACATGATCATCGTTTGTTTGTCTCTTTCCAGAAGCAGTAACAATATGATCATGTTTGAAGCTCATATCATATGCTCTGTTTCGTTTTGACTCTCTGCTCCAAAAAAATCTCTGGTTTGTCTGTGCTTCAGTATAAAGTGTGAAGCTTTTAATCACGAATCATGATGAAGCTATATTCATATATATAAGTTTGCATATCTTGTGATACATATATATATATGTAGATTCTCTGATTGTTTCTTGTAAACTTTATATGTGAGAGTTTCATATTTTTGACTGTTCTATTTATTTGTTTCACCTTGCAGGAGGAGGAGATCGTTTGTGTGTCATCAAGAAATGAAGAGAAAGCGTTACTATCAGTTAAACCATACGTTTGATCCATGTCGTAAGTTCTTTAGAAGAAGATGATGCTATGTTTCCATCTCTTACCTATAAATGTTCTGCGTTTAGGTGAGATCATCTATCTGTTTGTGTGCAGCTTTCGAGGTGTTCTCTTCAGGGACATGGAAGGCCGTGGAGTACTTGAGAGTCGAGAGTGGATCGATGACCATGCGACTTTTTGAGAACGCGCATGTGTTGGATGATGTAAAACCTTTTCAATGGCTTCGTCTTAGATCAAGAAAAGCCACTTCTATCGACTGCACCACTTTTCTACGGCACGGTGTTGATGTTTGTGTTCTCTATCAGAAAGATGAAGTGACCTCAGAGCATGACTTGGAGCCGGTATGTATACATTCACTTCCCTTGAAAACTATGCGCATTTTGGTTGTGAGATTCTCTGTGTGTGGTGTAGGTATGGGTTGATGCAAAGATTGTATCTATAGAGAGGAAGCCTCATGAACCTGAGTGCTTATGTGAGTTCTACGTCAGCATCTATATAGACCAAGGCTGCATCAGTTCGGAGAAGCATAGGATGAATAGAGCTTCTGTGCTGATGGGACTGGACCAAATCTCCATTCTCCAAAAGTTTCCAAAGGAACAAAGCTTGGACCGGTTCTACAGATGGAGATACTCAGAGGACTGTGCTTCGCTGGTGAAAACAAGGCTTACACTCGGCAAGTTCATGTCTGATCTCTCTTGGCTTCTTGTTACATCAGTCTTGAAAAGCATTGTGTTCCATATCAAAACTATCCAAAACAAGATGGTGTATCTGATTGTGAATGATGAAGACGAGTCTAGTAGTAGTTCTTGTTTGAGTGCGATGAATATAATGGTGGAAGATGGAGTTTACATGTCAAAGGTGGTTACATTCAATCCAGATGAGGATGATACACTTGCTCTAGATTACGTTCATGTAGACGAGGAGGAGGAAAGTGAAGAGGAGGAGGAGGAGGTGATGGAGCTGCGTCGATCCAAGAGAAGAAACGTGAGGCCAGAAAGATATGGTTTCTCTGGGGTTCAGCCAGATTCAAAGGATGGATGGGTAAGGCTGATGCCATATAGGTACAGCACATGGACTGATGATGAAGAAGATGATGATGAAGATCAAGATAGTAACAATGATGGCGATACAGATGATGATTTGTACTTACCCTTATCACACTTCTTTGGGGAAAAGAGCAGCACAAAGGGGTTTAGTAAGGGTAAGGAACGTGAGATTATTTTGGTAGACAAATCAGCGAGGAAGAAGAAGAAGATGAAGATGAAGATGAAGATGAAGAAAAGAGATGGAAATGGTCGAAGCCGCGAGCTCTCAGTTATTCCCTTCACTCCAGTGTTTGACCCTATACCATTGGAACAGTTTGGTTTCAACGCAAACAGTTTGTTTAGTGGTAATTTGGTGGATGAGATGGATAGGTATCGTAGTAAAGCTTCTTCTAAATACGGGAAGAAGAAGATGTTGTCTGAAATGGATGAGATGGAATCTGACTTGGGTTGGATTGACAACATGGGGAAGTCCTCTGTCCAAAAAAGAACAGGATCACACTCTCGGATAAGGTCCGGTTATGGGAAAACCGGACATTCTGATGAACCGCAGATATTTAAGAAGAGAACATTGAGCGCAGGTGCTTATAACAAGCTGATAGAGTCATACATGAGTAATATTGATTCTACCATTGCAGCCAAGAAGGAAACAAACAGTGTTGTTGAGCAATGGGAAGCTTTAAAGAACCCCACAAGCGCTTCAGTGGAAGCTGAAGACGGGTCCAGTGAGAATGATGATGATGATAGTGAGGGAGAGACTTCAGAGAATGAGATGTTATGGAGGGAGATGGAACTATGTATGGCTTCTTCTTACATTCTTGATGACAATGAGGTAATGTTCTTTTTGGAAATATTTTAATTAATTGCCTAACAAACTTGCCTTTTTAAACTCATTTGATCTTGAAAATTTCAGGTGAGAGTGGATAATGAGGCGTTCCAGAAAGCAACAAGTGGTTGTGAACATGATTATGAACTGAATGAAGAGATAGGAATGTGTTGCAGATTATGTGGTCATGTAGGAGCAGAGATCAGAGATGTTTCTGCACCTTTTGTAAGTAGTGAAATATACATTATTAAAAACTACACTAGTAGTTTTCTACTTCTAATCAATATACATTTTGTCGGACAGGCGAGACAAAAGAAATGGACCACAGAGGCTAAGCATATCAACGAAGAAGACATTATTGACACTAAGGTGAAACAAGATGGAGATGAGAGCCGCAGTTTCACTATGCCTGTGGCTTCCTTGGAGACTCCCTCAGCTGAAGAAAGCGAGAACGTTTGGTCAC